>CM055120.1:227230778-227478278 GCA_029206835.1 Rana muscosa
TACACAGTACACAATACAGTGCAGCCGCAGTTGCTATTACACTTCTGGTGGTGTAAACAATACAGTGCACCCGTAGTGCACTTGCTACTACTTTTCTGGTGGTGTACACAGTACACAATATAGGGCAGCCGTAGTTGATATTACACTTCTGGTGGTGTACACAATACAGTGCACCCGTAGTGCACTTGCTACTACTTTTCTGGTGGTGTACACAGTACACAATACAGTGCAGCTATAGTAGATATTACACTTCTGGTGGTGTACACAATACAGTGCAGCCGTAGTGCACTTGCTACTACTTTTCTGGTGGTGTACACAGTACACAATACAGTGCAGCCGTATCTGATATTACACTTCTGGTGGTGTACACAATACAGTGCAGCCGTAGTGCACTTGCTACTACTTTACTGGTGGTGTACACAGTACACAATACAGTGTAGTGTGGTGTTGCAAAACAAAATTTACATTATGTCCGGAAGGCCACCAAGGAGAGGCAGACGCTCACAAGCCACTAAAAGACGACAAGCAGGCTCTGTGTTTACAGTCAACAGTGCTGTTCATGGACACGGTGCATCCTCTGCACGTGGCCGTGGGGCACGCTTGTCCTATTTTTCTGCTGCTGGCCGTGTTATTGAGCCACAACATGCAGAAGAGTTGGTGGAGTGGATAACAAAGCCGTCCTCATCCTCCTCATCCTCTGTCACCCAGGCTCAGAGTAGTTTGCCTGTCAATGCAGCTGCCAAAGCAGCCTCTTCCATTGGCTGCTTGTCAACAGTCACTCCTTCCCTAGCCCCACCATCATGCACGGAGGAGTCCCCCGAACTATTCGACCACAGTGTCAGGTACATGCTGCTGCAGGATGCGCAGCGATTTGAAGGCTCCGATGATGGTACCCAGTTTGAGGAAGGGAGTAACGTGAGCCTAGAGAGAGGGGGTGCCCAAGAAGGACAAGAAACTGGCAGTCATGTTCCCCCAGCTGCAGCATACTACCAAGTTTGCTCCAGTGACGAGCAGGGAGGGGATGATGAGGTCACTGACTCTACTTGGGTGCCTGATAGAAGAGAGGAGGAGGAGGAGGAGGCACATCTCCATCGAGGCAGGATGCCCTCCAGGGGGCAGCTTAAGGGCAGCCACCCTATTGCATCACACTGCAGAGCTAAGCAGGTGCAGGGCGCTGCTGACTCCCCGCTTATTTTGAAAAGTTCTTTGGTGAGGGCCTTTTTTGACACGTGTGCAGCAGATCGCACCGTTGCTGTTTGAAACCTATGTCTGAAGCGGATCAAGCGTGGCCAAAACAGCAGCCGCTTGGGCACCACATGCTTGACCAGACATATGACGACCTCCCATGCAGTCCGTTGGCAACAGCACTTGAAAGACCCACACCAAAGAACAAGGCAGACTTCTCCTTGCTCCTCATCTGGGATCTCCAACCCCACTATACCTCCAGTCCTCTCAGAAACCTGCACTGAGAGGAATGTAGGTATAGCAATAGGTGTCCCAAGTACTTGCGGCCAATCTGCTAGCGGTACACCACCATCCGATTTTAGCAGGCAAATTTTCCTACCCCAGTTGCAAAATCGTAGAAAGAAATTCGTTCCCAGCCATCCACGTGCTCAGCATCTGAATGCTAGCTTGGCCAAATTGCTAGAACTGCAACTGCTGCCTTTTAAGCTGGTAGACTTTGCCCCCTTACGTGAATTTGTGGAATGTGCGGTACCTCAGTGGCAGGTTCCCAAACTCCATTTCTTTTCAGGAAAGGCCATTCCGGCTCTTTACCGGCATGTGGAAGACAATGTCTTGGCCTCGTTGGACAGGGAGGTCAGCAGTAAGGTGCATATTACCGCTGACTCATGGTCCAGCAGGCATGGACAGGGACGTTACCTTTCTTTCACGGCACACTGGGTAACTCTGCTGGCAAATGGGAAGGGTGCAGGACAGGGTTCCGTATTGTTGGCGCTTGTTCCGCCACAATGCCTCCAAAATGCTAGTGGTGATTCTGCCACAGCTCTCTCCTCCACCCTTTCCTCTTCTTCTTCCTCTATGGGCTCTTCCTCTGCAGATTTGTCCTCTGAACCAGCGGTGCTCCGTAGGCGTTTAAGGGGCTACGCAAGCACTCAAGCAAAAAGATGCCATGCAGCGCTTGAGTTGGTCTGCTTAGGGGACAGGAGCCACACTGGGGCAGAGATTCTGTCAGCTCTGCAGGGGCAGGCTCAGAGGTGGTTGACGCCACGCCAGCGTCAGCCAAGAATGGTTCTTTGGGACAATGGCACCAACCTCCTCTCCGCCCTCCGACAGGGACACTTGACCTATGTTCCCTGTTGGGCTCACATCCTGAATTTGGTGGTGCAGCGGTTCTTGAGCAGGTACCCAGGCTTACAGGATCTCCTGAGGCAGGCCAGGAAAGTCTGTGGTCATTTCCACCGGTCATATAATGCCAGTGCTCGGCTGGCTGACATTCAAAGGGAATGCAACCTGCCCACCAACCGCCTCATTTGTGACATGCCCACCAGGTGGAACTGAACTTTGGTAAAGCTGCATCGGCTGCACACACAGCAGAGGGTCATCAATGAGTACCTGTTTGAGTATGGCACCAGGACAGGGTCAGGGGAGCTTGGCTTTTTTTCGCCATGCCAGTGGCTACTGATCAAGGATGCATTCACGGTCCTGTCACCATTTGAGGAGGCCACGAGGATGGTGAGCAGTGACAATGCATGCATCAGTGATACTGTCCCTCTTGTCTTCCTGTTGGAGCACATGCTTTGTGGAATAATGGACAGGGCACTTGAGGCAGAACAGCAGGAGGAAGAGAAGGACTCACCTCTCAAGGCCCCATTTATCCAGATAGTATTCCTGCGGCGGCCCCGCCAAACACACAGAAGAAGAGGGGGAGGAGGAGGATTGTGTCAGCATGGACGTGGAGGATAACACTCAGCAGCAGTCTTCAAGGGATCGTTTTCAGTCTCCAAAAACCCATGGAGTTTTACGTGGCTGGGAGGAGGTAGTTGCGGATCATGTGATCCTTAGTGACCCAGAGGACTCAGAATTGAATGCTTCTGCAAACTTACGCTGCATGGCCTCCCTGATTCCGCAAAGCCTGCGAAAGGACCCTAGGATTCGTGGTGTCAAGGAGAGGGATCATTACTGGCTGGCAACCCTTCTTGATCCATGTTACAAGGGTAAGGTTGCAGAACTCATCATGCTTTCGCAGAGGGAGCAGAGGATGAAACATTTTCAGGAGGCCTTGAAGAAAAGTTTGTGCAATGCGTTTCCAGACCCTGGGAGGTTACAATTTCCTGGTGCTGGACAAGGTGTTGCTGAGGCTTCGTTCAGTCACAGTGTCATGGATATGCATTAATGTCTGTCTGCCATCTTACCTTTCCTCCTCATGTGTTCATCTTAGAGGCCAGAACCCTTTCACCTGGCTTCCTTTATAATCTCCTCCCAGCCTGACTCCACCCCAGGCCCTATCACAGAACACTATATTAACCTGTGCACTGCAAGCCTGCTTTGCTGATCAACGTGTTTGTTAGGCATTGTGTGTTTGGGTTCCTGCCTGCCGTGTGCTACGTCTGTCTCTCTGTTACGTTATTGGCTTGTCCCCGACTATCCCTGTCTGCTCGTGACCCTTGACCTTCGGCTTGTCTTTCGTTATCCTTGTCTGCTTGTGGCCCTTGACCTTCAGCTTGTTATTCGTTACTCTTATATCTTGTGCTGCTGCTTCCCCTCTTGTCCCCTTATCCTATGGGGCGTGAGCTAGGAGACTCTAGGGGCCGCGACCTGGACCCAGCCTGCAGCATAACATCCTCACCACTAGAGGCTCTGAAGAAGACCTGCTGGGTCTTATGCCCCATACACACGATCGTTTTTCATGCCGTTAAAAATGCCATTAAAAAAATGGCCATTAAAAATGATCGTGTGTAGGCTCCAGAGCATTTTTAACGACGTGAAAAACGGGCATTAAAAATTTCGAACATGCTCTCTTTTTTCACGTCGTTTTTCATGTCGTTTTTTTTAACGACGTGAAAAACGATAGTGTGTATGCTTTAACGACGTGAAAAAAAATGCGCATGCTCAGAATCAAGTATGAGACAGGAGCGCTCGTTCTGGTAAAACTAGCGTTCGTAATGGAGATAGCACATTCGTCACGCAGTCACGGACTGAAAAGCACGAGACTGAAAAGAGCGAATCGTCGCTCAACAAACTTTACTAACATGAAGGGTGGCGCCATTCGAACGGAACTTCCCCTTTATAGTGCCGTCGTACGTGTTGTACGTCACTGCGCTTTGCTTGATCGTTTTTTTAAATGATCGTGTGTACGCAAGACAGGCTTGAGAGGAAACATGAAAAAAAAACGACGTGAAAAATGGCAAGAAAAAAAATGGCAAGAAAAACGATCGTGTGTATGGGGCATTAGACTCCGCGCCCTGGGGAATTTTGGCTCTAGCTCCCTATAGGATCCCGGTTGTGCTCCTCTGGTCCCGCTTTCCACAACCACCCAGTTTCCTATCCGCAGCAGTCAGCCATAGGGTTCACTACCTTGCGGTGCACTCCTGTCCCCCTACGGTGTGCATCTGTCACCTGGCCGTAGGTGACCTGACACACAGAAAGAGCGGTGGAGAAGGTAGCCGGCTGATCGATGCCTTCAGACAATTCTTCAGTTCTCAGTGCCAAGGTCTGATCGGTTCAAGCAACCATCGCCAGCGTCTGCATTACATGGTGCAGGAATATTTAGGGGCAAAATCAGACTTGGAGACCTTTCCAACAGAGCATCCACTGGATTACTGGGTCTTGAGGATGGACCACTGGCCAGAGCTTGCTCAATATGCAAATAAGCTACTGGCCTGTCCTGCATCAAGCGTTCTTTCTGAATGCACATTCAGTGCTGCTGGAGGGTTTGTAACCGATCACAGAGTGCGCCTGTCCACTGACTCTGTTGATAGGCTCACATTCATAAAAATGAATCAGTCTTGGATCACCAGCTACCAAGCATGTAACCGATTGATTTTTCTATGGATGTGGGATCCTTTGCAGACTGCCTATGCTGAGTGACTATCCTATTATGCTGAGTGACTATGTTAGGATAAAGTTCACCTGCTGGTGGCACTATCCTGCTCTGGGCTATTTGCTGCAGTTCCAGTGTCCACCAGCAGGTGTCTCACAGGAGCCAGCAGGCTGGTGTAATCATGCAAATTAATGTTCAGCTGCCTGGGGACTACTTAAGGCTTCTCCTCCCTTCCCCCGGCGCATATCGATTTTGGTCCCTGCCTTGCTGCTTAGCCTTGTCCTGATCTAGTCTGTGCCTTGCTCCTGCCTCCCTCTGTTCTGTTCCCAGCTGTGACCCTACCTTCCTTGCAACCCTTGTACCCTTGTCCCTAGCTTGGTCTGTGTATATATTTAGTTGTTCAGGTTCAACAGCTCTTGTTAGTGTGGTTTTTGGTTCTGTTTGGGGTAGTTCATGTTTACTGTGTGCTGTCACTGTGTTTGCTGTGTTTATGGTTTGTTGTGTTCATTGTTTGCTATTTCTCACTGTAAATAAATATCACTTTTAATATATATCCTTTGTTTGGTCTCAGTTCCCTTGTGTAACTACGTGTCTGGTGGTCTTAGCTGCTGATCCTGACAGACTATCCTATCCCTACTCAATCTTGATGATGCTAGCTTCTAAGAATATTTTTGGTTTAGGGCACCACCACCACTGCCTAAGGCCCAATTGTTCTGCCCCTTTTTAACAGGGGCATGTCATTAAATTTTTTGATCTAATATTTCACAGCAGGGCCCGTTCCTGCACTCAACAAGAGTATCTGTGAGGGGTTACAGTGTTGTGGCACCACCACCACCAAAGGCCCAATTTTTATGCCCCTGTTTAACAGGGGCATGTAATTACAATTTTTGATCCAATATTTCACAGCAGGGCCTGTTCCTGTGCTCAACAAGGGTATCTGTGAGGGTTTACAGTGTTGTGCCACCACCACCACCACCAAAGGCCCAATTTTTCAGCCCCTGTTCAACAGGGGCATGTAATTACAGCTCTTGATATAATAGTTCACAGCAGGGCCCATTCCAAGAGTAACTGTGAGGACTTACAGTGTTCTGGCGCCACCAAAACCAAAGGCCCAATTTTTCAGCCCCTGTTTAACAGAGCTATGTAATTACAATACCATACCATTTTTCTCAATGATTTTCATCTACCCGACAATACATTACAGCCGCTAGCAGTTTTAAATGACTTTTTTTCCTTTAGAAATGTCATTTTGCTGCGGGACTGTTCTAAACACGGGGAAACTGCGTCACTTTACAGGCATACTATAGTCACACCCCAGGCACGATATTTCATTTTTATTGTTTCACTTTAAGCATTATTAAAATCACTGCTCCCGAAGAAATAGCAGTTTTTAAAACTTTTTTTTGCATTGATACATGTCCCCTGGGGCAGGACTCGGGTCCCCAAACACTTTTTATGGCAAGAACTTGCATATTAGCCTGTAAAAATATTGCTTTTGATTTTTCACGTACGTGTCCCATAGACTTTAACCACTTTGTGCCCGGGCAATGCTCAAAAGACGCCTGCATTGCGGCGCTTAATTGCCGGGAGGACGTCCATGGACGTCCTCCTGTTTACTTCCGTGATCGCATCGGGGAAAAGCTGTGCCCGCCGTGTCACGCGGGTGCCGGTGCCGATGCGCCAGGTACCCGCGATCGGCAGTCACAGAGCCAGGGACGTGGATCTCGGTGTGTAAACACAGAGATCCACATCCTGACAGGGAGAGAGGAGACCGATGGTGTGTCCCTTGTACATAGGGACAACCATCGGTCACCTCCCCCAGTCAGTCCCCTCCCCCCACAGTAACAATCACCTAGCAGGGAACACAGTTAACCCCTTGATCGCCCCCTAGTGTTAACCCCTTCCCTGCCAGTCACATTTATACAGTAATCAGTGCATATTTATAGCACTGTTCGCTGTATAAATGTGAATGGTTCCAAAAATGTGTCAAAAGTGTCCGATCTGTCTGCCATAATGTCGCAGTCCCAATAAAAAATCGCCGCCATTACTAATAAAAAAAAAATGTCATAATTCTATCCCCTATTTTGTAGGCGCTATAACTTTTGCGCAAACCAATCACTATACGCTTATTGCGATTTTTTTTTACCTAAAATATGTAGAAGAATACGTATCGGCCTAAAGTGAGAAAAAAATATTTTTTTTAAATAAAAATTGGGATATTTATTATAGGAAAAAGTAAAAAATATTGTGTTTTTTTCAAAATTGTCACTCTTTTTTTGTTTATAGCGCAAAAAATAAAAACCGCAGAAATGATCAAATACCATCAAAAGAAAGCTCTATTTCTGGGAAACAAAGGACGTCAATTTTGTTTGGGAGCCACGTCGCACGACCGCGCAATTGTCATTCAAAGTGAGTCAGCGCTGAAAGCTGAAAATTGGTCTGGGCAGGAGGGGGGTTTAAGTGCCCAGTAAGGAAGTGGTTAATGGTGTTCGCACAAACTTTTTGCCTGTTCGTATGTTCTGCTGCGAACCGAAGGGGTGTTCAGCTCATCCCTAGTTCTCAGTTGGACTGCCTTCTGGTGAGCTTGGACTGTTTTACTTTGATTTCAATACAAGTTTCAATTGCATCTGGACTAAAGCCTCGTACACACGGCCGAAAATCTCGTCAAGAAAAAACACGTTGTTTTTCTTGACGAGATTCTTGGACAAGAAACTTGTCCCGGCCGAGTGTACACACGCTCGATTCAAAGAACCCGCGGTTCTTTGAATGGAGCGAACGCGGTGACGTCATCAACTACAACGAGCGTGCGCTCGTCACATTCGATGCCGTCACCGCCATCTTGCTACACCCTATCTATGCCTAGGAAGCTACCGCGCATGCGTCAAAGTCATTTCGAGCATGCGCGGGCTTCCCGGAGGACAGGTAAGTGTAGACACACGCAATTTTCTCGTCGAGAAACAGGCTGACGAGAATCTCGACGAGAAAATAGAGAGCAGGTTCTCTATATTTCTCGTCGAGATTCTTGTCGGTTTTCTTGACGAGAAACCATACACACGAACGATTTTCTCGGCAAGAAAGCTATCTCGGCAGTTTTCTTGTCGTTTCTTGCCGAGAAACTCATTCGTGTGTACGAGGCTTTAGTGTGTGTTACTTCTGCACCCACCCACAGGTAAGCTTTTGTTACATAAACTAAGATTTTTTCCATGGTCTGCCTAACCTAGCTTTTCTCAACACTGTTGCATGGAAACCTAGGGTTCTTCCATCCAGAGGTTGCTAGGGTTTCAGGAGCAATGAACAATTTTTGCCCCTCAGATATGTAACCACTTACAACAATGATCTTCTTAGATATCTGTAAGTGGGTTATTGGTCCTGATGATGACAAATGTAAGGAGCATTCTTCCCAGTGACTATGACACAAATGTGCTCTGAACTGTAGATATAATAATTATTAGCAGGTTTTCCCTGAGACCGGAAAGTTATTTTAACCATTTAAGGACCGGAGGAATTTCCCCTTAATTACCAGGCCATTTTTTGTGATACGGCACTGTGTCGCTTTAACTGATAATTGCGCGGTCGTGCAACGCTGTACCCAAACAAAATTGACATTATTTTTTACCCACAAATAGAGCATTCTTTTGGTGGCATTTGATCACCTCTGCGTTTTGAATTTTTTGTGCTATAACAAAAAAAAGCAATAAGCGCATATTGATGGGTTTGCGCAAAAGTTATAGTGTGTACAAAATAGGGAATAGATGTATGGCATTTATATATAAAAAAGAAAAAACTGCACTTACTGTAATAACATTTTTATTAAAACTAAAAATTAAACTAGAAAGGACTTGGTGAAGCAGCAATAAAAATGGGATAAACACAGGTAAAAATGTAAAAGAAAATCGCGCTAATAAGTCCACAAGAATAAATTGAGTCCAATATGGCAGGCTGGTAAATAAGATCACAAAGACTTCATTGGTACTGGATAAACCTTATGAAATGCATGCTTACCTCCTTACCAAATATATCAACCAACAGGTATTACACTATCTAGTTCCTCATTTCTTTCTTGGGTACCTATCCTGTTTACAACATATACGGAGGTACGGTCCCAGCTGGGAGAGCCTACATCCATCCCTCCACATTTGAGCTTGCAGTCCCTTTGAAGATCCTGGTTTCACCTGATACATACCAAGCCTTAAAGTTGTGTTGATCTGGTAAGGAGATTACTTGTAAGGTGGCGGATCACATCAGGGTTGCTTGGGGTGTCTCTGTTTATCACCTATCTAAGACCTGTTATCAGTGCAGTCTGGTAAGGAGACTTAAGCCCCATACACACAGTCGGACTTTTTGCCAACAAACTTCATTTTGAGCAAGTTTGACAAAAAATCCGACCGTGTGTATGCTCCATCGGACAAACTTTTTTGGTTTTCATCGGACAAAAGTTCGGTCTGCAAACGGACAAACTTTTGGCCAACAAAAGTCCGATGGAGCAAAGTCTGACCACGTGTACAGAAAACCATCGGACTTTTGTCCGATGGACAAAACAAATAATGTTAAAATCAACCAACAATAGCAGAAGTTGACCAAAGGGTGGCGGTAAAGAGCAGAAAAACCACGTGATGTTGGAAAAAGTTTTGGGAAAGTTTGCAGAAAAATCCTGTGGTGTGTATGCTATGGGTGTGCCCGGCCAACTCAGTTCGGACAAAAATCCACGGAAAAGTCCGATGGAAGTCCGACCGTGTGTACGAGGCTTTACTGTGCGGTGGTGGCTCACTTATGCTTGTTTCCTTCACTGGGTGTTGTCCTTAATTTTGATCCGATCATAGGATCATAAATTGTGGCAGGATCACGCTATGTTTTTTTTCTTTTTTTCCTTTGGGTTGTTTGTTTATACATACCGTGGAGTAATTCTTTCTATCGTTTGGAATCCATCCCCTCTGGAGAAGTTAGCACTGTGGTGCTAACCAAAGGCCCTGGCTGGGTTGTAGCCATCTGCTTATTGGCTTACTTTTCTGGTAAGCATGCATTTCATAAGGTTTATCCAGTACCAATTAAGTCTTTGTGATCTTATATACCAGCCTGCCATAGTGGACTCAATTTATTCCTGTGGACTTATTAGCGCGATTTTCTTTTACATTTTTATGAATATATTTTTGTTTTACTAGTATTGGCGGCAAAAAGTGATTTTTAGAGGGACTGCGACATTGCAGCGGACAGATCGGACACTTTTGACACATTTTTGGGACCATTGACAATTATACAATGTAAATGTCACTGGTAAAGAAGGGGTTAACACTAGGGCGATTAAAGGGTTAAATGTTAAATGTGCTCCCTGCTAGGTGTTTCTAACTGTATGGGGATGTGATTTACTAGAGGAGTAGACATATCGATGTTCCTACTTAGTATGAACAGATGATCTGTCTCTCCTCTCCTGACAGAATGGGGATGTGTGTGTGTGCTTACACACACACATCCACGTTCTGACTCTCGTGCCTGCAATCGTGCATGGCCGGCGGACATCGCGGCTGCTGGCCAGGCAGATCGTGTCCCCCGCCGTGCAGTGGGCGCCTGCTAGAGATGTACAGCTATGGCGATTCACGGGAACCTGCCGACCTGCCGCAGTATAATGGCGGCGACTGGTCGACAAGTGGTTAAAGGTTCCCCAGTGTTAAAAAGGTTGGGAATGGCTGGAAAACTAAAGCTGTCCAAACAATGATCGAAATTTAGCCAATAAAGCAGGAATTGGCTGACTTCTGCGGAAAGGGCATGTTGTAAAACAATGTCATCAATTAGTGACTGCAGCCAATCAGTGGGTGCCGTTATCAGATTACAATGTCCTGGCAGGAAGGGGGGATTTCTCCAACCACCTTGTTTGGTGGACTGAAGGAGAAAGTGAACTGCACCTGCCTACATACCAGTGTGCTTCTTTTTGCTTTCAACCATGTGCACTAGCTGTGCTATTCTGTGGCCATCTAGTAGGTTGTTTTGCAGTGCAAAATTGTGCTTTCTCATTCTTAAAGCGGAGCTCCGCGGATTTTTTTTTATTAAAAGCCAGCAGCTGCAAATACAGCAGCTGCTGACTTTTAATATATGGACACTTACCTGTCCTGGAGTCCAGCGACGTCAGCAGCAGAAGACGAGCAATCGCTCGTCACTCTGCTGCCCCCACCGCCATCCTCGGTGAGGTTACCAGGAAGTGAAGCCTTGCGGCTTCATGCCCGGTTCCCTACGGCGCATGCGCGAGTCGCGCTGCGCCGTTCTGAATGGTCCCCTGTGTTCTGGGAGACGAGTGTCTCCCAGAACACAACGGGGAATCTGCGGGAAGTGACGTGCTTCCCGCAGATTTCCCACAGAGTGGACTCCCGGAAGTGGGTGCAAATACCTGTCTTAGACAGGTATCTGCACCCCCCTCCCCCCTGAAAGGTGTCAATTGTGACACCGGAGGGGGGGAGGGTTCCAATCAGCGGAAGTTCCACTTTAGGGTGGAGCTCCGCTTTAAGCTGGCCATATACACATAAACTGCACGGATGGACAATTCCTGGTGCCCCCAGCTGTCAGAATACCCAAACAGTGCCTGCTTCTTTTCGATTTTTCAGTTGAAGGATGTTGGGCAGAGTGGTGCTGACAAGGCCACCCATGAATTTATTTTGGGAACTGGCTGAAGTTTGCTCAGTGAATGGTCAGCTTTGGTCGACCTTAGTATATCCTAAAGAGTTTGTCCAGGCTCCCCCCCAAAAAAATAAAAGTCAGCAAGTTCAACCAGCCTGTCTAAATTTTTACGTGTGATTACTGCTGGTGGCTGTAGCTGCTAGCAGTAAAAATCATTGTCTTCTGCCGTCCGAGAAGGCTCCCCTCTGGCAGAACAAAATAACACCGTGGGAGGGATTCCCCCATCAACACTGACTGTGCTGTTGGGGAATTGAGCGATTTGCTTTCCTTACACCTGTGGTAGAAGGGAAGAAAATTGCATACTCTATAGGCTGCTTTTAAGAGTTATCCACTACTGCGCTCCAAAAACAAAAGAATTTACAATGAAATGTTTTATTTTTACTTTACATGTTGCGCAAATGAATTGCTTTTGATCCAAAATAAGTGCAGTATAGGAGAGCTCTGTCAGTACCGAGTCCCAATAAAAGTTAAAAGAGCACACAGACGTTCTCTCCCCTTTCTCTGCTACTGACAGGCTGCTGAAAAGCACCCTCACAAGATAAGCAGAGCCTTTCACAATGCAGCCTTCCTGCTGCTTATCTCTACTGCTGATGTAACAGCAGTAGCAGCAGAGGTTGTCTATACTGCTGGATATCTGACTAAACAGCTACAGTCAGTTGCTATACCAAAGCTAAAGTGATTCTAAACCAACAAAAAATAAAAAAACAATTATATATATGTAGCGCTACCCCAAGTTAAGAGAGCCGCTGGGTTTTGTTTCAGGCCCTGTGTACAGCACCACCAACCCCCGGCAATCTACTCAACCCACACTGGCACAGTTAGTCTAGGAAATGTTACCTCGTAACGTTCTATACCTGATTATACACAATCTGGCAGTATTGATAGAGAACTTCTATCTGCAAGGATAACACCGATACCAAGGTAATAAAATATAACTGGATTTACTTTGGTATAAAGGTTCAAGGTTAAACACATCACATAGCATACATGCAGAGCCCTGCAGCGATAAACATATTCATCAGTGATAGTGCAGAGTGGTCACCCGTCACGTGCAACTATCTTCTTTCCTTATGCGCAATATGGCGCAGCAAACAAAGATTTAACCCCCCTGGTCAGGCCTGACTCAGATTAAACTCAGTCCCTTATGAGAACAATTCTTCGCATGCAACTTGAACGGTGGTGCACTTTCAGGAAACAATATTTGTAATCCAATGGTAGTAAATAAACAAGGTGGGCCAAGGCAGTCACTAGGCCCAACAAAGTAAAGGTTAATGAAGTGAGCAAGTGCTCGCTCACCACTCCGGACGCAATCCCAGTCCGGGCTTCCACCACTGTGTATCCGCACACAGTGTCTCTAACGGCCGGGTCTCCGGTCCAGCTGATGTCAGCAAACTCAAGCAGGAACAGGTGCCACCCAGGCTCTGCAGTGGGGTGGAAGGCTCTTTGGTAGGTATGCAAGGCCCAGGCTTTAGGCCTTACACAGCAGCGGATCCGCACAGGGAGTCCTATTGCTTGCAGCGCTGTGTCCAAAGAGGCCGAGCTTCGCCTCGCCCCCTCCTCTTATAGCCCCACCCATAAGTCTCTGCGGTGGCCCAATGCACCCCGGGGTGCCGAACGGGGTTCTGGGTAACGTAGTCCAGGGGCCTTAAAGGAGACCCCGCTACATATATATATATATATATATATATATATATATATATATACAGTATATACCAAAAGTATTGGGAGGCTTGCCTTTACACGCACATGAACCTTAAAGGCATCCCAGTCTTAGTCCGTAGGGTTCAATTATTGGTTGGCCCACCCTTTGCAGCTATAACAGCTTAAACTCCTCCGGGAAGACTGTCCACAAGGTTTAGAAGTGGTTCTATGGGAATGTTTGACCATTCTTCCAGAAGCGCATTTGTGAGGTCAGGCACTGATGTGTATGAGAAGGCCTGGCTCACAGTCTCCGCTCTAATTCACCCCAAAGATGTTTTATCGGGTTGAGGTCAGGACTCTGTGCAGGCCAGTCAAGTATCTCCACCCCAAACTCGCTCATCCATGTGTTTATAAGGCTTGCTTTGTGCACTGGTGCTCAGTCAGCATACCAAGACATTTTGGGAGCATGAAATTGTCCAAAATGTCTTGGTATGCTGACACCTTAAGAGTTCCCTTCACTGGAACTAAGCCACCAAGCCCATCCCTTAAAAAAAAAAAATCATACCATAATCTCCCCTTCACTAAATGATTTGGACCAGTGCACAAAGCAAGGTCCATAAAGACATGGAGCGCATTTAGGGTGGAGGAACTTGACTGGCCTGCACAGAGTCCTGACCTCAACCCAATAGAACACGTTTGGTATTCTATAATTAGAGCGGAGACTGCGAGCCAGGCCTTCTCGTGCACATCAGTACCTGACCTCACAACAGCGCGTCTGGAAGAATGGTCAAACATTCCCATAGACACACTCCTAAACCTTGTGGACAGCCTTCCCAGAAGTGTTGAAGCTGTTATAGCTGCAAAGGGTAGGCCAACCCAATATTGAACCCTATGGACTAAGACTGGGATGCCATTAATGTTCATGTGTGTGTAAAGACAGGCGTCCCAATACTTATGCTAATATAGTGTGTATAGTTAGTGTGTGTGTATATATATATATATATATATATATATATATATATATATATATATAGCGGGGTATCGTTTTCACCCACAAAACTACAGTTCCCAGCATGCTTTGAGGCACCCAGGGTGCATTTCCCCACGCAAGTACTGCTGGGGTGGACTTTAAAAGGGAGGGGTGGGGCCTCTCTCTTTCTCTTTGGACACCGCCCTTCCTGCAAGAGGATCCCTGCACTCACCTGCTGCGCGTGCAAGGCCTGAAGCCTGGGCCTCGCACTTTGTTCCAGAGAGCTTTCCACTCCACCGAGGAGCCTGCGGAGCATCCGATCCACCTGAGGTGCCACCATCTTCTGGAGGATCGAAAACCCGGCACATCATGGGCACTATGAAGCAACTCACAGTAGCAGAGGTACCGGACAGGAGTCGGTCCGGTCGGGTGAGAGAGCGCCAGCTCAGAACAACATCTAAGTAACTTTGTTGCCTATTAACTTTGCCTAGGCCCCTCGTTGACTACAGTTATACTTTGGAGAGACTGTCTGCTGAACTGAGTTTATCAGTCTCTCCAGCTTTACCAAGTTAGCGATCATCTGCTACCCATATTGGATTACAGTCTGTTTCTTTATATGCACCACCGACAGTTGCTAGCAAAGATTCTTCTACAAACTATACCCCAAGTTATAGTCAGGCCTGACTGGGTAGTATAGGACATTGCTGGGCGCCATTTTTTGCTCACGAGGGAGGATAGCTGCAGCGGGGTTATTTTATGGTCATTGCATTACTGAATGTTATACCCTTTTAATGTGTACACTTATATTGCAGGGATCTGCATGAGATATTGTATACAAATTACCTTTTATACTTTTACCAATAGTAAAAAGTTATAGTTAAGTAATTTGGTTGTCGGTGTCAATTACTGTGCTGGGATACAAAGGGGTTGTACCATAAAACAGTATAGAGATAGTACAGTTATACCATCCTTTTCCATTTTCCTAACTGTGCCACGAGAGGTTAGGGCCGATTGCCAGGGGTTGATAGCGGTGCATTACAAGGCCCAAAACAAACAAGCATCCCTCTTAAACTGAGGGTATCGCTATATATATATATATATATATATATATATATATATATATATATTATATATATATATATATATATATATATATATTGTGTGTGTATATATAATATATATATATATAAATATATATATATATATATATATATATATATAAATATATATATTTATATATATATATATATATATATATATATATATATATATATATATACACATACGATACATATAAACCTTCCTTCTTAATTACATCTATTTCCTATCTCGGCCCTCTGTGAATTGTCTCTGTAAATGCAATTACCTGTTGATTCTAGAGTTCTTAGGGCCTCCTCCTTCCTGATGGCAATGATCTGCAAGCTCAGAGATCTTCTGCAATGTTGTCACCACAGTCCGCACACTCCCTATTTAGTGAGCCATGTATTACTACTATACATGGTTAATTTACTAGATTACATGATCTTAACACCGCAGCATGGCCCAGGTTGGGGGATGAGACTTATTTACAGTGTGTCACATGCCATGTGATAGTAGCTTTTGCATGCCCTCCCTTTCAGGCCATTCAGAGCAGAGTGTGCTGTCAGTCAGACTTATCCTATCTATCCCGCTAAGAACGGATCAGATGCTTATGTTCTTAATGGTATAAAGCAACATTACAGGACGTGTGACACGCTGTGACTTTACTCTGCCCCCACCTGGGCCTTGTTGCCAGGAAAATAGGAACAGTTATCTTGTGGTGCTTCTGGCTCCTCCTTTCCAGCAAGTGGCTCTATAGAAAGCTGCTTCCTATGGGGGCATTCCTGCGGGCTCACACTCAAGCCTTGCTGTCTGCGTCTATCGATGCAGACAGCGAGATTCAGCTCCGCCCCCTGCTTCCTCCTCTGAATCCATTGGCTCCAGCTGCTTGTCAATCAAAGCCAGTGAGACCAGGAAGTAAAGGAAGATAGTCCCTGCAGACGTGCACAGCACTGAATCAAATGAGGGCTCAGGTAAGTAAAAGAGGCTGGGGATACTGATGCCTAAACAATTTTCACCTTATGCAAGGAATGGATTAGGGTAAAAAATAAATATTTAGGCTTTATAACCACTTTAAAGCCCTGTGCATATTCATATGTGGTTGTTGGGGTGGTCAGGTGGTCAAGGTGAGGGGAAGATAACTGGGTTTAGTAACACTTTAACAACAGGAGTAGCACAGATAGCTGTCATTTTTTTAAAGAAAAAATTTACATTGTACCAAATGAATACGGTAAACAGTTCTGAGTTATTTAAAGCGTAACAGCTTGATAAAACATAACATTCTTTAGCAAGGAACATACATTCCACATCAATAATTATGCTACCAAATTTAGTGTGCTGTAAATTGCCTCCAACATTGCTCCTATTTCTTCTTTCTGGAGGCCACCATTTTGCTAAAGCCCCTGAACAGCAGTAAATCATAAAGTGGAACTAAACACTTCAATTTAATGGTCTAAAAAAACTGTTACATTCCCTGAATCCCGGGATTGCTAACTGTCACATTTGCTTGTTTCCTCAACCAAACTGTCAAGCCATCAAATGGCTGGAGTCATAACTGATCACATGTGCAGCACCATGGTAATTGCAGATCAAATAGAACCAGCTTCCTTGGCTGTAAAGGATAGGATGGTTTAATTCCACTTTAAAGCCCCGTACACATGATCAGAAAATCGTACGGAAAATATTGCTTTCAAATCGATCCATTGATAATCGGATTGTTAGTACAGAGCTTTCAAGAGCCGATCATGACAGTTCATCCAATATTATTCTATCGGACATGCACGAAAAAAAAATTTGTACGATGTCAGATCGTACGATTTTCCTTTAATCAGTACAGCTATCGTTGGAAAAATGCAATACAAATGCATTACAACACATCACATCACTTCCGCATTTTTATTCTGTCGTACGGGAATTTTCGGGACTTTAGTAAACTACGTTTCGATCTGAGATTAGCATGCATTAAAAAACAGACGATTATTCGTCCGATAATCTCAATGTGTTCCGGGGCATAAGGCTGTCAGCAGGTCAGCCTCTACAAACTCAGCAGTGCCTAAAAATGCCTAAAGCCCTGATTCCCGTCGGTATAAAGTCCGCCGGGAATCCAGACGGGAAAACTGCGGGGAGAGCTTTGGCCGGAAATCCCGGCCGTGTGTACAGGGCTTATGCTCCCTTGGCACTGCCTCACAGTGTTTTCCATTGGCAAGTGTAGGAAATCTGTCGGAAAAAAAAATGCTGGGAATCCCGGCGGGAAAATAGAGAGCAGGTTCTCTATTTTTCCCGCCGGGATTCCCGGCAGTTTTCCCGGCGAGGGAGCAAACACACGCACGGTTTTCACGCCAAAAAGCTCTCCCAGCAGTTTTCTTGCTGGGAAAACCGGTCGTGTGTACGAGGCTTAAGAATAACTGACCATGTCTAGAGCAGGGTGGAACAGTGTATTACTGGATTTTACACAGCATGGACACTTATTTTTAATATTTTACATAGCTATACCTGCAAAAGGAGCCAGCCTGAGGTGACCTAGCAGGCCTCAATTTTCTGACTAAAGTTCCATGTGATACATCTTTGCTGAGAGACAGAATAAAAGATAATGCCCATTTAGCCATTATGTTGGCTAAAACTGTTAAAAGATAAGTGCACTTTAAGAAAATCGTTATTCAGAGATTCAGATATATCCGAATACCCGAATTACAATAAAAACAAATTTTACCGAATGCTCCAAATAACGTAACAAAATTCATCTGAGTTTCAGAAATTCGGACTGAAATTCAGATCGAATTTTACATTGAACTCCAGTGAATTCTAACTACACATAATGCTGAAATCAAAAACTGTGTGTTTTTAGAGTACCATTTCGAAATAATGCTGTTTTTGTTAAGCCAAAGGTGATTTAAAGAGTCAATGTAATCATTTGATGAAGATTTTTCTGTTTGTTCACTTTGCTGCATTCGAAAACAATATAACATTTTCGTTTCAACCAATTCGAAAATTTATCAATTTGAACATTTCGAATTGAAAAAATCTGTAAATTTAAAGAAAATTCTAAAATTCCAAATACGAATTCCGAATACGAATTGAACAAATCAACCGAATTGAACTAAACAAAATAACTAGTTTAATGAATCAAAACGAAATGAAACAAAACTATTTTTTCCATCATGCACATGTCTAATTCAAAGACCTAGTTAGTATAGAGAATTTAGAGTTTTAGGTAAGGGAGAAAATCCAATGTCTGATCTGTGCATATCTATAGTACTCCGTCTGAGGAGCTTTGTGGTGCTCCTGCAAGATCGACTACTATGGAAAGTGCCAGGATGTTATGAATTGGTGTATGTCAGTCCACCAGGCCAAGGACCTAAGATAATTCATCCCCTGCTGAAAAATTATTATTAACAATTGTCAGTAGAGGTAGGAAAGGGGACCATATTTTTCTAAATTACTTACTTTTAAGCTGTAAAGCATTGAAAGGGGCTAAAAAGGGTTGATGAGTTGATTCAGGTAGCTAAAGAAAAGCTAGGATTGGAATTTGGTCGCATATCAGGAGCTCTAAGAAGATATATTGTGGATTTGTGTAAAGAGTCATGAATGTTTATGAATGAACGTTTATGAGTCCAGGTGAATGCGAGGATATGCCTCTGGAATAATCTCAAATAGTGCAGTGGGTCACATCTCAGTAGAATCCTAAAATAGTATAGGATCTTAGGCAAAAGGTTAATTTTCACTGCATTAAAGTGATACTAAAGTTATACTTACCTGCTCTATGGAAGTTTTTTTCACAGAGCAGCCCAGATCCTCCTCTTCTCGGGCCCCTCTTCAGTGTTCCTGGCCCCTCCCTCCTGTCGAGTGCCCCCACAGCAAGCAGTTTGCTATGGGGGCGCCCGAGCCGAGCCACAGCTCTCTGTGTCTATTTAGACACAAAGCCGTGGTTCAGCCCTGCCCCCTCTGTCTCCTAAATGGATGACTGACTTTGACTGACAGCAGAGGGTGTCAATGGCCTTCTGCCTTTACAACCACTTTAATAGTACCTGTCCAAAATTGGGAGGGAAGTCTTAGTTCCACAGGATATAGAACAAGGATTGGAGTAACAGTAATAATTTGTGGGAGGCATAATGTGGGGTAAACTTAATCCCCGGGTAGTGCAACAATGGGGATGCCCAGGCAAAGTGAAAGTGCGATTGAATACTGTATGTGATACCACTTCCAAAGGACAAGTAATATTTAGCCTGTTTGAAGACCCAAGAATTAGGCAAATTGGTTGGGGACACGTCAAACCTGAGATGGGGAAATAGGGTGTAAGGGCTCTTTCACACGGGGCGGATCCGTGAAGCTCCGCCCCGTGAAGCTCCGCTTGCTCAGCGGGGATCGCTCCGTTGATCCCCGCTGAGCCGGCGGATGACTGGGCGGTCCCCGCACACTGTGCAGGGACAGCCCTGTCAGAGCGCCGCTCTCCCCTATGGGAGATCGGATGATGACGGACCGTAAAGTCCGTTGTCATCCGATCCGCTCCGCCAATGGAAGGAAAAATAGGGTTTTCCTCCGTCACACTTTGGCGGAGCGGAGCGGAGCAGATGTCAGCAGACATGTCACCGCTGACATCCGTGGCTCCATAGGACTACATGGAGCGTCCGTGCAGGTCCGCCTAAAAAACTGACAGGCGGACCTGAACGGACCCTCCGTGTGAAAGGGGCCTGAGAGTCAAGAGGGCATCATCCACAAACAAGCTAATGCTGGTTTTTCAGAACACCCGTTCGACAGAAGCTGGTCGTGAGACCATTTTCAGTAGAACAGACAGCTGTACACACAGCTTTGTATATTTCGTTCAGATCTGTGCATTAATCCAATGTAAAAATGTCCTGCTATTAATGAATATATTTGAATTAGGGTTTTTGGCCTGGAATCCAGCTTTAATTTTTCACATGACTGTAAGAGTGTATATTTATATACAGAATTATAGCCAATACTAGGTGATAACACAAGTATTCATGCAAGGAAGGTTCGGTTATTGCAGGTATTTTGCAATCACAGAATCCACATTCCTAAATACAAACCTAAACAGCAAAAATTAGATCCTCACCTGATGTTATGAAGTCCACACTGGCCCTTTCCCAAAGATGCCACTGTTTCCAGTAAGCCTCAATACGTGAGATGATGGCAGAACTGATTTCAGATCACCATGTCCTTGGAGAAGCCTGGAGAAGATGTTCAATACCAACCTCTCCAGTGAATAAATTAAACCTTCATTTTTTGAACACTTCGGATGAGTTGGTTCCTCCCACCAGTGACTACTTCATGTGCAGAATATTGATGCAGTATCCAGCATTCATTTGATCACTTTTTAAATAAAACGCATACCACATTTAGCAAATAAGCTGCTTATATAAATTATATATATCTGCTGGTGCACAAAGAAATACTCAACTAATTATCATCGTTGAGAACCTTGCTAAGCCATACACAAATTCTCATTCTTTCATTGGCCTAAATTGCTCATACTGATTATCCAATAGAGCAGGGTTCCCCATTCCCCGGGCCGTGGCCCACTGCCGGGCCGTGGCCTATTTGCAGCCGGGCCGTGAAGGCATGGACTGTCTGATGTGCGGCAGTGGGCAAGCAGAGAGATGACATCTCTCACCGCCCGGCCTGGTCGCCGCTGTTCCGCCCACACAGCGGGCCGCTACACTGCTGTGAGGCGGGGAGTAGAGAGATGAGATCATCTCTCATCACCCGCACGGATCACTGCACTTCCGCCCACACAGCGGGGCCACTACACTGCAGTGAGGCGGGGAGCAGAGAGATGAGATCATCTCTCACCACCCGCACGGATCACTGCACTTCCGCCCACACAGCGGGGCAGCTACACTGCTGGAGGTGAGGCGGGGGAGCAGAGAGATTAGATCATCTCTCACCGCCCGCACGGATCACCGCTGTTCTCCCTCACTGGCCTGTGTTGCCATCATGGCAGGTGACAAACCTCATCTGGTGCCAGGTGACAAAAAAATCTGATGGCAGGTGGCAAACCACATTTGGTGGCAAATGGCAAACCACATTTGATGGCAGGTGACGTGGAAAATGGCAATCCACATCTGGTGGCAGGTGACATGGCAATCCACACCTGGTGGCAGGTGATGTGTCAATCTACACCTGGTGGCAGGTGACATGGCAAGTGGCAGTCCACATCTGGTGGCAGGCAACGTAACAAGTGGCAATCCACATTTGGTGGCAGGTGACATGGCAATCCACACCTAGTGGCAGTTGACGTGGCAAGCGGCAATCCAAATCTGGTGGCAGGTGACGTGGCAAGCGGCAAGCCACATCTGGTGGCAGGTGACGTGGCAAGCGGCAATCCACATCTGGTGGCAGGTGACATGGCAAGTGGCAAACCACATCTGGTGGCAGGCGACGTGGCAAATCACAAACCGCATCTGGTGGCAGGCAACATGGCAAATGACACGCGGCATCTGGTGGCAGATTCTGCTTATGGTGAGTTGAACTATTTCATTTTGCATTACAATGTAGTGACAGAAGTAATGTACTTCAAACATCCCAACATCATATCAACCATGGCGCTGGGATGATTGAAGCGCTAACACCAGCCACTTCCCCAACAAATTGCAAGCGAAAAGACGCATAACAACCCCCCGGTCCTTGGCACGATTTTACTCCACAACGCCGATCCTCTGTGCCAAAAAGGTTGGGGACCACTGCAATAGAGGTTCAGCAATATGAACTTCAGTACTTTTTACATTTAAGATGTGTTATTTTTATACTCCTCAGGACACTTGTGGATATTCCAAAGGGAATATGAGGGATTGCCTATTTGAGAATTATGATAAAATTGGTATAACGTACAGAATTACATTTATATGATACTTCACAGAATGATTTATTTTTGGTGCTATTAAACAATGTTAAATATAAATTGATTATATAGATAAACTGTAGATTTTCTCTTAATATGAAAACATTTCCAAATTCAATGTGGTAGTTATGTAGGATTTTCTATGTAGGGAGCAGAATACAGCTTCTTAAGAACAGGTTTACATTAAATATATATTTTTGTACACTCCTCTATCCTTCCCTTTTCTCCTACTATTCTTCTCCCACTCATTTACCTTATTCTCTTTTATTCCTAAAATGGCAATACCCCTCTGCTGAACCTCCTAGTAGTACTCATTATCAACCATATATGTTGAAAACACACACAACACCTAATGTAATTTTTATTATCACACTGGACTCACAGAGATTTGTTCAAGCAGTTACTACTTTTTTAAGAACACAATACATTCTGATTAATTTTAAATCAAATTGTATTGCTTTTCATCTAGATCCTTCTTGTACGTTAGTTCAAGGTCTTTGTCAAACCTTGGCATCATTCATGTACAATGTTGAATTTCTGATGCACTGACTACTGCTATTTTATTACTTGCTGTTTAATTTGAAGCTCTGGTAAATGTTCATTCTGTGGAAACTCATAAAATTCAATGAAGTCAATTAAACAAACAAAAAAACGAAACATTTTTATACACATCAGGATTAAAGTGGATGTAAACCCAATTCATGAAATTTCTTCAAGGAGCTAAGTCCCATAGCTCTCTCCTGACCCGTTCCTCTGTTATCAGCCTGATAACTCCTGACAAATTCTCGGACACATGAGATAAAAGCAGCCTGACATTTCTGTCGGGGGAGGTTGCTATAAATAGATTAGCAGAGAGCTGGCCCTGTTACAAAACACCTCTGAGAGTCTCTGCCTATGTGGAGAAGGGGTGTGTGCCTTTCCTTCAATCAGCAATTTTAGCTATCTTGGCTGTATGCCCAGACGTCACACTCTGTGTTAAACAAGAAGAGAACATTTTCTAACACGATCTGAACTTTCTAAACAGTATATAAATGTGAAGATAGCAGATATACATGTAAAACCTTTGTAGGGAGATTTGTTTCATCTCAGTGTATTATCTGAGGCTGTTCACTTCACTGGGTGTATGGAGGGTTTACATCCACTTTAATGTTTTTTTATAAGTGTGCTTTTGTGTAGAAACAAAGTCTGAAATTTTATAATATGGCATGGCGGTCTGCATGAAAATCATTTTATTGGTGTAACTTTTCATATATAAACTTAGTAGGCATCTTTTGTTGAGCAGCCATGTGCTCCTGAGGGATATTTTTCAATAAATATATCTGCCTTTGTAAATGCAATCAAATTGGATCAACCTGATTAATCTTTTACTAAAATTGCTGTAGGGAAAACACAAAAATAAATTAAACTGGACAACTACATGAGTGAATGTGAGACCTTTGAATGTATGTCAACATAAAAAAAAAAAAAACCTGAACCAATTGTTTCTATTAAATGTAAGCTTTATATAAATGCCTCTAATAAATAAATACATTTGTGGAATTGGTGAAAGAAAAAAATGCAAAAGGCATGTGCATTTTGGCTTGTACCCACAAAGGCAATAAACAAAAGCTGAATTGTTTCACTTTAACCACTTGACCACTGGGCACTTAAACCCCCTTAATAACCAGACCAATTTTCAGCTTTCGGTGCTCTCACATTTTGAATGACAATTACTCAGTCATACAACACTGTACCCATATGAAATTTTTGTCCTTTTTTTCACACAAATAGAGCTTTCTTTTGGTGGTATTTAATCACTGTTGGGTTTTTTATTTTTTGCGCTATAAGAGAAAAAAGACTGAAAATTTTGTAAAAAAATGTTTTTTTTTTCGTTTCTGTTATAAAATTTTGCAAATTACTATTTTTTCTTCATAAATTTTGGCCAAAATTTATACTGCTACATATCTTTGGTAAAAATAAGTACAAATTGGTGTATATTATTTGGTCTTTGTGAAAGTTATAGAGTCCACAAGCTATGGTGCCAGTATCTGAAAATTGATCACACCTGAAGTACTGACGGCCTATCTCAATTCTTGAGACCCTAACATGCCAGAAAAGTACAAATACCCCCCAAATGACCCCTTTTTGGAAAGAAGACATTCCAAGGTATTCAGAAAGAGGCATTGTGAGTTTTTTAAAGTTGTCATTTTTCCCACAATTCTTTGCAAAATCAAGATTTATTTTTTCTCTTTTTTTTTTTCACAAAATTGTCATATTAGCAGGTTATTTCTCACACACAGCATATGCATTCCACAAATTACACCCCAAAACACATTCTGCTATTACTCCCGAGTATGGCGATACCACATGTGTGAGACTTTTACACAGCGTGGCCACATACAGAGGCCCGACATGCAGGGAGCACCTTCAGGCGTTCTGGAGCACCCAGGCCAATTCTGACTTTTCTCTCCTATGTGTAAAAATCATCATTTGTTTGCTAGAAAATTACATAGAACCCCAAAACATTATATATGTTTTTTTAGCAAAGACCTTAGAGAATATAATGGTGGTTGTTGCAACTTTTTATCTCGCACGATATTTGCGCAGCAATTTTTTTAACGCGTTTTTTACGGAAAAAAAATGTTTTGTGCTTAAAAAAAAAAAAAACAGTAAAGTTAGCCCAATGTTTTTGCATAATGTGAAAGATGAAGTTACGCCGAGTAAATAGATACCTAACATGTCGCCCTTAAAAATTGCACACACTCGTGGAATGGCGCCAAACTTCGCTACTTAAAAAATCCCCATAGGCGACGCTTTAAATATTTTTACTGGTTACATGTTTTGAGTTACAGAGGAGGTCTAGGGACAAAATGATTGCTCTCGCTCTAACGTTCGCAGAGATACCTCACATGTGTGGTTTGAAAACCGTTTTCATATGTGGGCGGGACTTACGTATGCGTTCGCTTCTGTATGCGAGCTCACGGGGACAGGGGCGCTTTAAAAAAAAAAAATGTTATTCTTCATTTTACTTTATTTATTTTAGTTTGACATGTTTTTCCGCCCCAAACATTTTTTTGATCACTTTTATACCTATTACAAGGAACGTAAACATCCCTTGTAATAGGAATATGGCATGACAGGTCCTCTTTACAGTGAGATATGGGGGGGGGTGTCAATAAGACCCCACATCTCACCTCTAGGCTGGGAAGCCTGAAAAAAATACAAAAAAAAAACAACAATCCTGGCTTTGATCGTAGCGGTGAGTCGGTAGAAGCACCGGAGGGCGGCGGGGGGGGGGACATCCCCTCTCGCCTCCCGTAAGAATGATCAAGCGGCGGAACAGCCGCTATGATTGTTCTTATGGTGTAGGGAATCGCCGGCTGAAAAAGCTGATATCTGAATGATGCCTGTAGCTGCTCCCATCATTCAGATATCCCCGCACAAAGTCAAGGACGTCATATGACGGCCGGAGGGCGGGAAGTGGTTATTGCAGAGTATTGCCGGGCATTGCGGAGTATTGCCGGGCATTGCGGAGTATTGCTGGGCATTGCGGAGTATTGCAGGGCATTGCGGAGTATTGCCGACTATGGCAGGGTATTGCGGTGTATGGCAGGGTATTGCACGGGTATTGCACAGGGTATTGTGGAGGGTATTGCACAGGGTATTGTGGAGGGTATTGCAGAGTATTGTGGAGGGTATTGCAGAGTATTGTGGAGGGTATTGCAGAGTATTGTGCAGGGTATTGCAGAGTATTGTGCAGGGTATTGCAGAGTATTTTGCAGAATATTGCGCAGGGTATTGCAGAGTATTGCGCAGGGTATTGCAGAGTATTGCGCAGGGTATTGCAGAGTACTGCACCAGAGTATTGCAGAGTATTGCACCAGAGTATTGCAGAGTATTGCACCAGGGTATTGCAGAGTATTGCACCAGGGTATTGCGCAGGGTATTGCAGAGTATTGCGCAGGGTATTGCAGAGTATTGCGCAGGGTATTGCAGAGTATTTTGCAGGGTATTGCAGAGTATTTTGCAGGGTATTGCAGAGTATTGTGCAGGGTATTGCAGAGTATTGCACCAGGGTATTGCAGAGTATTGCACCAGGGTATTGCAGAGTATTGCACCAGGGTATTGGCAGGGTATTTTGCAGAGTATTGGCAGGGTATAGCACAGGGATGGCTGAGCAGGGATGGATGGATGGCTGGATCTGTGACTGCAATTGTCACAGATCCAGCCCACAGTGCTGCTGCTGCCATCCGCTCCCTCCCCCTCCCCTCTCACACTGTACCGATCGGTACAGAGAGGGGAGGGAGGAACCGGCGTCATCAAATGACGCCGGTCTGTTTACAAGTGATTGCTCCGTCATTTGACGGAGCGATCACGTGGTAAACGGCCGCTATCAGCGGCGATTTACCGCGATTCGTGATCCGCCGGGTCCTCTGGACCCGGCGGTCACGGAGTTTCCCGTGTGCGCGCCCCAGGGGGCGCGCGGGAGCGCGATTCTGGGAGGACGTTATATAACGTCCTCCCAGAGTTAAGCAACCACCTTGTCAACGTTATTTGTCGGCAGGTGGTTGTTAAGTGGTTAAACACCATGGCTGGTCTAGTGTTGGGGTTTAGAGCCTAGCAGGGTGGATTTACCAAAAACTTTGCTGGGGCAGTTGCATCTCTGCAAATGCAGTTACTCCAGAGCTTAACAAATAAGATAAAGCTTCACTCTGCAAAGAATCACATGCAAGGTACAAAAAAAAAATGTTTTGCTTGCACATGATTGGATGAAGGAAGTCAGCAGAGCTTCCCCCCATTTACTAAGCTGTGGGGCAACTGCACTTGCAAAGTGCACAGTCAATTTGCCTTTAGTAAACCAACCCCATAGTATATATCAGTGTTTCTCAACCTTTTTTCAATCAAGGCACCCTTTAAAATTTTACACATCTCAAGGCACCCCGTTCTAATATGTACAACACTAAAGTCCTTGTGCAACAGCCGCCACTGATACTAAGAAAAGTTGTGCCCCTTGCCCCTTCTGCCCTCTGCACCATTCACTTAACTACTGTTATTGTCCCACAATGCATCATGATCTCTAAATGGAGGAGGAACTGTTGAATGACAGGATCTTCTCTGCCCATTCACAGAATGTGATGCAGTGAGCAGTGAAAAGAGAAGCAGCACAGTGATAAGATCATTTCCTTGTCACTCTGCTCTTTCCTACCATCAAGAGAATCAAGTCACTCTTTCCAGTTTTGGGAAGCTCTACATTGACATTCTATTGCATTTCCAACGTAGAAAGTGAAGGGAAATCTTCCCAGCAGGACACTTACAGCAAAAAATACCTTGACATGGGTTTGAGCCCTTCCCTACTCTATCTAAACAAAAAATATATATATTTTGGCTGTACATACTCTTTAAAGCTGTACTCTGGGGGAAAAAACACATTTGGAGCATCTGCTATGTAAAAAAAAAAAAAAAAATCACCTCTGCTGATGTCTGACACTTTTGGCTTCTATCCGTTCAGTAAAACTGTTACTTTCATTTAGCCCCCCCACAGTCAGGGCCGTCAGAACAGGACAGGCAAACCAAGCAACTGCTTGGGGCCCCCAGCTGGCCTGGGGCCCCAGCAGAGCTGCCTCCCCTCCCCCGATTGGCGCCCCCCACCCGCGATTGGCGGCCCCCTCCTCCCGCGATTTGGCGCACCCCCCACGATATTGGCGCCCCCCCCCTCCCACGATATTGGCGGCCCCCCTCCCGCGATTGGCGGACCCCCCACCCGCGATTTGGCAGCTCCCCCACCCGCAATTTGGCGGTCTCCCCCTCACGATATTGGCGGCCCCCCCTCCCGCAATTGGCGGCCCCCCTCTCGCGATTGGCGTCGATGTCCCGTGTTAGCACCCCCCTTTCCTGAATTTGGGGGCCCCAAATTCTCAATCTGCTTGGGGCCCCCAAATTCCTTCAAACGGCCCTGCCCACAGTACTGTAAATACTGAACATCTGGACCTGAAACTTGTAGTGCCGGCGGTGGTACACTAATCCAGATGGATGTTACGATCTCCCCTTCTTCAGTCACAGAAATCCTCACATTCAGTGAAAGGATCACAAGACTTTTTCTGAATGAAGGATGTGTACAAGGAGAGACCTGCTATAACCAGTGTACTGACAACGGAACTACAAATCTCTGCACCGGACATTCAGCTTTTACAGTACTGTGGGGGATGGATGACAGTAAGGGCTAGTTTACACTTGCTTCAAAACATGGCTTCGGACACGCTTTGTTAAAGCTCTCTGAACACCAGTCAACGTTCCTGTCACTAAATAAAATGATAGCTTACAGTCCTGCTTACACCTGCTTTTGCTTGGTGCTTTGATGAGGCTTCGATGAGTCTTCGGTGGGGCTTTGGTGGAGTTTCGATGGGGCTCCGGTGGAGCTTCGGTGGGACTTTGGTGAGGCTTCAGTAGGGCTTCGATGAGGCTTCGGTGGGGCTTCAAGCGAGCTTTGCCATAGACTTCTATGGAGGCTTTGAAGATGCTTTGAAGCACCACTAAAGCTACATGGGGTATAATTTTTTAAGCAAAACCGAAGCGAAACAAAGCAAGGTGTAAACAGAACTGCAAGCTAACCATTTTATTTATTGACACAGGCTTTGACTAGTGTTCAGAGAGCTTTAACAAAGCCTGTCCGAAGCCATGTTTTGAAGAAAGTGTAAACTAGCCGTTAATGTGTGTGTGTTGAAGCTGAAGCAAGTGTTAATGAGCCCTAACAGTCTTACTGAACGGAGCAGCAGACAAACGTGGGACAGACATTAATATGGATTCATTTATTTTTAATAGCAAATGGCCCAAAATAGTTTTTTTTCCCGGAGATCAGCTCCAATGATGTGTTATTGATTATCAAGCTGCATTATGTTGTATCTTTTATATCTGCCTAGAAGTCAGCTTTAAGCCTGTGTTAGCTGTAAGATCGTATATATATATAATTTGAAGGAAGAAAACGTATGGAATACATGGAATTTCAATGTTTTCTTGTTTAACTATGATTTGGCTAAAAAAGGCATCACATGAAACTATGCTGATAGATATATCAGTTGAACACTTTGTAAGGCCTGGTTCACACCTATGCATTTTTTAGTGCATTTTCAGTTTTTCAGAAACACACTACAGTCCATTTAACATGATTTCTTATGGGTCACATCTGTGCATATTATGGAAAGGTCCAGGGACTACCAGGTTGTGTTTTTGGTTCCATATACTACAATGGATCAAAAACGTGTATTGAAAAATGCAAAATGCACCTGGAATATGGATCAACTGTCACCTGCATAGGTGTGAACTATGCCTAATGTAATGTTAAAAGCTATTACCATGTGCAGTAACTGAGAGATTTATCAATACTTACTGCTCTTAATGACCTTATTACCTCTCCCTTTAATAGTCAGGCATTTTTATAAGCCTGTTGACCTAATGATGGGTCCTGGCACAGAGAAAATATGATTGATAATATGAAGAATTTTGCAAAGGACTTCAAATATATGAGCAGTACAATTAACTTATTAGTAGCACAAAGATAGGTGTGGGTAGGTTGCCAATAACTTTAAGCACCACATCCCATAGTTAACATGAAGGAGCAAAGGAGAGTATGTGGGACTTTTAAAGTGGTTGTAAACCCACTTATGCAACTTGCACATACTTGCACATACAGGTAAGCCTAGATTAAGGCTTACCTGTAGGTGCAAGAAATATCTCCTAAACCTACACGGTTTAGGAGATATTTGCAAAAAATGACATGCATCGGTGTCTACGGCACATGCGCGCCATAGACAACGGCGCATTCACAGGGTAAATCCCATTCACAAATCCGGCTTAGCCGGATTCGACGGCTCACGCGCGTATGTGCGGAGTGACGTCTTTGCCACTCCGGCCAATCACAGCACCGGAGCGGCGCTGTGATTGGCTGGAGCGGCGATACCCGGAAGTAACCTTCCGGCTATCACCGCAGCGATGGCTGCGGCTGGAGAGGGAGACGAGGACGGCTTCGGGGGCCCCGATCTAAGGTAAGTGATGCATAATGAGCTAGTATGCTAGTCATACTAGCTCATTATGGCTTTGTCTTGCAGGTGGGATTTAAAAAAAATATGTTTCCAAGGTTTACAACCACTTTAAGGTGCTATCATATCACAAGGACACTAAATATAATACAAATTCCTCATTTTATTATGAACATCATTACAATATATAACATATTGACCAATGGACACAAATGCATATAATTCACTTCAAAAAAGTTTTTTATCTCATATGTAGCTCCTGGTTGGCATGGCTGGCAAAAATCCCGACATGTTTCGCCTGATTAGGCTTCTTCAGGGGAGCAAGCTGGAGCCACGTGGGTGGATGTGGAGAGACTAGCAGCTTAAAGTGGATGTAAACCCACTCTCATCCTTTCTAAACTACTGCCATAGTGCTGATCTATAAGGATATACATGCCTCCTGCATGTATCCTTACCTGTCAAATGTCTCCCCTCTGTCTGTTATAAGAACTGAAAAACTGCAGATTCTGTGGGTGGATCTGTTGTCTGGAGCTCGGTGGGTGGAGTCGTGATGTCAGTAGGCTCCCCGCCCACCTCTACACTCCCCTTGTCAACATGCATTTTCTCCTGTATTCCTTCTGCTATGATCACTAACATCCAGTCAAAAGCCAGAAAAGTAACCACATGACTTCAGAAAAGGAGTGTGGGTGGGAATTAAAAAATAATAATTTTCTGAAGCAATACATTGAGAAATAGGGGAATGGCATGACGCACAGTGGACAATTATATCCCCTGAGGAAGCCTAATCAGGCAAAACATGTCAGGATTTACACAACCAGGAAATACATATGAGATAAAAACCTTTTTTTAAGTGAATTATATGCATTTGTGTCCATTGGTCAATATGTTATATATTTTAATGATGTACGTAATAAAATGAGGATTTTTTATTATATTTAGTGTCTTTGTAATATGATAGCACCTTAAAAGTCCCACATACTCTCCTTTGCTCTTTAACTTTTTAGTAATTTTAACAGTGGAAATGTGAATAATGGAACAGTTAAAAATAAACTGATGTTTGTTGTTGATGGATTATTACTATATAATGCAGGGGTCTCAAACTGGCGGCCCTCCAGCTGTTGCGAAACTACAAGTCCCATCATGCCTCTGTCTGTGGGAGTCATGCTTGTAACTGTCAGCCTTGCAATGCCTCATGGGACTTGTAGTTTCACAACAGCTGGAGGGCCGCCAATTTGAGACCCCTGATATAATGGGTGCTTTTAAAGAGTATCTGTCACTACCTGAAACTTTAAGACCTGCCCTACATGGTTCTTGCTGAACCGGCAGAGATTCAAACCATTTATGGGCATGCTGAATGTACCAAGTTGATCGATCAATCAATTTGGGTACAACCAGCCTGCTGGATTCGCTTGCGATTCTTGCAAGCAGATGCTATAGCTGGTAGTGATAATCACTGGACCAGTAGGAGGGATTCCCGCATCAACACTGTCTGTGTTGATGGGGGAATCAAGAAAATTTATTTCCTGCAACCAAGGATTTGCTCCATGTATGGCCGGCCTAAGTCACACTCAGTGCTGTAATAGCTGTGTAGCGGGGTCCTAAATTGAGGTTATGTTATGCCAAATTTAGGGGTAACTTGAGTGATAGTTGGCTCAAGTCTTTCAATTACTGGACTCTGCCTTGCTGCTGCTTCACCTGGCTTGCAGTTCCCCTAAGTAATATGGGTGACGCTGTCACTTGTACTCGGGGTTGAACCACAGGTGCTGGAGTTGGCGATTTGGTGTCCTCTCTCGGCAGCCGTGCGGTGGGCGGGGTCGGCCTGCTGTGCATGCTGGGAGAGGATACAAAAGGGGCGGACGAGTGATCCGGGGACCTGTACCCGAGGGAACCTGCGGGTTCGGGAGTCGAGTGTGTGGCCTTCCAGGCTATGGGGCCACGTACGCCTCAGTCCCAGGCACCTTTAGTCCTGGGACTGCAACTTCAGCCCTGGGCCCAGCACCTTTAGCTGGAGCCCGCTTTGGAAGGAGGAATCTCAGGGTGCTGCCTTGCGAGGAGACCCGTTTCTGGATAAGGAGGCTGGGGGAGGATCGTTCCGAAGGACTGGTGAGCCATCACAGTGAAGGAAGGGGCCCAGTAACTCTCCAGGGGGATGTCATCAATCCGGAACCCAGGGGCCTGACAATCTGGACCATCAGGAGGTTTGGGACACTATAGATCCTGTGGCAGAGGATCACCTAGACGCATCTTTTAGGGATCTAGATTGACTGTTCGAGCTGCACGCCGGCTGCTAGCACCGCTGGTGGCTATCCGGGTGAGCTATACCCACTCGGGACCGAGTGGCGACGAAGCCAGAAGTGCCTAAATGCTGTCTATCCTTTTAACACCTTTCTCTCTTTATTCAAAGAAAATAAAGCTCTACGTTGGAGTGATATACTTGTGTGGACCTTGGAGTTACTTGGGGTATAGAGACTCTGTCCTTGTACGCTGAGGACAGAAACCAACTTTGAGGAGAACTTCGCTGCAAGACCCGTAGGTGAAACAAGTGTGCCTAACCTCTGAAAACCAGAGGGTACGGGCATGGTGGCACCTTGCGCCTTTTCCTCTCATGAGTGAGCCAAATAGACGGGAGGAAAGGGGTGAGGTCGCTAGAGTTGAAAAGGAGCTTTCTTTAAATCTGTGCCTCTGTTTCCAAGTGATCATTTGTAGAACCTCCGACACCACCAGGAAGTGTCAGAGGCTTCTTTAAACTCCCTTCCAGAATGCATGCATTTCCGTCATCCATTTCCCAACTCAGCTTGACCTGGCAGTGCACACAACACAGTAACTCTGCGGTAGGGATTCCTCCATCAACACTAACTGTGTTGATGCGGGAATCGAGGGATTTTGTTTCCTGCTGTGATCCGTGGTTAAAATTACACCATCTATGGCCGGCTTCAACCTTCATCAGCAGGGAGCTCTGGTGATGTGTGTGTTATTAAAGCCATATTGTAATTTTCAATTTCTCACTGGGGAATTTCATCTTCTTCTTATATTAATTTACCCTTTGTCCTGCTCTAGGGCCACTCATCTCATCCTTATATCCATGCCAGCAGTAAGGTGACCCCCTATAGTACACAGGGCTCAATACCAGTTGTCACACCTGCAGTAAATGTACATTTTTACCCTGCAGTGACTGCTCTCCATTATATTTGTAAGAAACCTCCAGTGATGCCTCGCCAATGTTCATGCATTAACTACGGTAATTGATCAGTCTCCTGATCATGTATATCGACCCTTGAGTGACCAGTCTTAAACATTCAATGCAAACTCCAGTACAATGAGCATTCCCCAGAGTATGTGCACATTTAAGTTATTTACAACTTATATGAACAGTCTGTAGCGGTGCCCTCATGGGGTCGCTGCGTATTCTAGCTCCACACATCACCCTGCTTGGTCAGACATCCATTTCAGCCACACCTTCTCCAGGTAATGAACACATTTTTGCTTGTTTTTATTATTGTTATTTCTATTAGGGGATTAAACTTGGATGGGGAAAAGGGACATGGGATGCCCAAATGATGAATCTTTCTTAGTTGAAGTAAAGGTACAATGGAACCTCGGATTACAAGCATAATCCGTTCCAGGAGAATGCTCGTAATCCAAAGTACTCGCATATCAAAGCGAGTTTCCTCATTGAAGTCAATGGAAACGAAAATAATTTGTTCCGCATAGACTTCAATGGCATGCAATACCGCATGCGGCCAGAGGTGGGGGGTGCCGGAGAGCCTCGGAAACGGCCAGAAAGGCCCAAGGACACCTCGGCTGACCTCGGCAAACCTTGGAAAGGCTTGGAAACTGAGTATTTCTGCGTCTTTCCGAGCATTTTCTAAAGGCGCTGATCGGCACCGTTTGGCTCCGCTCGGCTCCGGCGCCCCCCCACCTCAGGCCAAACGCAGTACTGCACACCGCTTTGGCTTGAATCCTGTTTGTTTTGCGAGACAACACTCGCAAACCGAGTTAGGATTTTTTCAAATACTCGCAATCCGAGGTTCCACTGTAGTTGAATCTAAATTGACAGTCTCTCCTACTTCACATCTTCACTTGCTTTCCTCTACTGTCCAATTCTAGATTCCTGTCACCATTAGCACATGGCTAGGCCTCACTCTGAATAAGTCCTAACATTTTCCTAGTAGCCATTTACAGGCGGGGGTCTGCAGTCCCCTTAGTTGTAGCAACCATTTAAGATGAAATGAATAGTTGTTCTAACTGATACTTGATGGACCACTGATCCCAGAAAGTCCAATGCTAATCCTTCCAACCCTCCTGGCTGCAGCCACTTGACTCCAATGACACCACAGTCTCTTCCTCTGGCTTCACATCTATTCCTGACATGTCTCTCCCAGAGCTTCTCACTGTGCTTCTCACTCACTGACCCCTTCTGGACCCCTTCTGAATGACTTTCCTGGCAGTGCTCCCCTGCTGTCTTCATCCTGCTCCTGTTCCAGGACACTGCTCAATGACCGTAAAGAGAGAAGCTCCCTCCCAGCTCCCGAGCTCCAGGCCCGAGGTCACACCCCCCCCCCCAGAAACGGGGTCCCTCAAGGGCCACCATAGCCTAACACTCCATCATTCTGTTCTTCCACCGAACAACCCTTCCCACAACAGACTGACCAGCGCTGCGCAGCGCTTAACAAAATAAAGGCAGACATTACAGTTACATTACAATTTGGTACAGTAGGAATCAGAGGGCCCTGCTCATCAGAGCTTACAATCTAGGAGGGAGGGTCAATTGATACAAAAGGTAATAGCTGTGGGGGATGAGCCGATGGAGGAAGTAAAACTTTATTAAAAGCAGGATAGGCTTCTTTAAAGAGAAGGGTTTTGTCTATGAATTGATCCTCATGTATGCCATGCTAAGGACTTTTGTATGGATTCAGTATTTTGTCCCAGATAAAGTTCAGGTACTGTACACTTGCTTATATGTCATTGTGAATTGGTGAAGCCGTTTTGTTTTTTTCTGGATGATATCATATGATTCAGGCATTTTTGGAATGCTGGTCCAGTCTTACTGATTAGGAAAATTTCACAGGATTCCAATGTGTTGATGTAATGCTTCCAGTAGTCATTGATACGTTTTTTTGTTTTTTATTATCTAAAATGAATTATGTGTTGCAGTATCAGGAATATTTGAGTAGTTTCAAATCCAGACTTAGCAAACAGTCCATTGAATAAATCCAATATAAGATTAATCTGGCATGTTCCATAATGAGGGAAGAACCTATGGTAAAAATTTCACATATTAGTTTTATTACTTCTCCCCTCCCCCTCCAATTGTAAGGAATGCTGTACAAAGCGGCAAGCTACATCCTGCTCTCACATTCCTGCTTTGTTTATTTACTCCCTTTCTCTAGAAGGGAAATATTTCAGGTAGTTTCAACAACAAATGAAAAAAGTTGACATTTATAAGGGATATTCCAGTGTGATATATAAATATATATATATATATATATATATATATATATATATATATATATTTTTTTTTGGAAACTCCCAAAGATTATTGAGCAAAATGTGCACAAATCTCCAAATATTTTGCAGCGAGTTCATCCTATTATAATTATCCCTAATCCTTTAACTGCCTGCAGACATCTTGCTGAATTCTTTTGCCGAGCCCCTCTGGCGTTACAAGATTCTTTGCAGTAATGCTTTTTAGTTGTCCTACTTGCAATTTAAGTTCACACAAAGGTAATATAAGGAAGCGCTTAAAGGTATATTTTTGTGCTGAGATTATCAAGAGTGTGAACAGAAGCTACAAACAAAAACCGTTAACAAAATCATCTAAAAGGAAAAGTACTTTTATATACAGTACATGCACTTTTTCGTAAACACTAGTAAATACTAGACATGTGCAATTCGTTTCGTTCCGAATTCGTTTTTAACGAATTTCGACAAATTCGTTAATTCGGAAATATCCGAATTAACGAAAACTCATTTAACGAATTTTAACGAATATTCGTAAATTCAAATTTACGAATGTACGAATTTACGAATATACGAATTTACCAATGCACGAATTTACGAATGTACAACTATCCGGAAATTCGTAAATTTTAATTTACAAATTTCCGAATATTCGTACATTCGTAAATTTGTACATTCGTACAATCGTAAATTAGTAAATTCGGAAATCTGAAATAATAATTAACTAATAACTTAACTATTACTAACTATTCAATTATAGGTATTGTAATTTCCTTTCAAATTTGGCTGTTAGTGAACTTAACGAAGTTACGAATTGTTTTCCGACATAATGAATGCCGTATCTAAACGAATGGAATGTAATGAATTAATAATAATAATAAATAACAATAATAATAATAAAAACGTTTTATTATTATTATTATTATTAATTTGTTCCGTTCCATTTGTTTAGATGCGGCATTTGTTATTTCAGGTTATGCGTAACTTCAGATAAATTTGTATTTGTTACGTTCGCTAACAGCCAAATTTGAAAGGAAATTACAATACCTATAATTTAATAGTTATTTTTTCAGATTTTCAAATTTTCGGGTTTTCGAAAATATCGAATTTCCGAAATTACGAATGTATAAATTTACGAATGTATAAATTTACGAATGTACAAATTTACGAATGTACAAATTTACGAATGTACAAATTTACGAATTTACGAATTGCGATCATAACGAATGACCCGAAAAACGAAAAAAAACAAAACGAATGAAACGAAAACGAAAACTAACGAATTTTTTGGCAGTGCACATGTCTAGTAAATACGAGCTCATCCATAAATGGCATTTGTCCAATCAGACAATATGTTAGCTGGACAAATAATATTCAGGTTTTGTTGTAGCTTTGATGTACACTAGCAAAGAATGTGTGCCCATTCATGAATGGGTTAATTTAAGGTCTTTGGCCTCTTGGTGAATCAACACATTGGTATGCCCCACTGCCAATTCAGAAAAGACTTCAGCTGGACACACATTATTTGGTCAAATCATATAGAGTTTTTTTTTGTTCTAGTTTTTGTATATGCTAGTGTAGCGCTACCCCCAGTTAAGAGAGCCGCTGAGTTTTGTTTCGGGCCCTGTATACAGCACCACCAACCCCCGGCAATCTACTCAACCCACACTGGCACAGTTAGTCTAGGGAATGTTACCTCGTAACGGTCTATACCTGATTATACATGGCAGTATTGATAGATAACTACTATCTGCAAGGATAACACCGATACCAAGGTAATAAAATATAACTGGATTTACTTTGGTATAAAGGTTCAAGGTTAAACACATCACATAGCATACATGCAGAGCCCTGCAGCAATAAACATATTCATCAGTGATAGTGCAGAGTGATCACCCGCCACGTGCAATTATCTTCTTTCCTTATGCGCAATATGGCGCAGCAACAAAGTTTTAACCCCCACCCTGGTCAGGCCTGACTCAGATTAAAACTCAGTCCCTTATGAGAACAATTCTTCGCATGCAACTTGAACAGTGGTGCACTTTCAGGAAACAATATTTGTAATCCAATGGTAGTAAATAAACAAGGTGGGCCAAGGCAGTCACTAGGCCCAACAAAGTAAAGGTTAATGAAGTGAGCAAGTGCTCGCTCACCACTCCGGACGTGATCCCAGTCCGGGCTTCCACCACTGTGTATCCACACACAGTGTCTCCAACGGCCGGCTCCCCGGTCCAGCGGATGTCAGCAAACTCGAGCAGGAACAGGTGACACCCAGGCTCTGCAGTGGGGTGGAAGGCTCTTTGGTCGGTATGCAAGGCCCAGGCTTCAGGCCTTAGACAGCAGCGGATCCGCACAGGGAGTCCTATTGCTTGCAGCGCGGTGTCCAAAGAGGCCGAGCTTCGCCTTGCCCCCTCCTCTTATAGCCCCACCCATAAGTCTCTGCGGTGGCTCAATGCACCCTGGGTGCCGAACGGGGTTCTGGGTAATGTAGTCCGGGGGCCTTAAAGGAGACCCCGCTACACACTCCCCCCACTTAAACTCTTTGGTCCCCAAAGATAAATGTTAACACATACTACGCACAACATGAGACAAAGATGCGTAAGATGTCGGCAGAGGAAGTTCCCACCAAAAACGAGGGGGTGGACTTCCTTGCCCACAGGTCACACTGTCATTCGTGGCCTGCCTAGCTGTGCCAGCGGGCGAGTTGGGGTTGCCCCCCACTAAATGAACAGTGGAGGGATCAGGGTCTTCCACACTCCTCCTGGCAGTGACCACAGTGTCTTCCGAGCTCTTCCCCATCTGTGGGTAAGTCAATCTTCGGGGAGGCCTTATGGCCCTTCTCATCCTTTGTTCTCTTGGGATTTCTTGTTCTGATAATACAGGTTCCTCTTCTGGAACCGACTTGGGAGTTTCCACTGGTTCTTGGACACTCGACTCAGGAGCAGGGAGATACATAGAATCTCTTGGATCCTCCTCTAAGAGTAAGTCACAGGCATCTTCCCAAGGATCCGACAAAGGACTGGACGGGATGAACTCAGTAGCTTCTGCATTCAGTTTGGAGCTCACTGGAGATGATGGGCACCCGGTTGACTCCTTCACCGGGGCCCTCTGAAGTTTTCCGCCGGCTTGCGGTTATTCATCTTTTTTTTCTTTGGACTGGAAAACACTTTGGCGACATGGACATCCCCTCCACAGTTGAAACAAATCGCATCCCCCCAATCTTGCAGGGATGCGGGCGCTGAGGTGTCTGGAAACAGCTTCCTCCTCGGACTTTCCCTCTCCGGTACCCCTTGATCCTTGGCCATCAGGGAGGTCAGCATCCCCAGTACTTGGGACATCTGTGACTTCAAGGTATCCACCTCTGAGTCTCTCTCGAGGGTCATGGCCGTCTTGACCATCACCGCCGGAGGATTGGTTGGCTCGACTGGTTGGTTCCTTCTTTTGTCTTCCAACATAGCCTCTTCTTCTCTGACCACTCGGATTAAGTCGGGGTACTCTAGGCTCTTCCCGTCCTGTCGAGTGCGTAACACCAATGCAATGGGGTCCAGGGGCTGAGCTCCCCGCAACACCTGCTGAACACGGGCCTCATCCACCTTCCTTGGGTCGATCCCCATCTTCAGTAAAATTTTATGCAGGATCTTATCCAGACGCCTCATGAACTCTGAAGCCCCGTACACACGATCGGTTTAACTGATGAAAACCGTCCGATGGATGGTTTTCATCAGACCAACCGATGGTGTATGGTACCCATCGGTCTTTTTTCCATCGGATGGAAAAAATAGAACTTGTTTTAAAATTTTCCGATGGATAAAAAACCGATGGGAATTTCCGATCGTCTATGGGCAAGTCCATCGGATCAAAAACCCACGCATGCTCAGAATCAAGTCGACGCATGCTCAGAAGCATTAAACTTCATTTTTCTCGGCTCATTGGAGTGTTTTACGTCACCGCGTTTGGAACGGTCGGTTTTTTGACTGATGGTGTGTGGCCAAGACTGATGAAAAACAGTTTCATCGGATTTCCGATGGACAAATCCATCGGACGAAAATCCATAGGTTATCCGATCGTGTGTACAGGGCTTGACAGTTTCTCTCCTGTCTTTTGATAGCAGTGCTCCAGCTGGTAAGTGAGCTCAGTGACTTTCTCTGTTCCACCGAATACATTCTGCAAAATGTCCAGATAATCCTGTGCATTACAGTCTTTCTTGCTCAGCTTGAGGTTGCGTATGGCCTCCAAGGCAGGCCCCTTCAGACTCTCTATGATTCTCTGTTTCTTTCGGTGTTCTGGGACTTCCCATTCTTCTAAAGCCTGAGTGGCACCGTCTAGCCACACCTCAAATCCCTCTTCTCCCGAAGGCACAGGTTTCCTTCCAGAAAATATCCTGAGTTTTCTGTATCCCGACATCGGGTAGTCTGTAGGATCCTTCTTACACTGGGCTACAATCTCCACCAGGACCGCGCATAATTCTGCGCTGAGGGTGGCCGGTGGTGGCCCGGGACTCTCTTTAGCCTTCTGCTTTCCTGCTTTTGGGGACTGCGGTGGAGATATCTGTGGAGGTGATGGTTTTGGTGTCTGAAACCATCCTCCCTTGACTGGCAGCGCATGTGTTAAGCTATGAGTCTGATCATCCATTGCTTTTATGCTTGGACTTTTGAAATGCTCTGGGATTTAATTCTTCCATTCTATTAGTGCGTGGGTCAGCGAAGAATTTGACCTGACATCCATCACCCATGCTTTCTGGTGTGGGGTCAGCGACATTACTAGCTGCTTTACCGCTACTTCTTGCCAGATCCCCGGGAGTTCAATAACTACTGCCGCGGCTGAATCGGTGCCAGCCACCATGCACCACTGTTCCACTTCCAATGGGTCCATGCCGGTACTTTTGGCGCGTTGCTTGCTGTATCAGGATCCCGGACTCGAGAGCCCCCACGTGTAGCGCTACCCCCAGTTAAGAGAGCCGCTGAGTTTTGTCTCGGGCCCTGTATACAGCACCACCAACCCACACTGGCACAGTTAGTCTAGGGAATGTTACCTCGTAATGGTCTATACCTGATTATACACAATCTGGCAGTATTGATAGAGAACTACTATCTGCAAGGATAACACCGATACCAAGGTAATAAAATATAACTGGATTTACTTTGGTATAAAGGTTCAAGGTTAAACACATCACATAGCATACATGCAGAGCCCTGCAGCAATAAACATATTCATCAGTGATAGTGCAGAATGATCACCCGCCACGTGCAACTATCTTCTTTCCTTATGCGCAATATGGCGCACCAACAAAGTTTTAACCCCCACCCTGGTCAGGCCTGACTCAGATTAAAACTCAGTCCCTTATGAGAACAATTCTTCGCATGGAACTTGAACGGTGGTGCACTTTCAGGAAACAATATTTGTAATCCAATAGTAGTAAATGAACAAGGTGGACCAAGGCAGTCACTAGGCCTAACAAAGTAAAGGTTAATGAAGTGAGCAAGTGCTCGCTCACCACTCCGGACGCGATCCCAGTCTGGGCTTCCACCACTGTGTATCCGCACACAGTGTCTCCAACGGCCGGCTCCCCGATCCAGCAGATGTCAGCAAACTCGAGCAGGAACAGGTGCCACCCAGGCTCTGCAGTGGGGTGGAAGGCTCTTTGGTCGGTATGCAAGGCCCAAGCTTCAGGCCTTACACAGCAGCGGATCCGCACAGGGAGTCCTATTGCTTGCAGCGCGGTGTCCAAAGAGGCCGAGCTTCGCCTCGCCCCCTCCTCTTATAGCCCCACCCATAAGTATCTGCGGTGGCTCAATGCACCCTGGGTGCCGAACGGGGTTCTGGGTAACGTAGTCCGGGGGCCTTAAAGGAGACCCCGCTACACAAGCAAATGTCTGCCTATTCATTAACAGGTTTATTTAGGCCTCGTACTGACAGGCAGAAAATATGGTGCTGTTAGAGGCGTTTGGCATTTTATTTTTGTGCCTTGAAAGCAGCTCTTGGTTATCTAATGTGCATAGTGGGGTTGATTTACTAAAGGCAAATAGACTGTGCACTTTGTAAACTGCAGTTATGCTCTACAAGAGCAGTTTCTCCAGAGCGTATTAACCACTTAACGACCGCCCACCGCCGATTTACGTCAGCAGAATGGCACCGACAGGCAGAATCACGTAGATCTACGTGATCGCCTTTGTGCAGTTGGGGGGTCCATCCGGACCCCCCTTCACTGCAGTGAGCGGCCTTTAAGTGTTCGGGAGCGATCAGGCATGAGGGGGCGGCCGCTCGATTCCGCCCCCCCCTCGCGATCGCTCCCGGCGAATGAAATTGCTTCCTCCTGCCTGAAATGTAAACACAGGCTGGAGGAAGTGATGTCATCTCCCTCGCCGCGGTCTTTTCGTTCCCGGCGCCGAGGAGAGAAGAAGCAGGTTAGTGCACCAACAGTCCACTGACACGTAGGTACACATAGGCACACAAATCACCCCCCAGTCACCCCCAGATCACCCCCCAGGTCACCCCAAAGCCCCCAATCACAGTGTCACTGATTGCAGTGATCATTTATTTTACTGATCACTGCATTTAGTGTCATCTGTGATTGTAAAAAGTTGCAGGGCAGTTAGGATTAGGCCCCTTTAGGTCCAGGGTAGCCCCCTAACCCCCCCTAATAAAGGTTTAACCCCTTGATCACCCCCCAGGTAACCCTTTCACCCCCTAACTTCAGCGTCACTAAGCGATTGTTTTTCCGATCGCTGTATTCGTGTCGCTGGTGTTTTAGATAGGCAGTTATTTTTTTTTAGGTTCGCCGCAGGTTTTTATTAGTGTCAGGTACCCCCATATATTATTTTAACCCCCTGATTGCCCCTAGAGTTAACCCTTTCACCAGTGATCGCCGTATAAGCGTCACTGGTGTCACTGGTTAGCCAGTAAGTTATTTAGTTATTTAGGTTACCCGTCAGGTTTTTATATAGTGTCAGGTACCCCCATATTTAACCTAATAAAGGTTTTAACCCCCTGATTGCCCCTAGTTAACCCTTTCACCAGTGATCACCATATAAAGGTTACGGGTGACGCTGGTTGATTAGTTTGCTTTTTATAGCATCAGGGCACCCGCCGTATATAACCCAATAAAGGTTTAACCCCCCTGATCGCCCGGCGGGTGAGATCAATTAGGTTTTAGCGCCAGAGAGGGTCTGCGTCGCCCCAGGCAGTGTTAGGTTAGTGCCAGTAACGCTAACACCCACGCGCAAAGCATACACCCCCCTTAGTGGTATAGTATCTGATCAGATCTATACTAGCATCCCCAGCGGTTTAGGGTTCCCAAAAACGCAGTGTTAGCGGGATCAGCCCAGATACCTGCTAGCGCCTGCGTTTAGCCCCTCCGCCCAGCCCAGCCCAGCCCAGCCCACCCAAGTGCAGTATCGATCGATCACTGTCACTTACCAAACACAACACACATAACTGCAGCGTTCGCAGAGACAGGCCTGATCCCTGCGATCACTAACAGTTTTTTTGTAGCGTTTGATATATTTGCTGACGACAGTCAGGTGCTTTTTTTCCTGTGAATCTTACTAGTGTACCCCTAAATTTAGAGCCCAAAATGGCAAGACGAAGGTACACTAGTAAAGAGGCCTACGAGATTCTGAGCATGACAGATAGTGAAGAGGAGGTCACGTATCTGTCAGATTCAGGCTCAGAATATCTTCCCGTAGAAGACAGTGACGTCAGCGGCCCCACGTCAGATAGCTCTGACGACGAAGTTGAGGTCCCTGCTAAGGTCAGGTGTACCCGATCCCGATCTTCTGAGGTTGTTGAGGAGCAAGAACCGCAGGTCTCTCGTATCATGGAGCAGAGTAGTACTAGCGCCGCTATTCCTTCTGGTGAACTGGCAAGCACCAGCGGCCTAGTACAGCCTGGACGTACATCCAGCACTGCAGTAACACTTGGTGACGTGGCGAGTCCCATAAGTGCAGTTCAAGCTGGCGAGGTGGCAAGCACAAGTAGTGTCCCGCTGCCACCAAGAAGACAAAGGCAGGCCCGTCGTGCCCATACTGCCCTTCCTGCAGAATTCGCCTATCCTGATTGGGTCCCCACCACTTCTGCAGAACCCGTACTTCCCCCATTCACTGCCCAACCCGGTATTCAGGTGGAAACAGCTGATTTTATTCCAATTGATTTTTATTCGCTGTTTTTCACGGAAGATCTCTATAGATCTATTGTGGACCAGAGTAATTTATATGCTGGTCAATTTATCGCCGCTAACCCCCAGTTGCCTAAAATTGCCAGAAATTGGAAACCAATTACGGTTTCCGAATTTAAGACCTTTCTGGGCCTTTCCCTCAACATGGGCACACATAAATTTCCGTCATTGCGTGCTTATTGGTCCACGCACCCAATTGACCACATGCCCGTGTTCTCTGCCTCCATGTCCAGGGCACGATACGAGCAGATTTTGCGGTTCATGCACTTCAACGACAATGAACTTTGTCGTCCACGTGGGGACCCTGAATACGACCGGCTCTATAAAATTCGGCCCCTCATAAACCACTTCAACGAACGTTTTGCAGCCTTGTTTACTCCCGATCAAGTTGTCTGCGTTGATGAGTCCCTGATTAAATTTTCTGGCCGCTTGTCTTTCAAGCAGTACCTTCCCAGCAAGCGTGCCAGATACGGGGTCAAGCTCTACAAGTTCTGTGACAGGGCAACAGGCTATGTAGTGAACTTTACGGTTTATGAGGGAAAAGATAGTCAGATTGAGTCGGTCAACTGCCCGGATTACATAGGGAGCGCTGGCAAGATAGTGTGGAACTTGGTGTCACCCTTATTTGGAAAGGGGTACCACTTGTATGTGGACAATTATTACACGAGCGTGCCACTGTTTAGTCACTTGTTTGATCATCAGATTGGAGCATGTGGCACCGTGCGACCTAATCGCCGGGGCTTTCCCCAGCGGCTTGTAGATGCCCGTCTTAGGCTGGGGGAGAGAGCCTGCTTGAAGTGTAATAACTTGCTCGCTATGAAGTGGAGGGACAATAAGAATGTTTTCCTTCTTACCTCCCTTCATGCAGACACGACAGTCCAAATTCGTACGGCGACTGGTGTTGTGGAGAAACCCCTCTGTGTCCACGAATATAACCAAAATATGGGAGGGGTGGACCTCAACGACCAGTTGATGGCGCCGTATCTAATTGACCGTAAGGCGAGACGCTGGTACAAAAAAGTGTCTCTATCATTATTCCAATTGGCTTTGCTGAACGCTCATGTGCTATACAGAGCTTCAGGCGGGACGTTATCTCTTCTAAAATTCCAGAATGAGATAGTCACAGAACTCCTGTATCCAGGCGGTTCTGCACCTCACCATCCCCTACCAAATGCAGTAAGCCGGCTGCATGAGAGCCATTATTCGTATGTCCTCCCGAGTACCCCTACCCAAAGCCACCCCCAAAAAAGATGTCGTGTCTGTAGCAAGCGCGGATTTAGGCGTGACACCCGTAGTTTTTGTCCACTCTGTCCTGACAAGCCTGGTCTTTGCCAAGGTGAATGTTTTGAACGCTACCACTCAAAAGTGAAGTTTTAGCGTAGGGTACAGCATTTCACAGACAAGGACACACTTACACAGGGTAAGATGCCATTACATTTTGAGAGACCCGAACCATTACAGTTGTAAAGTTACAAAAAAAAGTGTAAAAAAGAAAAAAAAAAACGTAAAAAACAAAACACAAAAAAAATATAAAATAAAAAAACCAAAAATAGTTGTCGTTTTATTGTTCTCTCTCTCTCTATTTTCTCTCTATTGTTCTGCTCTTTTTTACTGTATTCTATTCTGCAATGTTTTATCATGCTTGTTTTTCAGGTATGTAATTTTTTGTTTTCAGGTGCGCCATTCAACTGCAGCGCGGAATTATTTATCTTGACAGCAACAGCGTTTGCTCCCACGATACATAAAGCCGTGACTCCAGTGCTGTAGGAGGTGATTTCACCACCACAGTTAAAAAAAAGAGCATATATGCCGAAGCATGGGGGCAGCAGGGGCGGAGGAGCGATTTTGCTCCTAATGCCGCGTACATACGGTCGAAATTCCGACGGAGGCCTGCCCATGGAAAATTCCGACCGTGTGTACGCGGCATAACTTTTTTGCGGGAGGATGCCCCCATGCTTCGGCATATATATATTTTAGGCACAGGTTGCGTTAAAACATTTTTTTATTTTTTACTAGGTTTTGTTTTGGTATTTGCTTTGCAGGTATGGCATGGTAAGGTCTTACTGTTGTACTGTAATGTTACTTTGTTTTAATGTTAACCACCATTTGCTTAGCAGGTACGCCATTCAGTTGCAGCGCGGATCTATTTATCTTGACAGCAACAGCGTTTGCTCCCACGATACATAAAGCCGTGACTCCAACGCTGTAGGAGGTGATTTCACCACCACAGTTAAAAAAAAGAGCATATATGCCGAAGCATGGGGGCAGCAGGGGCGGAGGAGCGATTTTGCTCCTAATGCCGCGTACATACGGTCGAAATTCCGACGGAGGCTTGCCCGTGGAAAAGTCCGACCGTGTGTACGCGGCATAACCTTTTATGCCGCGTACATACGGTCGAAATTCCGACGAAGGCTTGACCGTGTGTACGCGGCATAACTTTTTTGCGGGAGGATGCCCCCATGCTTCGGCATATATGCCCATCATTAGAAGTGGGTGGATGAAGGGAGGTATTCTAATGGTGGGCATACCCACCAATCAATCTCTTTTTTTCGTTCAGCCAATAGGCTGTATGAAAAAAAAGATTACAATACATGTCCAACAAGGACCAGCAACGTACTGGTATGTTGCTGGACTTTGAATGTTTATACCAGAATGATGCCTGCGGGTTTAGGTATCATCTTGGTATCATTCTTTTCAGCCAGCAGCCGGCTTTCATGTAAAAGCAATTCTAGCAGATAATTAGCCTCTATACTGCTTTTACAAGCAGTGGGAGGGAATGTCCCCCCCCGGATATAAAAAGCGCCATTGGGAAATTGGGAAAGCATTTTATCACACCGATCTTGGTGTGGTCAGATGCTTTGAGGGCAGAGGAAAGATCTAGGGTCTAACCCCCCAATTTTTTTCAAAAAAAGACTACCTGTCACTACTTATTGCTATCATAGGGGATATTTACATTCCCTGAGATAACGATAAAAATGGTAAAAAAATAAAATATGGAAGGCACAGTTTAAAAATAAAATAAAAAAGCCAAATAAATAATAAAAAAAAAAAGCACCGCTGTCCCCCCCTGCTCTTGCGCAAAGGCGAACGCAAGCGTCGGTCTAGCGTCATATGTAAACAGAAATTGCATCATGCATGTGAGGTATCACCGCGAAGGTCAGATCGAGGGCAGTCATTTTAGCAGTAGACCTCCTCTGTAAATCTAACGTGGTAACCTGTAAAGGCTTTTAAATGCTTTTAAAAATGAATGTAGTTTGTCGCCGCTGCGCGTTTGTGCGCAATTTTAAAGCATGTCGTGTTTGGTATCCATGTACTCGGCCTATGATCATCTTTTTTATTTCATCAAACATTTGGGCAATATAGTGTTTTTTAGTGCATTAAAAATAAAAAAAGTGTGTTTTTCCCCCAAAAAATGCGTTTGAAAAATCGCTGCGCAAATACTGTGTGGAAAAAAAAAATGCAACACCCACTATTTTAATCTGTAGGGCCTTTGCTTTAAAAAAATATATAATGTTTGGGGGTTCAACATAATTTTCTTGCAAAAAAATTTTTTTTTTCATGTAAACAAAAAGTGTCAGAAAGGGCTTTGTCTTCAAGTGGTTAGAAGAGTGGATGATGTGTGACATAAGCTTCCTAATGTTGTGCATAAAATGCCAGGACAGTTCAAAACCCCCCCAAATGACCCCATTTTGTAAAGTAGACACCTCAAGCTATTTGCTGAGAGGCATGTTGAGCCCATTGAATATTTTTTTTTTTTTGTCCCAAGTGATTGAATAATGACCAAAAAAAAAAAAAAATGTACAAAAAGTTGTCACTAAATTATATATTGCTCAAACATGCCATGGGCATATGTGGAATTACACCCCAAAATACATTCTGTTGCTTCTCCTGAGTACGGGGATACCACATGTGTGGGACTTTTTGGGAGCCTAGTCGCATACGGGACCCCAAAAACCAAGCACCGCCTTCAGGATTTCTATGGGTGTAAATTTTTGATTTCACTCCTCACTGCCTATCACAGTTTCGGAGGCCATGGAATGCCCAGATGGCACAAAACCCCCCCCCCAAATGACCCCATTTTGGAAAGTAGACACCCCAAGCTATTTGCTGAAAGGTATGTTGAGTATTTTGCAGATCTCGCTTTTTGTCACAAAGTTTTGAAAATGTAAAAAAAGAAAAAAAAAAAGAAAAAAAAATGTCTTTCTTAATTTTCAAAAACAAATGAGAGCTGTAAAATACTCACCATGCCTCTCAGCAAATAGCTTGGGGTGTCTACTTTCCAAAATGGGGTCATTTGTGGGGGTTTTGGGCTATTTTGACATTTTATGGCCTTCAAAACTGTGATAGGTAGTGAGGAGTGAAATCAAAAATTTATGCCCTTAGAAACCTTGAAGGCGGGTGCTTGGTTTTTGGGGTCCCGTACGCGGCTAGGCTCCCAAAAAGTCCCACACATGTGGTATCCCCGTACTCAGGAGAAGCAGCAGAATGTATTTTGGGGTGTAATTTCACATATAACCATGGCATGTGTGAGCAATATATCATTTAGTGACAACTTTTTGTACATTTTTTTTTCTTTTTGTCATTATTCAATCATTTGGGACAAAAAAAAAAAATATTCAATGGGCTCAACATGCCTCTCAGCAAATAGCTTGGGGTGTCTACTTTCCAAAATGGGGTCATTTGGGGGGGTTTTGTGCCATCTTGGCATTTTATGGCCTTCAAAACTGTGATAGGTAGTGAGGAGCGAAATCAAAAATTTATGCCCTTAGAAACCTTGAAGGCAGTGCTTGGTTTTTGGGGTCCCGTACGCGGCTAGGCTCCCAAAAAGTCCCACACATGTGGTATCCCCGTACTCAGGAGAAGCAGCAGAATGTATTTTGGGGTGTAATTTCACATATGCCCATGGCATGTGTGAGCAATATATCATTTAGTGACAACTTTGTGCAAAAAAAAAAAAGTTTGTCATATTCCCGCAACCTGTGGCAAAATATAAAATATTCCATGGACTCAACATGCCTCTCAGCAAATAGCTTGGGGTGTCTACTTTCCAAAATGGGGTAATTTGGGGGGGTTTTGTGCTATTTTGGCATTTTATGGCCTTCGAAACTGTGATAGGTAGTGAGGAGTGAAATCAAAAATTTACGCCCCTTAGAAATCCTGAAGGCGGTGCTTGGTTTTTGGGGCCCTGTACGCGGCTAGGCTCCCAAAAAGTCCCACACATGTGGTATCCCCGTACTCAGGAAAAGCAGCAGAATGTATTTTGGGGTGCAATTCCACATATAACCATGGCATGTGTGAGCAATATATCATTTAGTGACAACTTTTTGTACATTTTTTTTTTTCTTTTTGTCATTATTCAATCATTTGGGACAAAAAAAAAATATTCAATGGGGTCAACATGCCTCTCAGCAAATAGCTTGAGGTGTCTACTTTCCAAAATGGGGTCATTTGGGGGGGTTTTGTGCCATCTTGGCATTTTATGGCCTTCAAAACTGTGATAGGTAGTGAGGAGTGAAATCAAAAATTTATGCCCTTAGAAACCTTGAAGGCGGTGCTTGGTTTTTGGGGTCCCGTACGCGGCTAGGCTCCCAAAAAGTCCCACACATGTGGTATCCCCGTACTCAGGAGAAGCAGCAGAATGTATTTTGGGGTGTAATTTCACATATGCCCATGGCATGTGTGAGCAATATATCATTTAGTGACAACTTTGTGCAAAAAAAAAAAAGTTTGTCATATTCCCGCAACTTGTGGCAAAATATAAAATATTCCATGGACTGAACATGCCTCTCAGTAAATAGCTTGGGGTGTCTACTTTCCAAAATGGGGTCATTTGGGGGGGTTTTGTGCTATTTTGGCATTTTATGGCCTTCGAAACTGTGATAGGTAGTGAGGAGTGAAATCAAAAATTTGCGCCCTTAGAAATCCTGAAGGCGGTGCTTGGTTTCCGGGGTCCCGTACGTGGCTAGGCTCCTAAAAAGTCCCACACATGTGGTATCCCCGTACTCAGGAGAAGCAGCAGAATGTATTTTGGGGTGCAATTCCACATATAACCATGGCATGTGTGAGCAATATATCATTTAGTGACAACTTTTTGTAATTTTTTTTTGTCATTATTCAATCACTTGGGACAAAAAAAAAAAAATATTCAATGGGCTCAACATGCCTCTCAGCAATTTCCTTGGGGTGTCTACTTTCCAAAATGGGGTCATTTGGGGGGGTTTTGTACTGCCCTGCCATTTTAGCACCTCAAGAAATGAGATAGGCAGTCATAAATTTAAAGCTGTGTAAATTTCAGAAAATGTACCCTAGTTTGTAAACGCTATAACTTTTGCGCAAACCAATAAATATACGCTTATTGACTTTTTTTTACTAAAAACATGTGGCTGAATACATTTTGGCCTAAATGTATGACTAAAATTGAGTTTATTCGATTTTTCTTATAACAAAGAGTAGAAAATATCATTTTTTTTCAAAATTTTCGGTCTTTTTCTGTTTATATCGCAAAAAATAAAAATCGCAGAGGCAATCAAATACCATTAAAAGAAAGCTCTATTTGTGGGAAGAAAAGGACGCAAATTTCATTTGGGTACAACATTGCATGTCCGCACAATTTACAGTTAAAGCAGCGCAGTGCCGAATCCCAAAAACAGGCCTGGTCCTAATGGCCCGAAATGGTCCGGGGCTTAAGTGGTTAAATGAGCAAAATCTCTGCTGACTTCCATCATCCAATCATGTGCAAGCAAAAATTCTGATTTTTTATTTTCCTTGAACGTGAGTGGATAATCTTAGCAAAGTGACGTTTTACCTCATTTACTAAGATCTGGAGCAACTGCACTTTTTAAAGTGCATAGGGGGTTATTTAATAAAGGCAAATCCACTTTACACTACAAGTGCACCTGAAAGTGCACTGAAAGTGCACTTGGAAATGTGCAGTCACTGTAGATCTGAGGGGGACAAATAAAAAACAGCAGTTTTTCTTGCACATGTTTGGATGATAAAATCAGCAGAGCTTCCCCTCATTTCAGAACTTCCCCTCAGATCTACAGTGACTGCACTTGCAGTGCACTTGTAGTGCAAAGTGGATTTGCCTTTCGGAAATAACCCCCATAGTCTATTTGCATTTAGTAAATTACCCCCACAGTGTCGTTTACAGGTGTATTTAGGAGCAGTGTTCAGGGGCATAAAAATATTGCCCCAAACCTGCGTTCAGAGAGTTTTCCAGCGAAATAACACATGAATGCACCTAAACGTTAGCAAATGCACGTACATTTATTCTAATGGCTAGAATAAATAACTATTCCAGCCAGTAGAATGAGTTTACACTCATATGCATCTAAACGCAGTCCTTCCGTAAATGTGCACACGTACGCTCGTAAAAGCGCACGAGAATGTAATGCTAGTGGCATTTTCTTGCCAAGTTCTGGTAGAAAAAAGGCAGCATACTTTCAAATTCCCGTGTGCATTAAGCACCGTACACACGGGCCGAATGCTGGCCGACATTCAATAAAAAACGGCTCATATTTGGCCCATGTATATGACATCGCGTATATGGATGAGCATGCTGGAAAACTAGCATGCTGAGAGCGCTGATCGGAGTGTTCTGGTGGGGGGAGGAGACCGCTCTACTAACGTCGGATGATCGTTAGTACAGTGTCTCCAACCAGAGCTGATAGCTTTTTTTTTGTTCAACCCACTGGGTTGAACGGAAAAAAATTAATAGTTTGTACTATACTTTAGGCCTTAGGCTGAATATGTTGTTCAAGGCTGGGTGTGGAGAGAAGTGAGCCCAAGTAGCTGACCAGGGTGGGACCCTGTTCACATGTGGTGATAAGTTGTGTGCCCCATGCATGGCCATGATGTGTTACCGGCACGGGGATGCATAGGTGTTCTGTATATCCTTGTGCCGCAGTCCCTTAGATGTGTATTGGGACATGCAGCTGCAGGGACACAGCCACTGTGTCCCAAAGTGACATACATGATGGTGCGGGTGCACGGCTTCGAACACACCCAGGGACACGGGCCTGCACTCATATGAATGTCACATTAGCGGCTGTGTCCGGGTAGCCATGTGTCCTAATAGACATCTATGGGACTGTTGGCACGAGGATGCACACAACACCTGTGCATCTCAATGCAAGTAAAAGACGTCCCTGCGTGGGGCATGCAGCTAATCGCCCCGTGTGAACAGGACCTAAGGGTGCATTTGCAGGTGCCTCTGATTAGATAAAAATACCCCAGTGGCTGTTAGCTCTCGCAGCTAATCGTGGCCACTTGCTTGGAAATGCTAATGCATTAACTGCTTGCCGACCGCCGCACGCAGATATACGTCTGCAGCATGGCACGGACAGGCAAAAGGGAGTATATATACGTCCCCTTTAAGAAGCGACATTGTGGTCCTTCGGACTCGATGTCCGTGGGCATACCCGCGATCGTGTCACGGTGAGGAAGAACGGGGAAATGCTTATGTAAACAAGCATTTCCCCAGTCTTCCTAGTGACAGGACAGTGATCACAGCTTCCTGTAATCGGAAGTGGTGATCACTGTCATGTCACACACAGCCCACCCCCCCTACAGTTAGAATCTCTCCCTAGGGCACACTTAACCCCTTCAGCGCCACCAAGTGGTTAACCCCTTCACTACCAGTGTAATTTTTACAGTAATCAGTGCATTTTATAGCACTGATCGCTGTAAAAATGACAATAGTCCCAAAAATGTGTCAAAAGTGTCCAATGTGTCCGCCATAAAGTCACAGTCAAGATAAAAATCGCAGATCGCCGCCATTACTAGTAAAAAAAAGAAATAATAATAAAAATGCCATAATTCTATCCCCTATTTTGTAGAGGCTACAACTTTTGCGCAAATCAATCAATATACGCTTATTGCAATTTTTTTTACCAAAAATATGTAGAAGAATACGTATCGACCTAAACTGAGGAAAAAATTTTTTTTTTAGATATATTTTTGGGGGATATTTATTATAGCAAAAACTAAAAAATATTGCATTTTTTTCAAAATTGTCGCTCTATTTTTGTTTAAAGCGCAAAAAATAAAAACCGCAGAGGTGATCAAATACCACCAAAAGAAAGCTCTATTTGTGGGAGAAAAAGGACGTCAATTTTGTTTGGGAGCCACGTCGCACGACCGCGCAATTGTCAGTTAAAACGACACAGTGCCGAATCGCAAAAAGTGGCCTGGTCTTTGGCCAGCAAAATGGTCCAGGGCTTAAGTGGTTAAACTGTCAGCGCTATATAAATCCTGTATAATAATAATTTTAATGCAGCGATTAAATGCGAGTGATCGCTGCATGAGAGATTACATGTGAGTAGCTGTTATCAGCTGCAAGAGACAGCAGCCTCCCATTGCTGTCAATTGAGATACCTTTTTCAGCTAATCGCGGTATCCCCGCTGGGGTTCTGGCATCTAATTGTCAGCAGGATGCATACGCAGGTGTGAATGCACTAGAGATGCACCAATACCACTTTTTTTAGCAATGAGTACCGATACTTTTCTTTAAGTACTCGCTGATAATAATTAACAATACCTATTTTCCAGGTCCTTACTGTGCCCCCCCTGCACTCCTGTTCCCCACTGTACCACCCTGATTGCCTGTGTTCCCTCTTCCTGCACACCTGTTCCCCACTGTCCCCCCCACACACCTGTTCCCCACTGTGCCACCCTTAACCCCTCTTCCCCACCATACCCCCCCCCCCCCCCCCCACACACACACACACAAACCTTTTCCCCACTGTACCTCCTACATACAGTACCCGTTCTTTTTTTTTTGTAAAATTATTTTTATTCAGTTTTTTAAGACATAACATACACAACACATAAATTACTCGGCACAACACCAAGTCTAACATTCGGCCAACATGGCCGGCAGAAACATAAACTAACAACATGCCATCAACTGACAGCAACTACATCCATAAGTGAACCCCCCCTCCCCCCCAACCAACCCCTTACTCAGTTCCCCTCCCCCTTATTATAATATAGAGATCCCGGATGATCAAATAACCTCCTTCATCCCCACGTACTGTTGCGGAAGTCTGGAATCTGGCTATTCGTCTGGCCATTCACAGGGGCACTAAGCGAGATCTTCCTATTACGGAATCTATGAAGGCCACTGTTAAAGCGTGGGAGGAGGCGGTGGGACTGGCTTGCCCAAGTTACAAGGGATTTTCCCCTTCAGCCCCCCTTTGGATGAATCCAAAATTACAACAGTTTTATGCATTTGATGATCCCATGGGGTGGGCGAATAAAGATGTCAAACTACTCAAAGATATTACACGGGACAGGGAACTATTGACATTTGACCAACTCAAAGCCAAGCACGACCTTCCAAACTCTCAATATTTTCGTTATCTCCAATTGAGACATGCATTCCAAACCCAGTTTAAAACAGGGAGGGTTGAATCCTTTCCTTCTGGATAGGAAGACTTACTTATGATGGAGGAGCTACCCAAAACCCTGTCAGTGACGTATAAAGACTTGTTCAAAACTAGCCCCAAGGCAGTGCTTAAATGTAGGAAAGCTGAAGCCCCGATTATACAGGGGGAGGATTGGGATGATATGTGGGACCATCCATTTCAACATCTAGTAGCAGCTAGAGACAGGCTGATACAGTTTAAGTTCCTGCATAGAGTATATTATACCCCTGCTAGGTTGGCATCGATCTACCCCTCTGTTCCCCCAGAGTGTTGGCGATGCTGCTTTGCACCGGCAGATGCACATCATATATGTTGGAGTTGTCCCCAAATTCAGCAGTTCTGGACTGGGGTCACTTCCCGTATAGCCTCTCTCTTCCACCCTTTCTGCCACTCTGTTCTACTTCTGGTTCCGGGGTCCTCTTTTCCCAGAAACTCTGCTATGCGCGTCGGGACCCTTCAGGGTAAGACCGCGCTATATTAAGATACCTCTCAACTCAACTCAACTCAACTCATAGCTGAGGTACTGAGGGTACTGGTTCCATTGACAATCAGTGTGTGTCTCCTGGGTTTGGTGGAGGAGGTGGTTCCATCCAGGGCTCACAGAACATTACTTAACATATTGCTATTTTATGGGAGGAAGGCCATCTTGCTTCAATGGAAAAAGCCGGGGGCCCCTGAATTCGTTTTCTGGAAGGGGCTGGTAAACTCAATGATCCCATTTTACAAGGCGACATATATATCCAGAGGTTGCGGAAAGAAATTTGAGAAAGTATGGCGTGCATGGTATGACTCTGATCAAACAGTGGGTTAGTACATAATTGAATTAAGGCTGTTGGGTGGGTCCTGAGTTATTTGGGTCATTCTCCTAAAAAGGGTGGACCCAGATTCCAGTCTTTGTGCACAGATGGCTGGTTTCCGATGCTGGGGACTCGGCCACTGTCCTGGAGGCGGCTCACCTGCAGGGCCAGGCCGAGAGGTGGTTGACGCCACGCCAGCTTAAGCCAGGAATGGTGGTTTGCGACAATGGCACCAACCTCCTCTCCGCCCTCCGACAGGGACAACTGACCCATGTGCCCTGTGTGGCTCACGTCCTTAACCTGGTGGTGCAGCGGTTCTTGGGCAGGTACCCGGGCTTACAGGATGTCCTGAGGCAGGCCAGGAAAGTCTGTGTGCATTTCCGCAGATCTTATAATGCCAGTGCTCGCCTGGCTGAGCTGCAAAAGGAGTTGAACCTGCCCAAGAACCGCCTTATATGTGACATGCCCACCAGGTGGAACTCAACGTTGGCCATGCTGCAGCGGCTGCACACGCAGCAGAGGGCCATCAATGAGTACCTGTGCGACTACGGCACCAGGACAGGGTCAGGGGAGCTTGGTTTTTTTTCTCCACGCCAGTGGGGCATGATCAGGGATGCATGCACTGTCCTGGCACCATTTGAGGAAGCCACGAGGATGGTGAGCAGTGACAGTGCATGCATCAGTGACACTGTACCTCTTGTCCACCTGTTGGAGCACACGCTGCGTGGAATAATGGACAGGGCACTTGAGGCAGAACAGAGGCAGGAAGAGGAGGACTTCCTTGCCTCTCAAGGCCCCCTTTACCCAGACAGTGTTCCTTCTGTCCCACCCATCGCACAGGAAGAGGAGGAGGAGGAGGAGGAGGATTGTGTCAGCATGGAGGTGGAGGCTGGCACTCAGCATCATCAGCAGCAGTCTTTTAGGGATGATTTACAGTCCCAAGAAACCAGTGGACTTGTACGTGGCTGGGAGGAGGTGGCTGCGGATCATGTCGTCCTTAGTGACCCAGAGGACTCCGGAGAGAATGCCTCAGCAAACCTACGCTGCATGGCCTCCCTGATCCTGCAAAGTCTGCGGAAGGATCCTCGTATTCTTCGGATCAAGGAGAGGGACCATTACTGGCTGGCCACTCTCCTTGATCCACGGTACAAGGGTAAGGTTGCGGACCTTATGTTACCGTCGCAGAGGGAGCAGAGGATGAGACAACTCCGGGAGGCCTTGCAGAAAGGTCTGTGCAACGCGTTCCCAGAGACTGGGAGGTTACAAACTCCTGGTCCTGGACAACGAGTTGCTGAGGCTTCGGCCAGTCAAAGAAGGAGCGGTGGGGAAGGTGGCCGTCTGACCGATGCGTTCAGACAATTCTTTAGTCCGCAGCCCCAAAGTATGATCGGTTCCAGCAACCATCGCCAGCGTCTGATAAACATGGTGCAGGAATATCTAGGGGCAAGGTCAGACTTGGACACCTTCCCCACCGAAAATCCTCTGGCTTACTGGGTCTTGAGGATGGATCACTGGGCAGAGCTTGCACAGTATGCAATTGAGCTACTGGCCTGTCCTGCATCCAGCGTTCTTTCGGAACGCACATTCAGTGCTGCTGGAGGATTTGTCACGGATCACAGGGTGCGCCTGTCCACCGACTCGGTTGATCGACTGACTTTCATCAAGATGAACCAGTCTTGGATCACCACCAGCTACCACACACCTGATGCTGATATAACAGACTAATTGATTTTAACATGTCACATCCCTTCAAGACTGATGCTGATGCTGAGTGCCTGTGCTGTTATGTTGACTGGCTATCCTCCTCCTCCGAGTCCTCAATGATACGATTGATGATGATAGCTTGGAAGATCATTTTTGTTTATGGGTGCCGCCACCAGTGGCTAAGGCCCAATTTTTCAGCCCCTGTTTTACAGGGGCGTGTAATTACAATTTTTTTAGCAATAATTTGCCATAGGGCTCATTGCTGTGCTCCAAGTACAGTATCTGTGAGGGGTTGGAGTGTTGTGGCACCAGTGCCTAAGGCCCAATTTTTCAGCCCCTGTTTAACAGGAGCGTGTCATTACAATTTTTGAAGCAATACTTTGCAACAGGGCTCATTGCTGTGCTCCAAGTACAGTATCTGTGAGGGGTTGTAGTGTTGTGCCACCAGTGCCTAAGGCCCAATTTTTCAGCCCCTGTTCAACAGGGGCATGTAATTACAATTCTTGATCTAATAATTCACAGCAGGGCCCATTGCTGCACCCACCAAGAGTAACTCTGAGGGCTTACAGTGTTGTGGCAACGCCACCACCACCACCACCACGAAAGGCCCAATTTTTCAGCCCCTGTTCAAAAGGGGCATGTAATTACAATTCTTGATCTAATAATTCACAGCAGGGCCCATTCCTGCACCCACCAAGAGTAACTCTGAGGGCTTACAGTGTTGTGGCAACACCACCACCACCACCACCACCACGAAAGGCCCAATTTTTCAGCCCCTGTTCAAAAGGGGCATGTAATTACAATTCTTGATCTAATAATTCACAGCAGGGCCCATTCCTGCACCCACCAAGAGTAACTCTGAGGGCTTACAGTGTTGTGGCAACGCCACCACCACCACCACCACGAAAGGCCCAATTTTTCAGCCCCTGTTCAACAGGGGCATGCAATTACAATTCTTGATCTAATAATTCACAGCAGGGCCCATTGCTGCAACCACCAAGAGTAACTGTCAGGGCTTACAGTGTTGTGGCACCAGCACCACCATCAAAGGCCCAATTTTTACTACCACTGTTCAACAATTATATGTAATTACAATTCCTGATATAATAGTTGACAGCAGGGCGTTCCAGCACCAACCAAGAGTAACTGTGAGTGCTTACAGTGTTGTGCCAACACCAACAACTAAGGGGCCTATTTCTGCAGAGTATATACGGCAGGTCCCTACTTTCAAACATCCAACTTACAAACGACTCCTACTTGCAAACGCAAGAAGACAACAGGAAGTGAGAGGAAATCTACCCCTTGGAAGGAAAATTCTCTCCTGTAAGAATTAATATGGGAGAAAGGTGTCTCCTCTGTACTGATGCTTTATCAGCAATCCTTGTTTCAAGAAAAACACCACATTTCAAAAACAGTTGTCATTGGGACGGAAAGTGAGGTGAAATGTTCTGAACAGGGGCACAGACAGCAAAACAAATGTTACAGGGGTGATAACCCTTACCTATGTTTTCCAAAAAGTTTAAAAATAGATTTTTGGGCTGGAGCTACACTTAAACAATGTACCTGTTCAAAATTACAAACAGATTCTACATAAGAACAAACCTACAGTCCCTGTCTTGTATGCACCGCCTGTATACGGCTGTTCAGAGTATATAGGGCCTTTTTTATTTTATGTGCGGGGTTCCCCTTAATATCCATACAAGACCCAAAGGGGCTGGTAATGGGCTGGGGTAGGGGGGGGGGGGGGGTCATGGGGTAGCTATGCCATTTTTCTTAAAGATTTTCATCCATATTACCGGGACCAGACATTACATTAAAGCCGCAAGCAGTTTTAAATGGCTTTTTTTTCCTTTAGAAGTGTCATTTTGTGCAGGGACAGTTCTAAACACGGGAAACACGTGGCACTTCACAGGCATACTTTAGACACCCCCCAGGTACGATATTTAAAGGAATATTTGACTTTTTTTTTTTCACTTTATGCATCATTAAAATGACTGCTCCCGAAAAACGACCGTTTTTAAAACTTCTTTTTGCATTGATACATGTCCCCTGGTGCACAACCCGGGTTCCCAAACCCTTTTTAGGACAATAACATGCATAATAGTTGTTATAATTAGCACTTTAGAATTTGAACGTTCGCATCCATTGTATTTAATAGGGTTCTAATGTTCGTACGAACTTTCGGTCCGTTCGCGGGTTCTGGTGCGAACCGAACCCGGGGGTGTTCGGCTCATCACTACTCAGGAGTTATTGTGGAGCAACGGGGAAGATGTTGCCTCAGCACATAGCTGTTCGGAGTGGACAGTTATGGACTCCGGGGAGACAACACCCAGGGTGGAAACCCTGGACATTGATAAAGGGACTTTGCTTGATAAAGAGATTTTACCTAAACCCGCCAAGTCCATGGTAAAGAAATCACCAGACTCGTGTGTGTTACCTGGGATGGGAAGCTCCCGATCGTTACCCAGACTCGCCCGTCTACGCCATAAAAAGGGTTGCCACGGAGTACGGTCTGGAATTCCCCTATGTCTCAAAGGAAATAATGCAGGAGATTGAGGCCAACAGAGAGCAGTGGTACGGTGAGGCCATTTGGGACTATTTGTCCGTGCCAAAGCCATTTAGAAAACTGGACTACTCTTTTATTATGGCTGAACAATTTAAAGGATGTTGGCTGCACTGGAGTTACGGCTGACACATTCATGCTGATCGGGTGATTATTTGCAGGCCGGGAAAAGATGACATTGTGTATTTTATCACTAGGCGCTATGTTTAAATTTAGTGGGTGTCTGAGCTGGTAGTTAGCTCAGACTCTTATGATTAAGGCTAAATCAGCCTCTGTATCGGCTATGGCTGTGCTTGGAGGGATTTTTCCCATTGTTTGCCTGAAGGTGGCGTTACCACCACAGGCCAGTGTTGGAAAACAGGCAAGCCAGAGCGTATTGGGTATTTTTCCCCGGGAACAGCTCAGTGGGTGTGGTCTCCCCGCTGAGCATGCTGGGGAAGGGTACTTAAGGGGCAGACGCCATTTCTCGGGGCTCTCTTTGCCTCGTGGCCCTCCTGGCTCGAGGAATGTGATACTGAGATTTCAGCCGCAGAGCCACGTTGGCCCGAGGCTAGATCTCTGCCAGGTAGGCCCAGTTGTCCTGACTGGGGCCTACACTTTGAAGGTGATCCTGTGCTGTCTGTCCTGCGGGAGGAAGCCACTCAATGGAGGAAACCAGGGGAGGACCTGTCCTGGAGAGAACCAAGCGGAAGGCTGGTATCTTGGGGAAGGCCTGGTGACCTTATTGGAGGATGCACGGTAGCTTATGTTACCTTACAGTGTGCCGGGTCGGCTTAAAGGCTCTTAAACTGTAAGGCTGGATATCCGGTACTAAAATCCTATGGCAGAGGATCATTGAACAGTTCGTCTTAATAGTACTAAAGGTCTGTGGCAAAGACTGTTATTTCTTTATTTCGTTCGTGCATCATCCCGGCTGCTAGGCCAAGTGAGAAGGGTCTATCCGGGTGAGCAATACCCACTTGAAGGAGAGTGGTGAGTGTGACTTTTGAAACTTAGAAGTTTCCCCAGTGATCTGCATTGTGTGCCTGAACCTTCCCCTAACCCTCCATCCCTCTACCTATGCAAGTTTGTGTGAAATAAAACTCTACAAAAAGGATTTATAACTTGTGTGGACATTGAACTTTCTATAGACTCTCATCCCCTAGACAACGAACAGTAAGGTAACGTGCAAGGCCCAAATCTAAACCAGCAGCTCCTACTGGGGTGTGCTACATAAACAATAGTCTAGTAACGCCGTAAGTCTGGGGGTCAGTTGATCAACATACGTCTTATAAAAATCGGCCAGAAACCCGTCAGGGTCAGGAGCTTTATGGGACGGAAAAGCGAAAATCTTTGAAACCACCTCCTTATTAGTGATTTTTGCCTCCAATGCTGTCCGATCCTCATCGGACAACCTCGGAAGGGTCAGGCCCCCCAGTAAGTCATCTAAGGCCAAGGAATCATAGGGCGGGATGGGCGCATATAAGGCTGAGAAGTAGTTTTGAAATTCAGTTGGATCCTTAACCAAGTCCCCATTTTGACCTCTAATAACCGGGATATGTGCAATTTGGTTGTTGTCTGCTGCCATCCTAGCCAGTAGTTTCCCATTTTTTGTCCCCCTCTGAAAACAAAGAATTAGCCCTATGTTTAGCCTCAGTATGAGCCAAGTTGTTACAATGCAAGGAAAGTTGCCTCCTGGCTTCCAGTAATGCAATATAAGAGGAGTCCGTAGGGTCAGTAGCATTATCTCTCGCACACTCCCTTTCCTTGTCTTGCAACATCTGGATTTCTGCATTCTGATCCACCCGTATGGCTGTTATACATTCCCCTCGGACCACCGCCTTAAAGGCATCCCACACAATCGGAGGGTCTGCCGACTCCACATTTGGGGCCCAGTAGTCCGTAACCAAGACCAAGAGATGAGATGACATTTGTTCATCTTGCAACCACCCGGGAGACAGTCTCCAACCCCTCGATCCCCTGCCCACAGGGAGGAACAAGGAGATGGAGAGTGGGTTATGATCCGAAAAGCCACCCGCAAGGTATTCTACTCCTCTCACATATGACAACAGGGCCTGGTTACCAAAGGCCAAATCAATCCTAGCCGAGGAGCGGTGCGACCTGAGAAAGGTGAGAATAACACGTTTCTGTAGGATTTTTAGAACAACATATCTCAGTCAGACCAGCCACCGAGGCCCAGGACTGCAAGTCCACCGAACCCCCCCTCCCAGGATTGGAGGAATCCCAGTACCCATTCTTCACTGTGCCCCCCTGCACACCAGTTCTCCACTGTACTACCTACTGCTCTATTGCTGAAGATCTATGTGCGACATGCTGCCATACTGCCTGTTCTTCTCCCATTATCTGGGAGGAGGTGGCCTCAGCTGAAGAAGAGCAGCGCTGCTGCCAGAGAAGCCCGGAGTAAATAAAGAAGAAATAAACGTAGGGCTTACGTAACTGGGTAAACAGGGGACACGAGCAGGGGTTGTTAGAAAGCCCCTGAGTGGTGGAAAAGGAGGAAGAGGAGGAGCCAGCAGTGAGTTAGGAGAAGGAAGGTCCCGCCCCAGCGTCAGCGTGAGCCAGAGGAGATAGCTTACCACCCACCCTCCCTGTTATAGTAGGTATTTGGGTTGTCTCTCATAACCTATTTTCTTTCACAGAGCGGTTGGATCCTTGGATGTCTTAGCAGTTGGCGGGTGTTGATCTTTGCGGGTGAAGGAAGAAACCCCAGATAAGGAAGAGTGAGGAAGCAATCAGTGGTATGGGCCCACTGGTGGTATGGAATGCTAGTCAGAACTTATTACTTAAACTTTAAAATATAATTAATTAAAAATAAATAAAATTACTAATACATGTGGATGTAATGGCCGCGGCCTTTATTATTGGTATATATAAAATAATATATTTATCAATTGTAGATATATAAATACTTATATCAAAATTAGATATATAATCAATTCAAATAAAATACAACATATAAAGCTTAGCTATTAAAGCTCAAGCTACATTACACCACAATAAAGTCCCTTTTCCAACAGAAAAGGACAACAACCACATAATAATTGCCGCGACAAGGGAGGGTGGGAGGGACAAGCTTCTTCTTGTATGTCAACGCCGGAATGACTTAATGTGACACATTTTTTTCTTTTTATAGGCAAGGACTCGTGCCAATAGGACCGTTAACTTATCAACCAATTACAGGTAAGTGCAAAAAACTGTCAAAAACTGCGTTAAATAGCTGTTTTGGTCTGACAGCATTCCATATGTGTTGGGCAGGGACATTTCATGCCCCTCCCTTCACCTCTATTCCAGCTAACGTTTGTTTAGCTGGAATTTGGTTAAATGGTGCACTGTGGTCAGTGGTTTGGTTGTCTCTGAGCTAGTATGTCAGCTGGAGGCCTATTTCAGTTAAAGGTACCGCAGTGCATTAGTATGATCGTTATGGCAATTCTGGGGGATTTTCTGCAAAGACCAGCGTGACTATTTGAGGTGGTTTAACAGATGTTTTATACAGTTATGTTTAATTTGATGTGAGTTGTTAATAAAGGAGCTGCTACGGCCAATATTTTACTCCAAAATGGTGTGGTCTCCATTAATGGGAGAAATGGTAAGGGTAATGGACTTGGGTTGGCCAGGCAAAGCAGGTAGTGTATGGATCTTCTATTATACAATAGTCATGTTCTCTCGCAATAGAACCGACAGTCTGGGAGGAGGTGGAGCATGGTGATATCAGAGCAAGCAGGACGTCCATGCAGGGCATCGGTTGCACCCGCCTCGCAAGTTCCCTTTCGCATGCCGCACATCCGGCTGCTGGCTTCCCTTCATCCCGGCTCTCTCCTCTCGTGCTCGTGCTGCAATGCAGGTTGGGGATGGAGTGGCAGGAGAGCGCTCTGATCCTACAGGGAGTCCTAACAGCAGCTGCCCCTGGCTTTAATTACATTTATCTGTCAGCGTGAAAGCCCACTGACAGATGGATAAGTCATCAGTTGTTAAGGACTCGGCGGCCCCGCTCCTTAACAAATGATAATTGCTGCATTCTTTTGTGTACATTTCAGTTGTCAGCGGGAGAATCCCGCTGACAGCTGAAAGAACCGAGCGAGTAGGTATCGGTTTTAAGTATCAGTGCATTTGCACGAGTACTGATACTCTTTCCAATGCTTAGTATTGGCACTGATACCGGTATCAGTATCAGTGCAACCCTAGAATGCACCCTAAAAGGAGAGAGTGCATAACCTGATGAAGTGCCAGGTATAAAGAGACAGAAAGAAAGGCAATGCGATCTGACCGTGGACAGCAGATAGAGGAGGCTAAATAAGATCTGGTCATGGATTAGGCTTGGTTCATATCTATGTGTTGCATTTTAGGTTCTTTTTGCATGTCTTTTAGATGCGTTACCATTAAACCATCATACAATAGGCAGCAAGCAGAGTTTTCTTTTTTAATCACACCGCATCTAAAGCGCAGCTAAAACATACAGGCATGAATGGGACCTAATTGGGAAAATAGGTAGAGAGAGGCTGAACTTGGTTGGAGGGCAGAGGGGAAGATGACTGTGTGGCAGTGGGCAGGAGGTAGGCAGGGCCGCTGATAAGGCAGTTCAGCCAGCACTCTTGTACTGGGCCTAGGCCCCATCAGTTCAAAATGGGGGCCCAGACACCTCTCGAGCAGGAGCGACGGCTGCACAACCCTGTCTTATTGCCAACTCTTGTGCCCCCCCCCTGCAGCTGTGCCACTTCTCCTCCTTTTTCCCCCATTGGCTGCACTGCAGGGGGATTGGTATCTGCTCCCCCACTCCCCTGCTGCTAAGGGCACACAGGGGGATGTTTCAGGATGGAGAGCAGACTGGGAGGGGGGTTGTTGAGGCAGTAAATATGTCTTGTTTACCAGCCCCTTCCTTTCTTTAATGAATACAGTGAACGATTAGTACCAATCACTCACTATGTTCATTCATTACTGATGCATAGTAAATTGTGTTTACTATGCTTTGATTTGTCAATAAACAGGAAACCTCAGAGCACTTCCCATTTATTCACTGTCCAGTGCAGCTGATGCTGCAGAGAAAGGGACTGGCGAATCCCTTTCTCTTTCTCAAATGTGAGACATCAGGGGTCTGTTTAGACACCTGATATTTCACCGAAAAAAGTTAAAAAAGAAAGAAAGGCAGGGGGCCCTGTCAGGTACGCTGTACAGGGCCCCGTTATTTCTAACAGCAGCCCTGGAGGTAGGGCAGGAGCTGATTGTGCACAGGGAAAGACAGGAGGCAGAGGGAGAACCACATGTTGCTGAAGGCTGGAGGGGAGAGAAGAGTTGCTTCTAATCAGAGGATGCAGAGGAGGAACTTGTCATGAATTGAAAGGAGAGCACTGACAGTTAACTGGCATAATCCATTAAAGGGGAAGTTTCAATTACCTCATCAGCTATATATTGAGAATAAGGATATATGATATAGGATGGGATAAGAGGAGAAGAGCATACAGTAGGTTTGCTATTCTAAATAGCGTTAATTATGTTAACAAAAAAGTCAAGTGAAAGCCTCAGATGTTTTGTGAAGTTTAAGGGGAGATTTCATAGTTACAAAGTTGGTAAGGTTGAATAAAGACATCAGTCCATCCAGTTTAACCTGTGTGGGTGTGTGTATGCATTTATATCTCTAACACTCCCAATATCCCTCTATACTGGTTACTCTAAGATGCCTATCTTAGAGTTTTTTTAAATCGGTAACACTTCCCGCTGACACCACTGATTGTGGAAGGGAGTTCCACATCCGTACCACTCTAACAGTAAAGAATTACGCAGTTAAAGGTTAAACAGCTTCTTGTCCAACTTCATTGAGTGGTCATGTGTCCTCTTGACTGACCTGAGACTGAAGATTTTTCTCCCTGTGCAAGAATCACCATTTAAATATGTTGCGATCGTATCTTCTCTTAAGCGTCTCTTCTCCAGGAAAACAAGCTTAAAGGGTAAGTTCACCTTCACAGAAAAATCTGTAAGGTCAATTTACACAGGACCCCCTCCTTGCCCCCCCCCCCCCGTCCCGCTGACCTGGACTGCGGAAATATCCGGTTCTGAGCCCCAGTATGTTGGGGTCAGGAGTCCGGGGCTTAAAAATCCCCTGAGCTGAATGTCCAAAATGTACCTTGTCAGGAGGGACGTTTCGGAGCATTGGTCAGCGCCGTCACATGGGCAGCGGCCGACTAATCAGCAGCCGTATAGCCCGTCCTGTCAGCTATGAAGAAGATGCGTGGATGCCAAGGGGATTTCTAAGCCCCGGACTCCTGATGCGGATATACCGGGTCTCAGAGTGGGAGATTTTGGCAGTCCAGGTCAGCGGGACCGAGGGGGGGGGGGGGCGAGGAGGGGTCCTGTGTAAGTTCACCTCACAGATTTTTCTGTAAAGGTGAACTTACACTTTAAAGTGTGTAGTCTTTCTACATAACTGAGGTACTCCAGCCCCCTTATTAGCTTTGTTGCTCTTCTCTGGACTCTCTCCAGTTCCAGGACATCTTTCCTGAGGACTGGATGACCAGAACTGTAAGGCATACTCAAGATGTAGCTGTACCAGAGTTTTGTAAAGTGGGAGAGTTATAGATTTACTGTAACTCTTGAGTATATCCCCTTTTTAATGCATGCTAATAGTCTGCTGGCCTTGCTTGCTGCAGCTTGGCATTGCATGCTGTTGCTAAGTCTGTCATCAACTAGGACCCCCAGATCCTTTTCCATCCGTGATATCCCCATGGGTTCTCCCCCTAGCGTGTAGTTTGCATTTATATTTTTAGCTCCCAAGTGCATTACTTTACATTTATTGATTTTAAAGTGGATGTAAACCTGAAAAAAAACAAGTTTAGCCCTTTCATGACTAAGCCTATTTCTGACATTTGGTGTTTACAAGTTAAAATCCGTATTTTTTGCTAGAAAATTACTTAGAACCACCAAACATTATATTTATTTTTTTAGCAGAGAATCTAGAGAATAAAATGGCGATTGTTGTAATATTTTATGTCACACGGTATTTGTGCAGCGGTGTTTTAAAAGCACCTTTTTGGGAAAAAGGACACTTTCATGAATTTAAAAAAAAGGAAACAGTAAAGTTAGCCCAATTTTTTTGTATAAAGTGAAAGATGATGTTACGCCAAGTAAATAGATACCAAACATGTCAGGCTTTATGATTGCACGCACTCGTGGAATGGCGACAAACTACGGTACCTAAAATTCTCCATAGGTGACGCTTTAATTTTTTTATGGTTACCAGGTTAGAGTTACAGAGAAGGTCTGGTGCTAGAATTATTGCTCTCGCTCTGCCGATCGCGGCGATACCTCACATGTGTGATTTGAACACCGTTTACATATGCGGGCGCGACTTCCGTATGCGTTTTCTTTGCTGCGCGAGCTCGCGGGGACAGGGGAGCTTTAAAAAAAAAAATTTTTATTATTTCTTTTATTTCTTTTTATATTATTAAATTGTGTTTAAAAAGAAATAAGAAAATTATCACTTTTATTGCTTTTACAAGGAATGTTAACATCCCTTGTGACAGTAATAGGTGGTGACAGGTACTCTTTATGGAGGGATCGGGGGTCTAAAAGACCTCCAATCCCTCCTTTGCACTTCAAAGTATTCAGATCGCCGAAAACGTAGATTCTGAATACTGTATATTTTTTTTAAACCGGCGCCATTGGCAGCCGAGTAAGCATTGGCAGCCGAGTGTTTACATTCAAGAGACTGGAACAAAGCTGTTTACGGCTTCGCTCCAGGCTGTCTCTAGACACCGGAAGTGCCGAATCGCGGATCGGGTCTCCCGATGGGACGGGAGGCCCGGTCAGAGCGGCCGAAGGGGGGGGGGATGTCCCCTCCCTCTCCCCGGGATAACAATCCAGCGGCTTTTAGCCACATCAGTTGTTATCCCTGGAAAGCCGATCACCCGCTCTAAAAAACGATACCAAGGTTGATGCCTGCAGCTGCGGGTATCATCCCGGTATAACCCCCGAAAATCGAGGACGCATATATGCGTATGCTTGGTAGGAAGGGGTTAATGAAGACTTCTAACTGGTACAGTAGAGGATGTCAAGTCATATGTGCCCAGTCTTACCAAGAAGAGTTATTCCAGCTCTGAGCAATCCTTTTATCTTTTTTTACTAAGATAAAAAATGATACACCGATAAATGTGTGTCGCCACTTCCCCCACTGCTGTGACTGAAATCTGATTTCCTTATCTCGTGAACAAGTGTGAGAGAGAGAGAGAGAGAGAGAGTGTTACGAATCCTCCACTGCAGCTGGCAACGAGTGTATAGCACATGCACAGGAGTGACGGGGGCCTTAAGTGCGCTCTGCTTCTGCCCAGAATGCGCTCTGCTTCTCTTGTGCGCGCTTCCCCAGGCGCGAGGTTTGTCCTTGCGATGCTGCCTGGCCAAGAGGAGTGTAGGGGTGGGCGGGGATTCTTGTGATGTCATGACCCCGCCCACCGAGCGCCAGAAAATGGACCCGCCCACCGATTCCGGAGTTTTGCGGGGCTCCAACTGCAGAAGGGGGGACATTTTGAAGGTAGGGATACATGCAGGAGGCATGTATATACATATAAGTGAATAGTATGCCATTAGTTTATAAATGATGAGCGGTGGGTTTCCATCCACTTTAAACCTCATTTGCCATGTACAGTAGTTGCCCACCCCTCTAATTTGTTGAGGTCTTCTTGTAAAATTTCTATATCCTGCTGTGAAGTAATTACCCTGCTTAGCCTCTTATCATCAGCAAACACAGAGATTGAACTATTTATACTGATCTTGTTTTTCTTGCGTCTATCTAGCAAGGTTACTCTGTGGTATAAGAAGGAAGCTGAGACTTCTGCAGTGTGTAAATGTGCTTTTACTATACAAAGATGCTGTACATACAAAACTATTACAATATTAGGACTATAATACAAGACTGACAGATCTCTATAACAAGCAAAAATGCCTATCAAATGAACAGCCTATGGTCTATAACAGTACAAATACATTTAAAGGTTACTTATCGTCTGTTACGGTAAATTTGTGATCTCCATTGGCAATGATTCTTCTTGGAGACCAGGTTCTGTTCTTCTATCATGAGTGGCTTCTTCTGATCTTACAGCAACATGATGTGTGTGTTCCTAGCAAATGCCTGAATCCCCCTTTTTATGTGTCAGGCTGTTTACCATTGTTACCAAACAGAAAACATACCTGTTTACTGTAGCTGTAGAAAACAATGGACTGTTGAATACAACAATGCTGTCTACCTATTGTCTACTCAAAACAAACCTGTCAGTAATCTAAACAGTCATTCTTTCAGTTTGAGAGCTGAAAGAAATCTCAAACAAGTAATGTCTTACTTGTTTACTGAATACAACAATGGTATCTAACCCCATTGTATAAAAAACAGCATTTGTTTGAGAAATCTACTCAAACCAAAAAAGACGACAGTAATCTGACCAACTCACTATTGTAAAATTGTCCCATGTATCCTATGTCTGAGTAATATAATAAAAATCATATTTTTAACAAACGCAACACATTCCACCCTATGATTTTTTTTTTCTCTCTCAGACTACACAGAAAATCTCTTTATTACTAACAACTCATTCTACACATGAATTTTCCTTAAATGCAATCCCTCCCATATTTCTGTTACTGGGAAGGTGTTTCAGTCTTTGGATAATAGTTCATTAGAAAATCCATTCTAAAGTTCTTTAGAAATAAGTCCAGGCTTGAAATACATCAAAGGCCTTGTTCTCCACAGCTCTTGCGATCTTCCGTCATTCTTTCCATCATGTAACCACTTTCTCTGGTCTTCCTATGGATCAAATCGGAGACAACCTGTGGAGTGGAAAACAAAGCGGATTATCTGTTCCTTCTAACTAGGGTTGTCCCGATACCACTTTTTTAGGACCGAGTACAAGTACCGATACTTTTTTCCAAGTACTCGCCGATACCGATTACCGATACTTTTTTTTCAATGTCATGTGACAGTTTGAAAGATGGGGACTGATAGGTGGCACTGACAGGTGGCACTTATGGGCACTGACTGGTGACTGGCTCTGATGGGCACTAATAGGTGGCTGGCACTGATAGATGGCACTGATTGCACTGATAGGTGGCACTTATGGGCACTGATAGGTGGCACTTATAGGTGGCACTGATAGGTGGCACTTGTGGGCACTGATAGATGGCACTGATTGCACTGAAAGGTGGCACTTGTGGGCACTGATATGTGGCACTTGTGGGCACTGATATGTGGCACTTGTGGGCACTGATAGCACTGATAGGTGGCACTTGTGGGCACTGATAGATGGCACTGATTGCACTGAAAGGTGGCACTTGTGGGCACTGATATGTGGCACTTGTGGGCACTGATATGTGGCACTTGTGGGCACTGATAGCACTGAAAGGTGGCACTTGTGGGCACTGATAGGTGGCACTGATAGATGGCACTTGTGGGCACTGACAGCACTGATAGGTGGCACTTGGTGGCACTGATTGCACTATCAGTGCTGTCAGTGCCCACAAGTGCCATCTATCAGTGCCACCTATCAGTGCCCACAAGTACCACCTTTCAGTGCTATCAGTGCCCACAAGTGCCACATATCAGTGCCCACAAGTGCCACCTTTCAGTGCTATCAGTGCCCACAAGTGCCACATATCAGTACCCACAAGTGCCACATATCAGTGCCCACAAGTGCCACATATCAGTGCCACCAAGTGCCACCTATCAGTGCAATCAGTGCCATCTACCAGTGCCACCTGATAGGTGGCACTGGTAGATGGCACTGATTGCACTGATAGGTAGCACTTGTGGGTACTGATAGGTGGCTGGCACTGAAATGCTGTGGGGAAAAAAAATGACACAGGATTTAAAATAAAAAAAACTGCTGCAACGCCCATCTTGGTACACCCTGCACTCGGCTGAAGTAAGCAGCAGCAGACATCTTGTTACACCCAGCCCATATAGCTCGGGCTGGGTGTAACAAGATGTCTGCTGCTGCTTACTGCAGCCAAGTGCAGGGTGTACCAAGATGGGTGTGGGGACGTTCAGCCGCTGACGGCGACCGAATGCAACATCACCGGTCACCGATCCTGATGCGGCTGCGCCCTGCACCCCTGCCAGCTTACCAGTTTCAACTGCAGGTGAGGGACTCGCTCTCCGCCCTGGTCTCCGCCCCCGGCCGCACTCTCCGCCTTGGTCTCCACCCCCCGCCCCACTCTCCGCCCCCCGCCGCACTCTCCGTCCCGCTCTCTGCCCTGGTCTCCGCCCCCCCGCCGCGCTCTCCGCCCTGCTCTCCGCCCCCCGCTCTCCACCCCCTCTCTGCGTCCGCTCTGGAAAAAAAAAAAAAGTATCGGACTGGGCATCGGGAGCATTTGCAAGTACTCGCGCAAATGCTTGGTATCGGTCCCGATACCGATACTAGTATCGGTATCGGGACAACCCTACTTCTAACAATACATAAACAGTAGATCCTGGCCCTTCAGCTACAATCTCTCCTCTAAATGGCTTCTTGCCTGGATATCTGACCCATACTTTGCCACCTGCCTGTATGCACCTCTGACCCTCCCAAAGAACATCAATAGGGAGGAGAGGAAATATACTGATATTTCCCAGAAGATCACTGCTGTTTATTTTGGAAGGTTTTATGTTATGTAGCCTCACTTTCCACTCTTGCTAAGAAGTATCCACTAACCAGTCAGAGTCCCAGCCACTGTCTTGAAGCTCATCTGCCAATGCAAATATAACTTCAAACCTTCCTGCCAGATTCCCTCTCATTCCTAGATAGGCTTCAGCTTCAGATATGTCACTCTTAATTTCTATGTCATGGGAAGCAGTAACATGGTATCTGTTAAACCCTGTTCTTTCAGGAACCTTACATAAATACTGAACTCTGCACTCCAGCTGTGGAATCTGTGCCTCAGCCCCTACCATCCTCTCATATGGTGTGCTTTTGGTTATTGGCCTACAATTTAACAACATGACTGCCTGTGTGAGGACACGATCCACCCCCCTTAGTGTATGTGTTGGTGTAAGTTTGCGTATCTGGTCTTTCAATAGCCCGTTATATCTTTCAATCAAACCAGCTGCCTGTGGATGGTATGGGATGTGGCACAACCAGTACACTCCAGAATCTTTGGCCCACTGCTGTACTGTTGATCCGGTGAAGTGTGAGCCATTATCACTTTGGATCTGTTTGGGACAACCATAAGCAACGACAAGTTTCTGGAGCAGTTGAAGTGTTGCGGCTTGATCTGCACGTTTGCAAGGATGGACAAGCATAAGTCCTGAATAGGTGTCCACTGCAGTGCAACAATATCTCAGTCCATTGTTTCCCCGGGGCAGGGGACCGATGAAGTCAATCTGCCAGATCTCTGCAGGCCTCTCACCCCTCTTAATCGACCCGGTGGAGTACTTTTGCAATGGCCATTGTCGCACTTCTCCACACACTGTACAGTTCCCTATTACAGTCTTTATCATGTCCATGGATATAGGCAATCCTCTCTGCTGTGCCCATTCATATGTTGCTTTCTGCCCCAAATGTCCAGATTGCTTGTGGGCCCAGTTGGCCAAGTTCATCAAATCAGGATCAATTGGCACAACTGCCTTCACTTTGGCGATTTCATCTGCAACTTTGTTATAGTTCTCAAAGTCTGGTACTAGGGGCACATGTGCATCAACATGCCCCACTTTTATGGTGCGGGAGTGAGCTTCCTTCCAGATGTAGTCCCAGACTTCCTTGCCTCCCCACACCACCTTTCCATGAATCATCCATTCATTGGACTTCCACGTGGGCATCCAAGTTGTCAGTCCTTTAAAAACCACCCAGCTGTCAGTGTAGATAGTGACATGGGAAGAAGGATCCTCCTGAAGAGTCATCACTACAGCTTTTAACTCTGCATACTGACTGGACCCTCCGATTCCGGACTCCTGCAGGACTGTGTCTGTACTTGGGTTGTAGGCTGCTTCTGTCCATTTACGTCCAGACGAGGTGATTATGGCTGAACCATCAGTGAACCACGCTGACTCCTTCATGTCTTCTGACAGAGACTCAAAGGCTGGAGCCTCTTGAATGGGGGATGACTGCAGCACAGGAATTTGTTCTTCTGGCCCGGGTGCTGGTAAAAGTAACAAGCCCTGCCAACTGTTTTGAAATGTCTCTAATATCCCCAGCTGCAATACCCCCTCTTTCTTGAAGGTACCACTTCCATTTCATCAGTGTCTGGTTCTGGGCTACAGCTGCCCTAGTGGTCAGTCCTTTATCTCTCACCCATCCTGCTATTGGCAATGCAGTATGGATGGTAACTGTGTCCTTTCCTGTAATGGTCTCTACATGTTGAAGTGCTGTGTAGGCCCCAAACAGGTACTTCTCTAGGGGCGTGTATCTCGTCTGTGCCCCTGTCAGTTGTTTGGACCAAAATCCAATAGGTATTGCTCTCAGTCCTTTCTTTTCATTTGGCTGCCACAGACTCCAAGATATAGTACCATTCTGCTCCACTACATCCAGCTGAAATGGTACTCCTTGTCTCATGGGTCCCAATCCCTGATGCTGCAAAATAGCTTCTTTAGCAGCCAGGAATGCAGTTCGCTGCTCTGAACCCCATGAGAACTCAGTCTTTTTTTTTGGTAACATTGTATATAGGCCTCAGAATCAGTCCAAGATGTGGGATGAACGATCTCCAGAATCCCACAACTCCAATGAACTTCTGTGCCTCCTTTTTGGTAGTAGGAGGCGACAGCGCCTGGATAGTTTGCACAACTGTCTCTGGAATCTTCCTCTGTGGCCCAGTCCACATCATTCCTAGGAATTTCACCTCTGTGGCAGGTCCTTGGACTTTGTCTCTGTTGATAGCCCACCCTCTGTTCTCCAAGTGCTGTATCAGCAGGTGCAGTGCTTCAGTTACATCTTTTGTCCCAGAGATCATGATGTCATCAATGTAGTGAAACACAGCGACTTTCAAATTCAGGGTACTTAAATCTCGGGCAATCAGTCCATGACAAATCGTTGGAGAATGAAGATAGACTTGCGGAAGGACAGTGAAAGTGTACTGGCGGCCGTCCCACACCATAGCAAACTGGTCTTGACAATCTGGGTCTATCAAAATTGAAAAGAAAGCATTAGCCAGGTCTATCACAGCATGATATTCTCCTGCATCTTTAGCAATTTTCTCAACAATTGAGATCATATCTGGTACAGCTGACTTCAATGGAGGTGGCACTTTGTTTAGACCTCTGTAATCCACAGTCATTCTATATGTCCCATCAGGTTTCTTTACTAGGAACACCGGAGACGAGAAAGGACTTACAGCAGGTCTAAGGATCCCTACTCTCAACAGTTCTTGAATAGTCTCCCCAATTTCTTTGTGGCCTCAAGGAAGTCTGTACTGCTTGAGACAGACTGGCTTCTCTGGTGGAGGAATGTAGGCAGGGGTCCATTTCGCATTACCTCTGACCACAGCCTTCACCAGATACGCTTTATCAGGATACCCGAATGTGAATGTACCTCTTTCAGTCTGAATTGACTGACCTTGAAGTACATCCATCCCAAGAATATTTTCGGGTAACTCTGATATCAAAACATTTGTCATAAATCCTGATCCCTTGCCAATAGCCAATTTCACCCGTATCCTAACTGCTGGTGTAGTTTGCCCTCCCAAACCTTCTACATTAATCATTTCTCCTTTGTGATGGGAAAGATTTCCTTGCAAAAGTGTAACTTCAGCTCCGCTATCGACTAAAGCCATTACATGTGTAGGAGAAGATGACTTCCCCACCATACAGTGACAGGTGCATATGGGCGTCGGTCTCCTGCTGTCACTGCCCTTGCTGCTATTACAGGAGACTCACCTTCCCTTCATAAAGGATAAGGAACCTCCCAATCCCCTTTTCTGATTCTCTCTAACTCCTCCCCAGGATAAAGGGATTTGGGTTCATGTTCAGTTTTGGGAATTGGTTTGGGGCTAACAGGAGGGGTCTGTTCTGTTTCCTCTAAGTCTAGGCTGATGCTATCTTCACTAGGAGTAGTGTTTCTAACCCTAACAGTTTTACCTACTAAATGTTTCCACCTCTTCAGCATTTCTGCAGTAGGAATGCCATCTATCTCATCTCTAGGTACTCCTGCCTTTAATAGGTCCACCCACATTTCTTTCCTAGAAACAACTAGCCTGGTTTTCTCTTCACCTTCTGTCTTCTCTACCCAATTCCGTTTCTTCTCTGTTCTTTTCTGCTTGTATTCTTCCTGTCTGGCCTTGACCTTATCTACTGCCCTGACAGGTTTTGTTTTAGTCTCCTCTATCTCCCCCAACTGGCTTAAAAGGGTTGTGGCTTCATGAATCTTGCTGTTTAATCCCAGGCCTCCCAACAAAGACAATAATGGAGCCCTGAGATTAAATGGCGCAGACTTCATCAGCTTAGAGCGCAGAGCAGACGTAAAGAGTTCCATATCTGGACCTATCCATTCTGGAAATGTATTTAATCCAGTTATACAACCCATCTCACGTAACCTAGAAATACCCTCTCCTATTGATCTCCAGGAGTAGGTATTTTCCAGGTCAGTAGGACTGGCGTATACTCGGACTATTCCATCTCTCACAAGGTCTAACAGTGAAAAATTCACGCTAAACTCTCTGGTTTTTCGCATTGCCTGACGCAATTGTGGATCATGGGTTAACACTCCCATAGCCACTGCTTCCTTACCTGACAAAACAACACTGTCCGCCCCTTCATCCCATAAGCGTAGGAGCCAACTCAATAGGGGCTCCCCAGACCTTTGTTTGTATTGTTTTGCCAGCTCATGGAGTTCAATTTGTGTAAACTCCCGTACTTCTTCAATTTCAACATCTCTGGGGTTGCGATAATGCACCTCCCCATCTGCCATATCCTCTCTATCATGTTGCCGTTTCCTATGATTAGTAATGAGAGGTCTGGCATACTTTTTCTTTCCTGCTAGCAGATCATCATCTGAAATATCAAACTCTATGTCCTCATCCTCACTATCATTTGAGGAGAGCACATCCTCACAATCCCAATTTTGGGATGTGACAATGGCACGTACCCTGGCTTTACTAACAGGTTTACGCCCCTTCCTTTTCCTTAAGGCATTAATTGATTTGGTCATGAGGGCTGCACACCGCTCTTGCAAATCATCAGCCCGACTAGCGGTTGAACGTACACACTCTGAAGCAACTGCTAGCTGGTCTTTTAATACCTTAACTTCTGCCTCTGCCTTCTCCCTTCTATGTGATTCAGTATAGAAAGCATGGAGGAAGTACCAACCCACTGTGGACACTGTCCTCTTCTCTTTCTTTTTTATATTTTTTCAAATATAGTTTTTTATTAATTTTTCTTCGGGGTACATAAACAAAAAACAAGGGGAGAGGGGAGAAAAAAAAAAAAAGCAAGTAAATATCTCATTCTCTAATGGAGGACACAGCCTCCTAGTCATATAACACAGGAATATCTATACATTGTGATACACACTAAATAATATATGTCCTGAAAATGTCATTATCTTTTGCTATTTTCCCAAAAAAAAAAAAAAAGGGGGGGGAGGGAAGGGGGGGAGAGGGACGGTGTTAGGTCGAACACGCCATCTATTCAGGAATTATAAATTTCACAGCTCATATCAGTATATTATTTTAACTGGAATATAAAACAGTAATAAAAAGACTTATGTAAAAAGTTCAGAATAAAACTGTAGCAGCGCTACGAACAAAAATTCAAATGTGCGTCTTCTATATATTTTTCAATCATATAGATAGTGTAGACAGTGAATGGTGAGTCTGTTCTAGTTCCAGTGCTCCTTTCACCAAGTGTGTTTTCACCGCGTGGGGGGATTTGAAAGTCCCCTAATGGGGATGAACTCACCAGATGTTAAATCAGTATGGGCATACATAAGACATCATCCTCTATTGTGTTCTGTCTTCTTTAACCTCAATACTACTTCAATGATACCGCTGGTATATGTGAGGAACAAAGACAAATCCACATAGGGTAGTACTGTTTTGAAAATTTATTATACAATAATCCCCAAGTACCCCCTTTACATATATGCGTACCACAAAGTTGAAATAAACAGGTATATTGAAAAATGAGCGCTTCAGCGCTTGAGACTTGCCCCTGATGAGCGCCGTAGTTTTATATTCCATTTACGTTTGATTTTAAGCGGCTGCTATTTTTATTTATTGCGATCTAGTGCATTTTATTCTGGTGCTTTTATCTTTGTGGTTTCTTCATTAGCGCAGAGTGATACTAAGAAGGGGGGCCAGTTTATTTAGTATCTTTTATTTTATTATATTATTTTAACTCTCTAATAATTTTTTCCCCTCTTCTGAATATGTAAACATATTCCAACTAGCCCATGTTGTTTTATAGATTTCGTGCCTGTCCTGTGCTGTCATTGTTAGGTCTTCCATTTTATTTATGTTTTCCACTTTCCGTAGCCACATCGCTACTGACGGTGGATTCTGAACCTTCCACCTCATGGGGATGCAGGCTTTAGCTGCATTAATCAAGTGTCTCAACACTGATTTTTTATATACCCGGGGGGTTAAGGTCGATATATGGAGTAAAAAAAACGCTGGATCATTTGGTATTGGAAAGTCATTGAATCGTTGTACTATATTTCTCACCGTCTTCCAAAAATTACTCAATTTAGGACAAGACCAAAATATGTGCAGCATCGTACCCCTGTCCTCGCCGCATCGCCAGCAATGTTCTGGTATATCTGGAAAAATCGCATGAAGGCGAACAGGTGTCAGATACCACCTTGTCAAAATTTTGTAATTAGTTTCTTGTATTTTGGTGCATATCGAGGATTTAAGGGAGAGGCTAACCATGTTCTGCTTTTGAGTCGGGGAAAACGTGCATTCTAATTCAGCTTCCCATTTTGTGATACAGGGCAGATCGGGTTGTTGCTGTGGTGTATTTAACAGAGCGTACATTTTGGAAAGGGTCTGTGATCACAAACCTGTACCCGCACAGTATTTCTCGAAATTGTTCAAGGGTCTAGTGTAACTCCGAGGGTTCAGAATGGTCCGGAAAAAATGCTGCAACTGTGCAGCATTCCAGAACTCAAGTCCGTAAGGGCCTGTAGTATCCATCAGTTCCCTAATAGTTAGCCATCTATCGTTAATTACGAATTGGATGGCCATCGTAAGACCGGAAGTCCTTAATTGCTTAAATTGCGCCAATGAGAGCCCTGGGGGGAAGCTAGGATTACCCAATATCGGGGTCAAAGGTGATGTCGTAGTTATTAAGGGGAGTTTTGATAAAGCTCGGGCACTTTGTCGTAAAGTGTTACCTATTAGTGGGTGTGATTTTAATTCAGTAGGTAAAGAATCTATACACCACAGCGCAGTCTGTAAAGTAATATCTGTCTGGTTTTGTTCTATTTGTACCCATAGTTTGGTCTCATAATTTCTCCACCAATCCGTCACCTTGCTCAAATGGGTCGCTTGGTAATATCTCCTTACATCTGGTAATGCAAGACCTCCACTTTGTTTTGGCATTGTTAGCTGAGTGTGAGGGATTCGGGGTTTCTTGTGAGCCCAAACAAAATGGGAAAAAAGAGCTTGGATTTGTTTGAGATATGTAGGAGGTATCCTAATCGGTAAAGCCTGAAATAGATATAAGAATTTAGGCAGGACACTCATTTTCAATAGGTTACACCTCCCAAACCATGAATGTAGTCCTTTATTCCATATCTCCAATTGTACCCTAGTTTTAACCAATAAAGGGGGAAAATTACTCTCATATAAGCGAGAGAGGTCCGCTGGGATGCTAGTCCCCAAATAATTCAATGCCGGTGTCCATTTAAACTTAAAATGTATGCTTATATTTGGTATGAAAAGAAAAGCAAGGGGAGAGGCGCCTCTGAGTGCAGATGTTTAAAACAATTTAATAAGAGATTGCAGTACAAGCAACTCACATTTTACTGGATAAAAACAGGCATTGTACGATTTCCATATGTAGAAGAGGGTATCATCAGGTCAGTCATCAGCCTCCTTCTCCTGCTGGGGCGCTGTGTTGCACAGCGCCCCAGCAGGAGAAGGAGGCTGATGACTGACCTGATGATACCCTCTTCTACATATGGAAATCGTACAATGCCTGTTTTTATCCAGTAAAATGTGAGTTGCTTGTACTGCAATCTCTTATTAAATTGTTTTAAACATCTGCACTCAGAGGCGCCTCTCCCCTTGCTTTTCTTTTCAGTACTTTTGGAACACGGTTTCTGTTTCTCCTTGATGGCAGCCCTGAGACTGTATATGTGACTGTTTTTACTACTCCCCGCCCGGCTCCCTCCCCTTCATTCATTTATTCATTTTTTCTCTCTCCCCTCCACATGCCCCGAGAGCCTGGTCTCTATGTTTACCGATTGTACATGCATTGTACATACACTATCCTAAACCCCATACTCTAAGGATAACAGCGATTTGGACTCATGCGCATATTTACTTGTATAAATTATATTTGGTATGGCCTGTGATATTGGTAGTACTCTGATCGCCTCTGACTTTGAAAAATTTATTTTGAAGTTGGACAAAGCCCCATATCTCTCAAACTCCTTAAGTAAGTTTGGCAAGGAGATTACCGAATTGGTCAAAGAAAACAATAGATCGTCAGCATACGCTGAAATCTTGCATTGTATCCGGCCTATCTTTACCCCTTCTATATCTGGATTTAATCTAATTGTAGCTAAGAAGGGTTCCAAGGATAGGGCGAATAAAAGAGGGGACAGCGGGCATCCCTGTCTTGTACCATTTTGTATTGGGAAAGGGTCCGATAGGACCCCATTCACCTTCACTTTAGCTGTCGGGTTAGAGTATATTCCGGCTATTCGGTTGAGCATCACCTCCCCTAGGCCAATGTATCTAAGCACCGCAAACATGTATGGCCAATCAACTCGGTCAAATGCCTTTTCGGCATCTGTGTTTAAGAATACACATGGGGTGTTTGTAGAGCGTGCAACATGAAGTATGTTCAGTACTTTAGTGGTACTATCTCTCGCTTCTCTAGATGGTATAAAACCCACTTGGTCCAGGTGAATAAGTTGCTGAAGGTGATGTGCCAATCGAGTAGCCAGAACAGTAGTGTATAACTTAAGGTCTACATTTAAGAGCGATATAGGTCGGTAGCTGCCACATTCCGCCGGATCTTTTCCTTCCTTATAAATCACCGAGATATGAGCTCCCAATGTTTCTCTAGCAAACGTTCCACCCATACCTATCCTATTGAACAATGTCAGCATTTGAGTGCCCAATATTGGTAGCAATGTTCTGTAATATTGTGATGTAAAACCATCTGGGCCTGGGGCCTTCCCTGGCTTCATATGTTTAACTGCACTTTCAAGTTCCTTCAAAGTAATAGGTGAATCCAACTCCATTCCTATCTCCTGTGATAAAGAGGGCATCTGAGATGCTCTAATATAATCCTCTAGCTCTACTCTATTCGTTGTCACTCCCGACAAATTTTATAAGCATGAATAGTAATCTTTGAATGCTTGGGTGACTTGTGTCGGTAAGACTACCTTTTGACCACTTCTAGTATTAATATGGGGGACATATGTAGAGAGTTTATGTTCTCTAACTGCTTTCACTAATATTTTCCCACATTTATCTCCTGACTCATAACTCACTCTGCGACCAAATTGCAGGGCCGCTTTGGCCTTGTACCGAAGTAAATCCGTAATCTGTGTCCTAATTAGCATCAGTTCTATTTCTAAAGATTGTGTGGGTGTGTGTTTATATCTGGCTTCGATCTCTGACATTTTCTGCAGCCAGCAAAGGAGTTGTTTGTTCCGTTCACGTTTGATCCGTGCCCTGTGCTTGATCAATATTCCCCTTATAACTGGTTTATGGGCTTCCCACAGGATACCCGGGTCGCAGTCTGGTTGGTCATTTTCCTGAAAGTATGATTTCAGCTTTTCTTTCACCTCATCTAATACCTCTGGCGTCTGTAAAAGACTCTCATTTAAGCGCCAAAAGCGATGCCGAGGTATGGAGGTATCATTGCGTCTATAGGTCAAAAATATCGGCGCATGGTCCGACCATGTCCTATTCCCAATCGACGTCTCCTTTACCGCGTGTAGTTGGGTATGGGGCACTAAAAAGTAGTCTATCCGGGTATATATACGGTGCATAGAGGAGTAAAACGAATAGTCGCGTTCCCCTGAATGTTGCAAACGCCATACGTCTATTAATTGGGCTCCATGGAGCGTCTTAGCTATTCTTTTAAGTTGACTCGATGGAATAGATGTTTTACCGGTCGAGGTGTCTACCGAGGGGATTAATGAAACATTGAAATCTCCACCAAGAATCAATTGTCCCTCTTTGAATTCCTGCAGTTTCTCTAGTGTATTTCTCAAAAAGGTGGCTTGTAATTCGTTAGGGGTATATATTGTAGCTAATGTCACCTGTTTATCCCAAATCGATCCTTTTAGAAAAACAAAGCACCCTGTTTGATCTATAATAGAGCTCTGGTATTTCCAAGGTATCTTACTTGAGATTAACACTGAAACCCCTTTAGATTTACCTGTCGGGTTAGTAGAGTGATAAGCGGTGGGGTAGAGTCTATTTCTCAAGTAAGGGAGCTTATCGTTTTTGAAGTGTGTTTCCTGGATGAAGGCGATATCGGTATTATATCTTTTCATATCATTAAGAAGTGGACGTCTCTTCTCCGGGGTGTTTAAGCCTCTCACATTGAGCGACAACACCCTAACACCATCCCTCCTCTATACTAAATTTAGCAAGCTGCTAAAAAAAAAAAACGCTCACCGTTTATCGGTATCTGAGCGTCTACCTATTTAGGTACGTGTGCCTGGATTGGCCGGCCGAGAGAAAAAATAAAAGTTAAGAAAAAATAAAAATTTCAATAAAAATTGTAGTCTCTAGGTCTCCCAGACCTCCGCCTCCCCTGGGTTATTTAATAACTAATATTTTTAACGAAGGAACCATAAAAAGGGAACCGGAAGGGGGAAGGGAGGGAGGAGGAGAAAAAATAAAAAATAAAAAAAACAACAGCAACGACAAAAGAGTTTCTTCCCTTTCCCTCTCCTCCCCTCTCCCCCCTCCCCCCCCCCTAGGAAGAGGGGGCAAAGGAACGGGGAAGGTGCTTGAATAAAAGGTAGCAGGGGTTAGGTCATTTTTTTGTGTCTCAGGGGGGAGGAGAGAGGAAGGGAGGGGGATCTATTTACTTCCCTTTATCTAATCCCCGCAGCCGGTGTGGAGCTCGAACAAGCAATTTAAATCCTCCAAGGACAGGTTCAGTCTGTCCTCAAAGAGCAGCACTCTGCAGGGTCAGTTCTGCGGAGCATAGGATCCTTCCCTCCGACAGGTCACCAGGCCTTTCCTGAGACAGCAATCTAACTATCACTCATCTCCTGTTATGGGTCCGATCCTCCCCTGGCTTCCTCTTGGTCGGAGCATACTGCTCTCTGCGCTGCCACTAAATATTGCTCACTGACCGCCCTGCTGCTACATGCCTCATACTCCATAGATCTGCACTGCCATTTCTTACTGCATACATTTTTGTTTACTTTTGTATTTCCTTAGCCCTATAACTACAGCTCTCTTATATATGCTTAAAGGAGAAGTTTGAGACTATAAAATAATAAACATATGTAGCGATACCCCCAGCTAAGAGAGCCGCTAATATGATTTGTTTGGGCCCTGTAATGCACTGCTGTCAACCCACAGCAATTGGCTCTAACCTCTCCTGGCACAGTCAGTAGGGGATGGCAGAATTGTGTAACCTGTAACTCTCTGAGACACAATCCTGCAATAAACACAGCAATAGGGTATGGCTATCATTAACCGTCTCTTCTGCACAGTAAATGACACAAACACAAGTGTACTTAACCCTGGCACTTTTACTGAGAGTGTTGGTTAAGCATAGAAAAAGTATACATGAACACATGCAGAGCCCTGCAATGAAAAGAGTACTTTTGCAAACAGACAGATATAATAAAAGAAGCTAACAGTCCCCGCTGCTGCTATTCTACCTCGTGGGTAAAAATGGCGCCCAGCAATGTCTACGCTACTAAGTCAGGCCTGACTGTATTATGTAGAAGTTCTGCAGAGGAAAATCTTCACTAGCAAACGGTGGTGCACTTCTGAAGAACAAGTTATAATCCACAAAGAGGAAAAGGGTCTTGAACTTGGTGAACACAGAATAAGTCTTAGAGACTCCTAGATACTCAAAGCGCCTTCTCTCCGGTGTATAACTACAAGCACTAGAGTTAATTCTGAACAACAGTTATCTGGCCTAGGAGATCCTGTGTTTGTCTCTAAGCAGGTGCTCTCTCACCCAACCAGACCAGTCCGTGTCCATTTCTTCCGTTGCTGTGTCTCGGTACACAGATCCCACAACATCCAGGTCTTCGGTCCTCCTCGCAACAGCACAGCAGCAGTCGGATGATGTCCCGCAAGCTCCTAGGTGAAACGGAAGGCTCTTTGGAGAAAAACCCAGGCTTCAGGCCTGGTAACACAGTAGACTCGAACGGGAGTTCCACTTGCTGGGCGGGCGGTGTCCAAAGAGACCGAACTCAGTCCTGCCCCTCAGTTAAATAGCCCACCCCAGCAGTCCTTGCGTGGGGCAATGCACCTTGGGTGTCCCGGGGCATTCTGGATACTGTAGTCTCTGAGGCCGAAAAGCAATACCCCGCTACACATAGATACTCACCTCAATGCTGCAGCAGTCCAATGTTGGCTCCAAGCCAGAGAACTGAGCGAACACATGACTGCTGATCACCCAGTTCTTGGTCTGCTCAAAGCGGAGAGCAATGACTATCAGTTCTTGCTCTACGCTCTGCCCTTCCAGCACTCACTGTAGTGCTAGGATGAAGAGGGGATGGGAGCAGCTGGCTTTGGCTCTCAGCCGGGCGCTAAGAGGCAGCGCCAGCTGTCAGTCAGACAGCTGGATGGATCCAAACAATATTGTTGGGATCCTTTCAGAGCCTGCAGTGGCTCTGTGACATCAGCTGATAGTGGGCAATAGCCCGCTATCAGCTGACTTTGGGTCACATGATATCAAAAGTAAGTGCACTCCTGCGACCCACAAGAGAAATATGGCCAAAAAAAGCTTTCTCCATACTTCTCTTTTAACTAAAGCAGGGGTCTCCAAACTTTTCAAACAAAGGGCCAGTTTACTGTCCTTTAGACTTTGGGGAAGGGGGGGGGCTGGATTGTGGCCAGTGAGGCCAAAATGTCCTGGGCCCAGTATCAGTGAGAATAAACATTGCCTCACGGTTGGTGGTCAGTTACATAGCGCCTGTGGTCAGTAGGAGGGGGAATGGTGCCCCATCATTGGTATTCTTGAGGGGAATGGTGCCCCATCATTGGTATTGCTGGGGGGAATAGTGTCCCATCATTGGTATTTCTGGGGAGAATACTGCCCCATCATTGGCATTCCTGGGGGGAATAGTGCCCCATTAAAGATGGGCCGAACACCCCCCTGTTCGGTTCACACCAGAACTCCCCAAATTTTTTGGGACCCGAACTTTAAAAATCAAAAGTCCCCATTTTGAGGGGTTATATGCAAGTAATTGGCCATAAAAAGGGTATGGGGGTCTGATACTGCCCTGAGGGCATGTATTAATGCAACATTTTTTTTACAGGAGCAGTGATGTTATTGATGCTTAACCACTTCCCACCCGGCCACTGTACATATACGGCCGGGTGGGTGCTCTCTCCTTCTGAGTGAACGTTCCCGAATGTCCCTCAGAAGGAGCGGGATCGCGGGGGCGCGCGCACGCGCAATCCCGATGCGCGCGCTGCATCTCGGAACAGCAGGAGGGCACTGTGATTTGCCCTCCTGATCGGCACGATGGCTGTGTCTAATCAAAGCCATCGTGATGTAAACAAAGAGAGGGGAGGCTGGCATTTGTGAGGGGATCGCGCCGCCACGTGCCCGCGCAGCGGCGCGATCCCGATCTGCCTGTGCACCCCAGAGACACGAAAGGTGTGCACGACAGGAGGGCCATGTGATTGGCCCTCCTGATGACATGACGACTGTCCAATCACAGCCGTCATGTAATGTAAACACAGAGCAGTTGTAACTGCTCTCATCTCTTCCTCTCCTCACACAGAGCCTGTCAGTGAGGAGAGGAAGAGACAATGTGTGCTGCAGCCGGGAGATCAGTGAGTTTTTAGCTGTTTGTCTGCTGTTTACCCACTGATCACCCAGCTAGTGTCCCCAAAACACAGTGTCCCCAAAACAGTGAAAACACCTGTCATACCAGTAAACATCTGCCCACCAACATCTGGCACATCTGCCTGCCAACATCTGGCACATCTGCCCACCAACATCTGCCACATCTGTCCGCCAACATCTGACCGCCAACAGCTGCCTGCCAACATCTGGCACATCTGCCCACCAACATCTGACCTCCAACATCTGACCGCCAACAGCTGGCACATCTGCCCGCCAACATCTGGCACATCTGCCCTGCCAACATCTGCCCTGCCAACATCTGGCACATCTGACCCCCAACATCTGGCAGTAAACATCTGCCCGCCAACAGCTGCCAGTAAACATCTGCCTGCCCACAGCTGCCACATCTGCCCGCCAACAGCTGCCACATCTGCCCGCCAACATCTGGCACAGCTGCCCGCCAACAGCTGCCAGCCAACAGCTGGCACATCTGCCCGCCAACATCTGGCACATCTGCCCGCCAACATCTGGCACATCTGCCCGCCAACATCTGGCCACCAACATCTGACCGCCAACAGCTGCCCCCCAACATCTGGCACATCTGCCCGCCAACATCTGCCCTGCCAACATCTGGCACATCTGACCGCCAACATCTGGAACATCTGGCCCTCAGATACAGTCGGAAAATGCTACCCCGATTTATTATTTTGACTTGATGATATCCTAACCTACATTGTGGAGCAGTGTAATCTATACGCCAGTCAACATATAGCCAACAATCCAAATTCTTCCTATGCCCGTCCTTTTGTTTGGAAACCCCTCACCGTGGAAGAATTTAAAATTTTCCTTGGCCTAACCGTCAACATGGGGCTGACAAAAAAAAATTTACTCCATTCCTACTGGTCTACCTGACCTATCTACCACATGCCAATCTATTCATCTTTTATGAAAAGAACCCGTTACAAGATGATAATGAGGTTTCTACACTTCAACGACAATGCCCAATGCCTCCCTCGAAATCATCCCAATTCTGATAAATTATTCAAAATTCGGCCCCTAATCAATTTTTTTTGCGCCAGCTTCAAGCAGATGTTTACCCCTGATGTAAATATATGTGTAGCGCTACCCCCAGTTAAGAGAGCCGCTGATATTGATTTGGGCCCTGTAGTGCACTGCTGTCAACCCCTGGCAATCGGCTCTAACCTCCCGTGGCACAGCTGGTGATAGAGGGATAGGACCGCGTGACCGCAACTGTTGGTGACGCAGTCCTATAACAAACATACACAGAATATACTTTAAAACTCCTATTAAAGTAAGCGGAACTGACACCAAATGTACTTTACCCAGATATTTTACTGAGGCTAATGGGCAAGTAATAAACAACAGTATAACAAGTTGCAGATCCCTGCAATAAACAGTAATAAAGATAAACAGAGTAATCAGAATAATTAAGTATTGCTATGCAACTCTAGCGCTGCCCTTTTAGAGCTACTTCCCCTCATGGGTAGACTAACACCCAGCAATGTCTACCTATGCAGTCAGGCCTGACTGATCTAAATGGAAGTTCAGTGAAACAATATTCGCTAGCAATCTTCTTGGTGGTGCACTTGAAGAACAACTTTGTAATCCCAACGAATAGTAAAGATAAAGTATCTGTCTTTAAACAGCTCTCACCACCTGGACAAGTCCAAGTCCCTTTCCTCCATCGATTCGTCTAGGAACAGGAATCCACCGACATCCAAGTCTTCAATCCTTCTGGTGTACTGCAGCAAGGAGGATTAGATGTCTCTAAGGCTCTGCTAGGCTGGCAGAGGGCTCTTTGGAAAGGAGCACACGGCCCGGGCTTCAGGCCTTGTGCACACAGCAGTTCAGCACAGACATCCTCTTGCTAGGAGAGGGGTGTCCAAAGAGAGCGACCAAAACTCCGCCTCCCCTTTATAAAGTCTGCCCCAGCAGTCTCTGTTCTGGAGCAATGCACCCTGGGTGCTGCAAGATGTACTGGGAGATGTAGTCTCTCTCTCCTGTGCTTTCACTTCCAATAATGTCTCTTTACTTCTTCCCGACTCCCCTCTCACCTGGAACTTCTTGTCTCTCTGTCTTAAAGGGGAATACCCCGCTACACACTCCCCCCACTTCGAATCTTTGGTCCCCAAAGACATTTTTAGATCTACAAAACATTTTAGATTCAATGCGGTTGCATAGGATTGACAGAGGAGCCTCCCACCAATCATCATAGGATGGGGAGCTGTCCTGTCTACAGGTCGCTTCAGTGATGGCGACCTGTCTAACTGTGCCAGAGAGTGAGCTGGGGTTGCCCTCCACCAAATGAACAGTGGAGGGATTCGGATTCTCTGCATTCCTCCTGGCAGTGACCACAGAATCTTCTGAGCTCTTCCCCATTTGTGGGTAGGTCAACTTTTTGGGAGGCCTTATGACTCTTCGAGCCCTTTGTTCCACTGGCTCAGACATGGTAGGCTCACTAGCCTCTTTGAGTACTTCTGCCTCCTGCAGATTGGTTTCTTCCACTACTGCTATGGATCCTTCTTCTGGCAGTGAGGGTAAGGGATCACATCTGGGGACAGCAGGGGCTAAAAGCCGTTTCACCAGATCAGTATTGGTCCCAACAATGAGAGAGCTTCTGGAGGGCCCTGACAGCCAGGGGCAGACAATGGCCAGTGTCTCAAAGTCCTGGGGCTCCCCAGCCCTCAATGGATCACACGACAACTTGATCCGCACACATCCATCACAAGAGTACTCTTCTGCTTGGATACCCTTAATCTTGGTGTCTCCCATCTCTTCCAGGGGCAGGTATGATAGGTACTTCTTGTAAAAGTCTCTGGTCATTAGGGTAACCTGAGCACCTGTATCAAGGATGGCTCTGGTGTAGATCCCTTCGACCAGAACAGGCACTACAGGCAGAGGACCTACCAATTGGGTAGCAGTCCTTTTGGAAACACCTGTAACAGCAGGCTGGCATACTCGAACTTGTGATCTCTTCAGCTTCCGGCGCTGGGAATGCCGTTTCTGGCTTTGTTTGGAAGGCTGATAGGCGTTGTTCACTGAGACGGCATAAACTGCAGGTGTCCTCCACCGTTCCCTTGTAGGTTCAGAGAAAGTTACTTTTGAAGGTCCGGATCTTCTCTCCATTCTTGGGCTTGGACATTCTCGCTGGTAGTGGCCTACACCTCCACAGTTTCTACAGATGTCTTGCTTCGTGGGCTTTTGGGCGGACAATCCAGTACTTTCCGCCATCAATTTGTTCATCATCTCCACCAGCTGGGACACTTGCACCTTCAGTGTGTCTATCTCAGACTTGACATCCAGTGACTCGGTCACCATCTCCATTATTTTGGACATCTGAGTCTTCAGAACCCCAAACTCCGAATCTCTGTCGGTTGTGCTTGCCACCAGCACACTGAGTTCCCGAGTGTCTGAGGGGACATCTATGTGCTGTACTTTGGCACTTGTGGTGCTAGGAGGTTGAAGTTTCCTCTGTTTTTGGTCCCTCTCAATCTCCATCTTATCTGCTTCATTCACTTTCTCAATGAGGATCTCATCCGGAGTTGAGGGGTCTTCCAAATGCTGCTTCAGTTGTAGCTTGATATAGTCACTCCTCAATCCCGTAGTCACAGATCTCTGGAATTTCTTTTGGACTAGCTCGGCTCCAAAATGCTCCCCAGTCCCTCCTTCCTCGGATGTGGACAACAGGCGGTCCTTGAGCTCAATGGCCCGGAATAGGAAGTTCTGAGGAGTCTCTCTACTATCCTGGGTTATATTTATCAGTCGATGAAATAACTCAGCGGCATCTTCCTCCTCATAGTAGCTTTTCAGTATCCTCTTTAGCTGGTTCAGGGTCAACCCACTCTTCCTCTCCAACATGCCCCTAATACTTGAACCTGGGCTGATGGCATGGATTACAGCCTCTCTAATTTCAGATTCCTGATATCCTTTCTGTAACCCCAACTCTATTTGGTGTAGGAGGTTGGTGTAGGACAGTTTGTCCTTCTGCCCTCTTTCTCCTATCTGGCCATCAATGCGGAAATCCTTCCGGATGGTTACTTCCTGCAGGCGACCCTGAGCTCGTTTCTTTGGTACCTTCCCAGGTTTGGGCTTTATCTGACCATCTTTCTGATCCTCAGGAGCGACACGTAACTCCTTACTGCGTTCAGCTATCATACTGGAAGTCTCCTGAAACCTCTCTTGTATGTCACGGTACTGTCGTTTCAGATCAATCAGCTGTTGCTCTGCCTGCGATTTAACAGCAGCCCCTGCTTTCCTGTCCAAGGGTTCTAACTGCTTCTGACTAGGATGTGTCAGGTGGAATTCAGTCTTTTCGGACAATTTTATACTGGCACCGTGGAAGTTTTCAGGGACATCCTGTCCCCACTCTATCAGTGCATAGGTGCAGTTGGTCCTTGAGTCTGGTCTCATTGCGACCACGTAAGCCTTTCTATCCGGGGACAATATTTGTACCACCTCTTTAATTTGTTTCTCTCTCCAGTCACTCCCTGGAAGTTCAATGGCCACGCTCGCTTCTGAGCGTGTCCCTTCTGCTTCGCACCATTGGACTACTTTGATGGGGTCCATGCTGGTACTTCTGACTGGCTTGATTGCAGCGTGCAACGTACAAGGATCCCGGACTCGAGCCCCCACGTGTAGCGCTACCCCCAGTTAAGAGAGCCGCTGATATTGATTTGGGCCCTGTAGTGCACTGCTGTCAACCCCTGGCAATCGGCTCTAACCTCCCGTGGCACAGCTGGTGATAGAGGGATAGGACCGCGTGACCGCAACTGTTGGTGACGCAGTCCTATAACAAACATACACAGAATATACTTTAAAACTCCTATTAAAGTAAGCGGAACTGACACCAAATGTACTTTACCCAGATATTTTACTGAGGCTAATGGGCAAGTAATAAACAACAGTATAACAAGTTGCAGATCCCTGCAATAAACAGTAATAAAGATAAACAGAGTAATCAGAATAATTAAGTATTGCTATGCAACTCTAGCGCTGCCCTTTTAGAGCTACTTCCCCTCATGGGTAGACTAACACCCAGCAATGTCTACCTATGCAGTCAGGCCTGACTGATCTAAATGGAAGTTCAGTGAAACAATATTCGCTAGCAATCTTCTTGGTGGTGCACTTGAAGAACAACTTTGTAATCCCAACGAATAGTAAAGATAAAGTATCTGTCTTTAAACAGCTCTCACCACCTGGACAAGTCCAAGTCCCTTTCCTCCATCGATTCGTCTAGGAACAGGAATCCACCGACATCCAAGTCTTCAATCCTTCTGGTGTACTGCAGCAAGGAGGATTAGATGTCTCTAAGGCTCTGCTAGGCTGGCAGAGGGCTCTTTGGAAAGGAGCACACGGCCCGGGCTTCAGGCCTTGTGCACACAGCAGTTCAGCACAGACATCCTCTTGCTAGGAGAGGGGTGTCCAAAGAGAGCGACCAAAACTCCGCCTCCCCTTTATAAAGTCTGCCCCAGCAGTCTCTGTTCTGGAGCAATGCACCCTGGGTGCTGCAAGATGTACTGGGAGATGTAGTCTCTCTCTCCTGTGCTTTCACTTCCAATAATGTCTCTTTACTTCCTCCCGACTCCCCTCTCACCTGGAACTTCTTGTCTCTCTGTCTTAAAGGGGAATACCCCGCTACTAGTGATGAGCCGAACACCCCCGGGTTCGGTTCGCACCAGAACCCGCGAACGGACCGAAAGTTCGTACGAACATTAGAACCCTATTAAATACAATGGATGCGAACGTTCGAATTCTAAAGTGCTAATTATAACAACTATTATGCATGTTATTGTCCTAAAAAGGGTTTGGGAACCCGGGTTCTGCACCAGGGGACATGTATCAATGCAAAAAGAAGTTTTAAAAACGGTCGTTTTTCGGGAGCAGTCATTTTAATGATGCATAAAGTGAAAAAAAAAAAGTCAAATATTCCTTTAAATATCGTACCTGGGGGGTGTCTAAAGTATGCCTGTGAAGTGCCACGTGTTTCCCGTGTTTAGAACTGTCCCTGCACAAAATGACACTTCTAAAGGAAAAAAAAGCCATTTAAAACTGCTTGCGGCTTTAATGTAATGTCTGGTCCCGGTAATATGGATGAAAATCTTTAAGAAAAATGGCATAGCTACCCCATGACCCCCCCCCCCCTACCCCAGCCCATTACCAGCCCCTTTGGGTCTTGTATGGATATTAAGGGGAACCCCGCACATAAAATAAAAAAGGCCCTATATACTCTGAACAGCCGTATACAGGCGGTGCATACAAGACAGGGACTGTAGGTTTGTTCTTATGTAGAATCTGTTTGTAATTTTGAACAGGTACATTGTTTAAGTGTAGCTCCAGCCCAAAAATCTATTTTTAAACTTTTTGGAAAACATAGGTAAGGGTTATCACCCCTGTAACATTTGTTTTGCTGTCTGTGCCCCTGTTCAGAACATTTCACCTCACTTTCCGTCCCAATGACAACTGTTTTTGAAATGTGGTGTTTTTCTTGAAACAAGGATTGCTGATAAAGCATCAGTACAGAGGAGACACCTTTCTCCCATATTAATTCTTACAGGAGAGAATTTTCCTTCCTAGGGGTAGATTTCCTCTCACTTCCTGTTGTCTTCTTGCGTTTGCAAGTAGGAGTCGTTTGTAAGTTGGATGTTTGAAAGTAGGGACCTGCCGTAGATACTCTGCAGAAATAGGCCCCTTAGTTGTTGGTGTTGGCACAACACTGTAAGCACTCACAGTTACTCTTGGTTGGTGCTGGAACGCCCTGCTGTCAACTATTATATCAGGAATTGTAATTACATATAATTGTTGAACAGTGGTAGTAAAAATTGGGCCTTTGATGGTGGTGCTGGTGCCACAACACTGTAAGCCCTGACAGTTACTCTTGGTGGGTGCAGCAATGGGCCCTGCTGTGAATTATTAGATCAAGAATTGTAATTGCATGCCCCTGTTGAACAGGGGCTGAAAAATTGGGCCTTTGGTGGTGGTGGTGGTGTTGACACAACACTGTAAGCCCTCAGAGTTACTCTTGGTGGGTGCAGGAATGGGCCCTGCTGTGAATTATTAGATCAAGAATTGTAATTACATGCCCCTGTTGAACAGGGGCTGAAAAATTGGGCCTTAGGCACTGGTGGCACAACACTACAACCCCTCACAGATACTGTACTTGGAGCACAGCAATGAGCCCTGTTGCAAAGTATTGCTTCAAAAATTGTAATGACACGCCCCTGTTAAACAGGGGCTGAAAAATTGGGCCTTAGGCACTGGTGCCACAACACTCCAACCCCTCACAGATACTGTACTTGAGCACAGCAATGAGCCCTATGGCAAATTATTGCTAAAAAAATTGTAATTACCGCCCCTGTAAAACAGGGGCTGAAAAATTGGGCCTTAGCCACTGGTGGCGGCACCCATAAACAAAAATGATCTTCCAAGCTATCATCATCAATCGTATCATTGAGGACTCGGAGGAGGAGGATAGCCAGTCAACATAACAGCACAGACACTCAGCATCAGCATCAGTCTTGAAGGGATGTGACATGTTAAAATCAATTAGTCTGTTATATCAGCATCAGGTGTGTGGTAGCTGGTGGTGATCCAAGACTGGTTCATCTTGATGAAAGTCAGTCGATCAACCGAGTCGGTGGACAGGCGCACCCTGTGATCCGTGACAAATCCTCCAGCAGCACTGAATGTGCGTTCCGAAAGAACGCTGGATGCAGGACAGGCCAGTAGCTCAATTGCATACTGTGCAAGCTCTGGCCAGTGATCCATCCTCAAGACCCAGTAAGCCAGAGGATTTTCGGTGGGGAAGGTGTCCAAGTCTGACCTTGCCCCTAGATATTCCTGCACCATGTTTATCAGACGCTGGCGATGGTTGCTGGAACCAATCATACTTTGGGGCTGCGGACTAAAGAATTGTCTGAACGCATCGGTCAGACGGCCACCTTCCCCACCGCTCCTTCTTTGACTGGCCGAAGCCTCAGCAACTCGTTGTCCTGGACCAGGAGTTTGTAACCTCCCAGTCTCTGGGAACGCGTTGCACAGACCTTTCTGCAAGGCCTCCCGGAGTTGTCTCATCCTCTGCTCCCTCTGCGACGGTAACATAAGGTCCGCAACCTTACCCTTGTACCGTGGATCAAGGAGAGTGGCCAGCCAGTAATGGTCCCTCTCCTTGATCCGAAGAATACGAGGATCCTTCCGCAGACTTTGCAGGATCAGGGAGGCCATGCAGCGTAGGTTTGCTGAGGCATTCGCTCCGGAGTCCTCTGGGTCACTAAGGACGACATGATCCGCAGTCACCTCCTCCCAGCCACGTACAAGTCCACTGGTTTCTTGGGACTGTAAATCATCCCTAAAAGACTGCTGCTGATGATGCTGAGTGCCAGCCTCCACCTCCATGCTGACACAATCCTCCTCCTCCTCCTCCTCCTCCTCTTCCTCTTCCTGTGCGATGGGTGGGACAGAAGGAACACTGTCTGGGTAAAGGGGGCCTTGAGAGGCAAGGAAGTCCTCCTCTTCCTGCCTCTGTTCTGCCTCAAGTGCCCTGTCCATTATTCCACGCAGCGTGTGCTCCAACAGGTGGACAAGAGGTACAGTGTCACTGATGCATGCACTGTCACTGCTCACCATCCTCGTGGCCTCCTCAAATGGTGCCAGGACAGTGCATGCATCCCTGATCATGCCCCACTGGCGTGGAGAAAAAAAACCAAGCTCCCCTGACCCTGTCCTGGTGCCGTAGTCGCACAGGTACTCATTGATGGCCCTCTGCTGCGTGTGCAGCCGCTGCAGCATGGCCAACGTTGAGTTCCACCTGGTGGGCATGTCACATATAAGGCGGTTCTTGGGCAGGTTCAACTCCTTTTGCAGCTCAGCCAGGCGAGCACTGGCATTATAAGATCTGCGGAAATGCACACAGACTTTCCTGGCCTGCCTCAGGACATCCTGTAAGCCCGGGTACCTGCCCAAGAACCGCTGCACCACCAGGTTAAGGACGTGAGCCACACAGGGCACATGGGTCAGTTGTCCCTGTCGGAGGGCGGAGAGGAGGTTGGTGCCATTGTTGCAAACCACCATTCCTGGCTTAAGCTGGCGTGGCGTCAACCACCTCTCGGCCTGGCCCTGCAGAGCAGACAGGACCTCTGCCCCAGTGTGGCTTCTGTCCCCCAAACACACCAGCGCAAGCACGGCATGGCATCTTTTTGCCTGCGTACTTGCGTAGCCCCGTGAACGGCTACGGAGCACCGCTGGTTCATAGGACAAACCACAGGAAGAGGCCATGGAGGAAGAAGAAGAGGAGGGGGTGGAGGAGAGAGGTGTGTCACAACCAGTAGTAGCATTTTGGAGGCGTGGCGGTGGGACAACCTCCAACACTACTGCACCTTGTCCTGCATCCTTCCCAGCTGCCAAAAGAGTGACCCAATGGGCCGTGAAAGAAAGGTAACGTCCCTGTCCATGCCTGCTGGACCATGAGTCAGCGGTAATATGCACCTTACCGCTGACCGCCCTGTCCAGCGAGGCCAAGACATTGCCTTCCACATGCCGGTAGAGAGCCGGAATAGCCTTCCGTGAGAAAAAGTGGCGTTTGGGAACCTGCCACTGAGGAACCGCACATTGCACAAACTCACGGAAGGGGGCCGAGTCTACCAACTGAAAAGGCAGCAGTTGAAGCGCTAGCAATTTAGCCAAGCTAGCATTCAACCGCTGGGCATGTGGATGGCTGGGAGTGAACTTCTTTCGACGGTCCAGCAGCTGGGGCAGGGAAATTTGCCTGCTAGAATCGGACGTCGGTGTACTGCTAGCAGAGTGGCCGCAAGTACTTGGCTGTGACACACCTAATTCTACACCTTCATTCCTCTCAGTGCATGTTTCAGAGAGGACTGAAGTTATAGTGGGGTTGGAAATCCCAGCTGATGCGGTGCAAGGAGAGGTCCGCTTTGTTCTTTGGTGTGGGTCTTTGAGGTAGGCTTGCCAACGAGCTGCATGGCAGGTCAACATATGTCTGGTCAGGCATGTGGTACCCAAGCGGCTGATGTTTTGGCCACGCGATATATGCTTGAGACATATGTTGCAAACAGCAGCTGTGCGATCTGATGCACTAGCCTCAAAAAAGGCCCACACCAAGGAACTTTTTGAATGACGGGCAGAGGCAGCGCCCTGCACAGGCGGAGCTCTGCGGTGTGATTCCGTCGGTGTACTGCCCTTACGCTGGCCACCAAAGGGCATCCTGTCTCGTTGGAGATGTGCCTCCTCCTCATCCTCCTCCTCCTCTCTCCTATTAGGCACCCACGTGGAGTCAGTGACCTCATCATCCCCTCCCTCCTCATCACTGGAGCCAATCTGGCAGTATGCTGCAGCTGCTGGAACATGACTGCCAGATTGGTGTCCTTCTTGAGCATCCCCTCTGTCTGCTCTCACCCTACTGCCTTCCTGTAGCTGGGTTTCATCATCAGACCCTTCGAAACGCTGGGCATCCTCCTGGAGCATGTACCCAACACTGTGCTCAAACAGTTCGGGGGACTCCTCAGGAGGAGGACATGGTGGGTCTAGGGAAGGAGTGACTGATGATGAGTCTGACATTGATACCAGGGAAGAGGACGCTTTGGCAGCTGCTTTGCCAGTACCCTGAGCCTGGGTGAGAGAGGATGAGGAGGAGGAGGAGGGCTTGGTCATCCACTCTACCAAGTCTTCGGCATGATGTGGCTCAACATGTCCAGCTGCGGAAAAGAAGGACAAGCGTGTCCCATGGCCATGTGCTGATGACAATGCACCGCGTCCACGACCAGCACTGTTGCCCCCAGACACAGAGCCTGCTTGCCCTCTTTTATTGCCTCCTGACTGTCTGCCTCTCCTTGTTTGCCTTCCAGACATTCTAATAGATGGCCTGCAGGGAGATGGGAAAAAAGCAATAAGGGCTACCTTCAGGTGTCCTTCTCTGTCCCTTGAAACAAGGACTTGCACAGTGAAAGAAACTGACACTCTCCCTACCTACAGTTTTCTGTCCCTAGAAAAAATGTTTTTTTTAAGCACAATATAGCACAAGGAGAATTCACTCACTGTCCTTCCAGGTCCCTAGAAACAAGGACTTGCACAGTGAAAGAAACTGACACTCTCCCTACCTACAGTTTTCTGTCCCTAGAAAAAATGTTTTTTTAAGCACAATATAGCACAAGGAGAATTCACTCACTGTCCTTCCAGGTCCCTAGAAACAAGGACTTGCACAGTGAAAGAAACTGACACTCTCCCTACCTACAGTTTTCTGTCCCTAGAAAAAATGTTTTTTTTAAGCACAATATAGCACAAGGAGAATTCACTCACTGTCCTTCCAGGTCCCTAGAAACAAGGACTTACACAGTGAAAGAAACTGACACTCTCCCTACCTACAGTTTTCTGTCCCTAGAAAAAATGTTTTTTTTAAGCACAATATAGCACAAGGAGAATTCACTCACTGTCCTTCCAGGTCCCTGGAAACAAGGACTTGCACAGTGAAAGAAACTGATACTCTCCCTACCTACAGTTTTCTGTCCCTAGAAAAAATGTTTTTTTTAAGCACAATATAGCACAAGGAGAATTCACTCACTGTCCTTCCAGGTCCCTAGAAACAAGGACTTACACAGTGAAAGAAACTGACACTCTCCCTACCTACAGTTTTCTGTCCCTAGAAAAAATGTTTTTTTTAAGCACAATATAGCACAAGGAGAATTCACTCACTGTCCTTCCAGGTCCCTAGAAACAAGGACTTACACAGTGAAAGAAACTGACACTCTCCCTACCTACAGTTTTCTGTCCCTAGAAAAAATGTTTTTTTTAAGCACAATATAGCACAAGGAGAATTCACTCACTGTCCTTCCAGGTCCCTAGAAACAAGGACTTACACAGTGAAAGAAACTGACACTCTCCCTACCTACAGTTTTCTGTCCCTAGAAAAAATGTTTTTTTTTAAGCACAATATAGCACAAGGAGAATTCACTCACTGTCCTTCCAGGTCCCTAGAAACAAGGACTTGCACAGTGAAAGAAACTGACACTCTCCCTACCTACAGTTTTCTGTCCCTAGAAAAAATGTTTTTTTTAAGCACAATATAGCACAAGGAGAATTCACTCACTGTCCTTCCAGGTCCCTAGAAACAAGGACTTGCACAGTGAAAGAAACTGACACTCTCCCTACCTACAGTTTTCTGTCCCTAGAAAAAATGTTTTTTTTAAGCACAATATAGCACAAGGAGAATTCACTCACTGTCCTTCCAGGTCCCTAGAAACAAGGACTTGCACAGTGAAAGAAACTGACACTCTCCCTACCTACAGTTTTCTGTCCCTAGAAAAAATGTTTGTTTTAAGCACAATATAGCACAAGGAGAATTCACTCACTGTCCTTCCAGGTCCCTAGAAACAAGGACTTACACAGTGAAAGAAACTGACACTCTCCCTACCTACAGTTTTCTGTCCCTAGAAAAAATGTTTTTTTTAAGCACAATATAGCACAAGGAGAATTCACTCACTGTCCTTCCAGGTCCCTAGAAACAAGGACTTACACAGTGAAAGAAACTGACACTCTCCCTACCTACAGTTTTCTGTCCCTAGAAAAAATGTTTTTTTTAAGCACAATATAGCACAAGGAGAATTCACTCACTGTCCTTCCAGGTCCCTAGAAACAAGGACTTGCACAGTGAAAGAAACTGACACTCTCCCTACCTACAGTTTTCTGTCCCTAGAAAAAATGTTTTTTTTAAGCACAATATAGCACAAGGAGAATTCACTCACTGTCCTTCCAGGTCCCTAGAAACAAGGACTTGCACAGTGAAAGAAACTGACACTCTCCCTACCTACAGTTTTCTGTCCCTAGAAAAAATGTTTTTTTTAAGCACAATATAGCACAAGGAGAATTCACTCACTGTCCTTCCAGGTCCCTAGAAACAAGGACTTGCACAGTGAAAGAAACTGACACTCTCCCTACCTACAGTTTTCTGTCCCTAGAAAAAATGTTTTTTTTAAGCACAATATAGCACAAGGAGAATTCACTCACTGTCCTTCCAGGTCTCTAGAAACAAGGACTTACACAGTGAAAGAAACTGACACTCTCCCTACCTACAGTTTTCTGTCCCTAGAAAAAATGTTTTTTTTAAGCACAATATAGCACAAGGAGAATTCACTCACTGTCCTTCCAGGTCCCTGGAAACAAGGACTTGCACAGTGAAAGAAACTGACACTCTTCCTACCTACAGTTTTCTGTCCCTAGAAAAAATGTTTTTTTTAAGCACAATAAAGCACAAGGAGAATTCACTCACTGTCCTTCCAGGTCCCTAGAAACAAGGACTTACACAGTGAAAGAAACTGACACTCTCCCTACCTACAGTTTTCTTTCCCTAGAAAAAATGTTTTTTTTAAGCACAATATAGCACAAGGAGAATTCACTCACTGTCCTTCCAGGTCCCTAGAAACAAGGACTTGCACAGTGAAAGAAACTGACACTCTCCCTACCTACAGTTTTCTGTCCCTAGAAAAAATGTTTTTTTTAAGCACAATATAGCACAAGGAGAATTCACTCACTGTCCTTCCAGGTCCCTAGAAACAAGGACTTGCACAGTGAAAGAAACTGACACTCCCTACCTACAGTTTTCTGTCCCTAGAAAAAATGTTTTTTTTAAGCACAATATAGCACAAGGAGAATTCACTCACTGTCCTTCCAGGTCCCTAGAAACAAGGACTTGCACAGTGAAAGAAACTGACACTCTCCCTACCTACAGTTTTCTGTCCCTAGAAAAAATGTTTTTTTTAAGCACAATATAGCACAAGGAGAATTCACTCACTGTCCTTCCAGGTCCCTAGAAACAAGGACTTGCACAGTGAAAGAAACTGACACTCTCCCTACCTACAGTTTTCTGGCCCTAGAAAAAATTTTTTTTTAAGCACAATATAGCACAAGGAGAATTCACTCACTGTCCTTCCAGGTCCCTAGAAACAAGGACTTACACAGTGAAAGAAACTGACACTCTCCCTACCTACAGTTTTCTGTCCCTAGAAAAAATGTTTTTTTTAAGCACAATATAGCACAAGGAGAATTCACTCACTGTCCTTCCAGGTCCCTAGAAACAAGGACTTACACAGTGAAATAAACTGACACTCTCCCTACCTACAGTTTTCTGTCCCTAGAAAAAATGTTTTTTTTAAGCACAATATAGCACAAGGAGAATTCACTCACTGTCCTTCCAGGTCCCTAGAAACAAGGACTTGCACAGTGAAAGAAACTGACACTCTCCCTACCTACAGTTTTCTGTCCCTAGAAAAAATGTTTTTTTTAAGCACAATATAGCACAAGGAGAATTCACTCACTGTCCTTCCAGGTCCCTAGAAACAAGGACTTGCACAGTGAAAGAAACTGACACTCTCCCTACCTACAGTTTTCTGTCCCTAGAAAAAATGTTTTTTTTAAGCACAATATAGCACAAGGAGAATTCACTCACTGTCCTTCCAGGTCCCTAGAAACAAGGACTTGCACAGTGAAAGAAACTGACACTCTCCCTACCTACAGTTTTCTGTCCCTAGAAAAAATGTTTGTTTTAAGCACAATATAGCACAAGGAGAATTCACTCACTGTCCTTCCAGGTCCCTAGAAACAAGGACTTGCACAGTGAAAGAAACTGACACTCTCCCTACCTACAGTTTTCTGTCCCTAGAAAAAATGTTTTTTTTAAGCACAATATAGCACAAGGAGAATTCACTCACTGTCCTTCCAGGTCCCTAGAAACAAGGACTTACACAGTGAAAGAAACTGACACTCTCCCTACCTACAGTTTTCTGTCCCTAGAAAAAATGTTTTTTTTAAGCACAATATAGCACAAGGAGAATTCACTCACTGTCCTTCCAGGTCCCTAGAAACAAGGACTTGCACAGTGAAAGAAACTGACACTCTCCCTACCTACAGTTTTCTGTCCCTAGAAAAAATGTTTTTTTTAAGCACAATATAGCACAAGGAGAATTCACTCACTGTCCTTCCAGGTCCCTAGAAACAAGGACTTGCACAGTGAAAGAAACTGACACTCTCCCTACCTACAGTTTTCTGTCCCTAGAAAAAATGTTTTTTTTAAGCACAATATAGCACAAGGAGAATTCACTCACTGTCCTTCCAGGTCCCTAGAAACAAGGACTTGCACAGTGAAAGAAACTGACACTCTCCCTACCTACAGTTTTCTGTCCCTAGAAAAAATGTTTTTTTTAAGCACAATATAGCACAAGGAGAATTCACTCACTGTCCTTCCAGGTCCCTAGAAACAAGGACTTGCACAGTGAAAGAAACTGACACTCTCCCTACCTACAGTTTTCTGTCCCTAGAAAAAATGTTTTTTTTAAGCACACTATAGCACAAGGAGAATTCACTCACTGTCCTTCCCAGTCCCTAGAAACAAGGACTTGCACAGTGAAAGAAACTGACACTCTCCCTACCTACAGTTTTCTGTCCCTAGAAAAAATGTTTTTTTTAAGCACAATATAGCACAAGGAGAATTCACTCACTGTCCTTCCAGGTCCCTGGAAACAAGGACTTGCACAGTGAAAGAAACTGACACTCTCCCTACCTACAGTTTTCTGTCCCTAGAAAAAATGTTTTTTTTAAGCACAATATAGCACAAGGAGAATTCACTCACTGTCCTTCCAGGTCCCTGGAAACAAGGACTTGCACAGTGAAAGAAACTGACACTCTCCCTACCTACAGTTTTCTGTCCCTAGAAAAAATGTTTTTTTTAAGCACAATATAGCACAAGGAGAATTCACTCACTGTCCTTCCAGGTCCCTAGAAACAAGGACTTACACAGTGAAATAAACTGACACTCTCCCTACCTACAGTTTTCTGTCCCTAGAAAAAATGTTTTTTTTAAGCACAATATAGCACAAGGAGAATTCACTCACTGTCCTTCCAGGTCCCTAGAAACAAGGACTTGCACAGTGAAAGAAACTGACACTCTCCCTACCTACAGTTTTCTGTCCCTAGAAAAAATGTTTTTTTTAAGCACAATATAGCACAAGGAGAATTCACTCACTGTCCTTCCAGGTCCCTAGAAACAAGGACTTGCACAGTGAAAGAAACTGACACTCTCCCTACCTACAGTTTTCTGTCCCTAGAAAAAATGTTTTTTTTAAGCACAATATAGCACAAGGAGAATTCACTCACTGTCCTTCCAGGTCCCTAGAAACAAGGACTTGCACAGTGAAAGAAACTGACACTCTCCCTACCTACAGTTTTCTGTCCCTAGAAAAAATGTTTGTTTTAAGCACAATATAGCACAAGGAGAATTCACTCACTGTCCTTCCAGGTCCCTAGAAACAAGGACTTGCACAGTGAAAGAAACTGACACTCTCCCTACCTACAGTTTTCTGTCCCTAGAAAAAATGTTTTTTTTAAGCACAATATAGCACAAGGAGAATTCACTCACTGTCCTTCCAGGTCCCTAGAAACAAGGACTTACACAGTGAAAGAAACTGACACTCTCCCTACCTACAGTTTTCTGTCCCTAGAAAAAATGTTTTTTTTAAGCACAATATAGCACAAGGAGAATTCACTCACTGTCCTTCCAGGTCCCTAGAAACAAGGACTTGCACAGTGAAAGAAACTGACACTCTCCCTACCTACAGTTTTCTGTCCCTAGAAAAAATGTTTTTTTTAAGCACACTATAGCACAAGGAGAATTCACTCACTGTCCTTCCCAGTCCCTAGAAACAAGGACTTGCACAGTGAAAGAAACTGACACTCTCCCTACCTACAGTTTTCTGTCCCTAGAAAAAATGTTTTTTTTAAGCACAATATAGCACAAGGAGAATTCACTCACTGTCCTTCCAGGTCCCTGGAAACAAGGACTTGCACAGTGAAAGAAACTGACACTCTCCCTACCTACAGTTTTCTGTCCCTAGAAAAAATGTTTTTTTTAAGCACAATATAGCACAAGGAGAATTCACTCACTGTCCTTCCAGGTCCCTAGAAACAAGGACTTACACAGTGAAAGAAACTGACACTCTCCCTACCTACAGTTTTCTGTCCCTAGAAAAAATGTTTTTTTTAAGCACAATATAGCACAAGGAGAATTCACTCACTGTCCTTCCAGGTCCCTGGAAACAAGGACTTGCACAGTGAAAGAAACTGACACTCTCCCTACCTACAGTTTTATGTCCCTAGAAAAAATGTTTTTTTTAAGCACAATATAGCACAAGGAGAATTCACTCACTGTCCTTCCAGGTCCCTAGAAACAAGGACTTACACAGTGAAAGAAACTGACACTCTCCCTACCTACAGTTTTCTGTCCCTAGAAAAAATGTTTTTTTTAAGCACAATATAGCACAAGGAGAATTCACTCACTGTCCTTCCAGGTCCCTAGAAACAAGGACTTGCACAGTGAAAGAAACTGACACTCTCCCTACCTACAGTTTTCTGTCCCTAGAAAAAATGTTTTTTTTAAGCACAATATAGCACAAGGAGAATTCACTCACTGTCCTTCCAGGTCCCTAGAAACAAGGACTTACACAGTGAAAGAAACTGACACTCTCCCTACCTACAGTTTTCTGTCCCTAGAAAAAATGTTTTTTTTAAGCACACTATAGCACAAGCACAAAACACACTGACACTCTCCCTACCTATCCTTCTCTTTCCCTAAACTAAAGGAATCCAGGTTAAGCAAGAAAGAAATAAAAGTCACTGTCCCTGCCTATGCTGCTCTATCCCTGCTCCGGAACACACTACACTAGGCCGCCGTGCTGGCGGCCTTTTATAGTGTGGGGCGTGTACTAAACACCCTCAGCAATAATTGGCCACAGGCATCCTGCCTGTGGCCAATCATTGCTCTCCTCGCTGCCGGCGCTGTGATTGGCCAAGCATGCGGGGTCACAGTGCATGCTTGGCCAATCACAGCGCCTGGATGACACTGCGATGGCGTAGTGCATTGTGGGCCGTTCGCGTCACTCGAATTTGGCGCGAACGGCCCAAATCGTTCGATCTTCGTCGAACGATCGAACAGCCGATGTTCGAGTCGAACGTATGTTCGATTCGAACACGAAGCTCATCCCTACCCGCTACATATGTGTAGATGAATCATTAGTACACTTCACAGGAAGACTTGGAATAAAGCAATACCTCCCCAGTAAAAGAGCCAGACGTGGGGTAGAATTTTATAAGGCATGTGACAGGGCCACGGGTTACACATATGATTTTATAATTTATGAGGGTAAAGACAGACAGCTAAACCCCCCCTGGATGCCCTACCTACATGGGAACAAGTGGCAAAATTGTCTGGCAGCTGATTGAACCATTGCTTGGGAAAGGTTACATTCTATACGTAGACAATTTCTATACAAGTCTCCCACTTTTTCGCCATCTGTACCAAAAGAAAACTGTGGCCTGTGGGACAGCACGGACCAACCGTAAAGGCTTCCCACAGAGATTGGTTGCCAAGAAATTGAAACAGGGGGAAATTGCCAGTATGCGGACTGAAGAGGTCTTAGCATTGAAGTGGAGAGATAAAAAAAGAGATGTCTACATCCTTTCCACAATGCATGATGACACCTTGGTGGAACTGCAGAGAAGAAGAGGCCCCGTCCAGAAGCCAAAATGTATGCATGACTATAATCTTTACATTGGGGGGGTGGGTGGATATGAACGACCAGATGATGCAGCCCTACTTGGCCACCAGGAAATCACTGTTTTGGTACAAAAAAGTTGCCATTTATTTGATGCAACTAGCCTGTTCTATTCTTATATAATTTTTTCTAAGTGCACCCAAAGTTCCCTAACCTATCTAAAATTCCAAGAAGACGTGATCGAAGCCCTTCTCTATCCCCATGGCCAAGCCCCTCAACTAATTTGCTCCGATACAGTAGCCAGACTCCACGAAAGGCACTTTCCCGAAATCCTCCCTCTTACCCAAACAGGTCGCAAACCTCAAAAAAAATGTTGTGTGTGTTCAAGTAGAGGAATTCGTCGTGACACTTGATACTACTGTCCCCAATGTCCCTCCCAGCCAGGCCTTTGTATTGGAAAGTGCTTTCAGAGCTATCATACTTTACTAAACTATTAGTAAAGTGAAGATGATTTTTTTTCCAGTTTCCACCATCTGCCATTTCTGTGAATGACCCGGACTGTTTTCGACTATGCCTCTGCCAACCATGTTTCTGCCTTCAACGTGAATTGACCTCGGCCTGTTAAATGACCATGCTTTTTGCCTGCCTCCTAAACTGATCATTTGAGTACAGCACAGGGGTCTCACATATTTGAGGGGCTCCAGAACAGAGTTTCCGAGTGGAGAAAATGTTTTTCTCCGGGTTTTGGTTTTCTCGGATTAGGGTCTGGAGACTCGGAGGCTTCGTAGAGATTTGGGTGGGAAGAAGCCTCTACCCCTGTCCTTAGGTCTTACCTGACCAAGGCCTAAATGTTATAGTGCTGCCACCTGAACTGGCCATGCCTCTACCTGCCACCTGAACTGGCCATGCCTTTGCCTGCCACCTGAACTGGCCATGCCTTTGCCTGCCACCTGAACTGGCCATGCCTCTGCCTGTTACCTGAACTGCCTGCTAAACCATGGACCATGTTCATACGTTTCCATATCTCTGTCTGCTGCCTGGACAATTCCTGGACATTTCCTTTGGCTGTCTGGACCAATGCTTTGACTGCTCTGGAATGGTATTCCTGCCTGCTAAAACCATAGGTAAGCCTTTTATTTTATTACCTTTTGCTCAGCAGAATGTATTTTGGGGTGTAATTCTTGGTGTTTACATGCTATGTGTTAGAAGCCTGAAGGTGCTACTTGCATGTTGGGCCTCTGTATGTGGACAGGCTGTGGAAAATTCTCACACATGGGGTATCACCATACTCAGGACGAGTAGCAGAATGTATTTTGGGGTGTTATTTTTGCTATGTACATACTATGTGTTAGAAAGATCTTCTAAATTGACAACTTTGTGAAAAAAAATTAAAGTTTTAATTTTTTTTCCACACTTTCCAAAAACTTTTGGAAAGAAATTACATGTTCAAAAGACTTATTATGCCTCATAGAATATACATTGGGTTGTTTTATTTCCAAAATGGGGTAATTTTGTGGGTAATTCCATTGTCCTGGTTCTCCAGGGCCTTCAAAAATGTGGTAGGTACTCAAGAAATGAAATGTGTAATTTATGCCTTTAGAGCGCCTGATGGTGCTACTTGGATGTGTGGCCTCTGTATGTGGCCAGGATGTGGAAAAGTCTCACACACGGGGTATCGCCATACTCAGGACGAGTAGCAGAATGTATTTTGGGGTGTTATTTTTGCTATGTACATACTATGTGTTAGAAAGATCTTCTAAATTGACAACTTTGTGAAGAAAATATATATATATATATATATATATATATTTCTTAATTTTCCAAGGCATTGTGGGAAAAAAATTGCAACTTCAAAAAATTCACGATGCCTCTTACTAAATACCTGAGACTGTCTTCTTTCCAAAAAGGGGTCATTTGGGGGGTATTTGTACTGTCCTGACATTTTAGGGCCTCAAGAAATTAGATAGGCCATCAGTGCATTAGGATTGATCAATTTGCAATAATGCGTAGCTTAGTTTGTAGACTCTATAACTTTCACACAAACCAATTATCATACACTTATCTTGATTTTTTTTTACCAAAGACATGTAGCAGAATAAATTTTCGCCGAAATTTTCGCCGAAATTTGATTTTTTGGGATTTCTTTTAAAACAGAAATTAGAAAATTTAGGTTTTTTTTCAAAATATTCGCTCTTTTTTCGCTTATATCGCAAAAAATTGAAAATAAAATTGTGAATAAATACCACCAAAAGAAAGCTCTATTTGTGTGAACAAAATGATAAAAATTTCATTTGGGTACAGTGTAGCATGACTGAATAATTGGAGAGCACTGAAAGCTGAAAATTGGTCTGGGAAGGAAGGGGGTTTAAGTGACCAGTACTGAGGTGGTTAAAGTGCAACAATAAAAATATAGTTCCTTGGGGGTCCCCTTAGTCTGCCTGTAAAGTGGGGCACCTGTAGCATGTATAGAACATGCTGCAGCAAAAATGGTGGCTGTGGGGGTCTGCGGGCAGTGGGCTTATTGGAATCTGGAAGCCCCTTTTAACAACAGGGCCCCCAGATCCCCCCCCCCATGTGAATGAATATGGGGTACATAGTGCCCCTACCCATTCACCAAGAAAGTGTAAAAAAGTAATAAAAACACAGAGACATTTTTTGACAATTCCTTTATTAAAAAAAAACAAAAAACAATGTCCCCCGATGTAAATCTATTGTCAATCAGGACGCCCGCCGCACCGTTGGATCCAGAAAAAAATTGCTCCACCGTCAACTAAGGCAATACGCCGAATGCCTGGCTTGCCGTTTAACAGTTCTTAAATAGGTGAGGGCCACCCGGTGGCACCGCCCCCTTGTGACATCACCACCCCAGCATGCACTGGTTGGTGAGGTCACAAGGGGGCGGTGCTACTAGGTGATGTCATCAGGTGGCTCCATCCATTACCTATGTAAGAACTGCCAAACGGCAAGCCAGGCACTCGGCGATTTGCCTTAGTTGACGGTGGAGTGTTTTCTATCTTTATTTTTCGGCTTCAGCGGTGGCATCGTGATTGACGATGAATCTACAAGGGATTTTTTTTTTTAAAGGAATTGTCAAAGACTGTTTCTGTGTTTTTATTACTTTTTGACACTTTTTTGGTGAATAAGTAGCGGTACCGATTCCGATAAGCCCACAACCACAGCCCAGAGTTTTTGGGATAAGGCCCTTGTCCACATCAACATGGGGACAAGGTGAACAACAAGGATACATTTGGAATGGGACTTTTAAGGTGCATAAACAACACAACATATGTATCAAACGTAGATTTTATTTATACAAAAATAGAAAAATAGATAGAATATAATATAAATTCGATCATACAATAACATAAAGTTTCAGATGAGCATACAGACAAAGTTTCTCAACATGTTTCGCCATTTAATTTAGCTTCTTCAGGAGTTTTTGTCGAGCACTACTGAAACAAAAAGAGCCCCCCCCAGCCCCAAAGCACCCACCCCTCCATGTTGAGGTCATGTGGCCTGGTATGATTCAGGAGGGAGGCGCTCGCTCGTCCCCCCCTTTCCTGGCCTGCCAGGCTGCGTGCTCAGATAAGGGTCTGGTATGGATTTTGGGGGGGGGGGACTTAACTAGCTATTCACTTCGCTCTGATTGGGCAAAGCTTTGTCCACTCAGGGCTTATAATGCGCTGTGTAGCGCGCAGTGCATTGAAGGGTGTTCGGCAGGGCAAACAACCGCTGAACATGTCAAACTGTCAGGGAAGACGTCTGCAAGGTGCAGCTGCTGTTCCCCGGCACATGCCTGTGCGCAGGCGCCAACCAAGGACGCTCAGAACGGCCGGGGCGCTTCTACAAATGCGCATGCACGTGCACGTGAGCGTTACCAGAACTGGCCCCAGTCGGCCTATTTAAACAGAGCTATGACACTGACTTATTGCTGCTTGTTCTACAGAGTTTACCTGAATCCTGATATCTGTGTGTGTGACTTCTGATACCAACCCGGCTTGCTCCCGACTACCTCTTTCTGCTTCCTGCCCTGACCTCTGGCTTCCTACGGATCGATCCCTGTCTCCAGTCCCTGCTATTCAGTACCTGTCGCCACACCTGCCTGTGACCCGACTACGCTTCTGCCTGCTGCTTCTGCCTGATATGACCGTCCGTTGCTGAAAGCCTGCCTGTGACCCGACTATGCTTCTGCCTGCTGTCTGTGCCCGATCTGCCTGTCTGTTGTCATCCCGGCTCGTCTGACCCCGCTCCCAGCTGTCCAGTCTGCTACAACTCCTACTTCCGGTGGTGCTCCTCTGCTCGCATATTGCCATCTCTGCCAGCCCGTCTGCCACCTCGCTTGCCTGCCACCTGTTGGGTCCAGCTTCCTGTTCGTGAGTTCCTGGCTTCTACTGGCACAGACTTCTGGACTGTTCATAGGCACTCTTACTCCGCTGCGCTCCTGGGCCTACTGTCTCACTATCAGTGGTCCACGAGTAGGGATGAGCCGAACACCCCCGGTTCGGTTCGCACCAGAACCTGCGAACGGACCGAAAGTTTGCGCGAACTATCGAACCCTGTTAAAGTCTATGGGACTCGAACGTTCAGAATCAAAAGTGCTAATTTTAAAGGCAAATATGCAAGTTATTGTCCTGAAAAGGGTTTGGGGACCCGGGTCCTGCCCCAGGGGACATGTATCAATGCAAAAAGAAGTTTTAAAAACTGAAGTTTTTCGGGAGCAGTGATTTTAATGATGCATAAAGTGAAAAAAAAAAAAGTGAAATATTTCTTTAAATATCGTACCTGGTGGGTGTCTATAATATGCCTGTGAAGTGGCACATGTTTCCCGTGTTTAGAACTGTCCCTGCACAAAATGACATTTCTAAAGGAAAAAAAAGTAATTTAAAACTGCTTGCGGCTTTAATGTAATGTCTGGACCTGGCAATATGGATGAAAATCATTGAGAAAAATGGCATGGGAAACCCCCCCCCCCCCCAGCCCATTACCAGCCCCTTTGGGTCTTGTATGGATATTAAGGGGAATCCCGCACCCAAATTAAAAAAAGGAAAGGCGTGGGGCCCCCAGGCCCTATATACTCTGAACAGCAGTATACAGGCGGTGCAAACAAGACAGGGACTGTAGGTTCGTTGTTACGTAGAATCTGTTTGTAATTTTGAACTGGTAAATTTTTAAAGTCTAGCTCCAGCCAAAAAATCGATTTTTAAGCTTTTTGGAAAACATAGGGAAGGGTTATCACCCCTGTAACATTTGTTTTGCTGTCTGTGCACCTGTTCAGAACATTTCACCTCACTGTCCGTTCCAATGACAAATATGTTTTGAAAATTTGGGGTTTTTATTGAAACAAGGATTGGTGATAAAGCGGTCAGTGGAGAGGAGACACCTTTTTCCCATATTAACTCTTACAGGAGAGAATTTCCCTTCCTAGGGGTAGATTTTCTCTTACTTCCTGTTGTCTCCTTCCGTTTGCAAGTAGGAGACGTTTGTAAGTTGGATGTTTGAAAGTAGGGGTCTGCTGTATATACTCTGCAGAAATTTGGCCCTTAGGTGTTGGTGTTGCCACAACACTGTAAGCCCTCACAGTTACTCTTGGTGGGCATTGGAACGCCCTGCTGTGAACTATTATATCAAGAATTGTAATTACATGCCATTGTTGAACAGTGGTAGGAAAAATTGGGCCTTTGGTGGTGGTGCTGGTGCCACAACACTGTAAGTCCTCACAGTTACTCTTGGTGGGCGCAGGAATGGGCCCAGCTGTGAAATATTAGATCATGAATTGTAATTACATGCCATTGTTGAACAGGGGCAGAAAAATTGGGCCTTTGGTGGTGGTGGTGTTGCCACAACACTGTAAGCCCTCACAGTTACTCTTGGTGGGTGCAGGAATGGGCCCTGCTGTGAAATATTAGATCAAGAATTGTAATTACATGCCCATGTTGAACAGGGGCATAAAAATTGGGCCTTAGGCACTGGTGCCACAACACTGCAACCCCTCACAGATACTCTAGTTGGAGCGCAGGAATGAACCCTGCTGCAAAGTATTGCATCAAAAATTGTAATTACACGCTCCTGTTAAACAGGGACTTAAAAATTGTGCCCAGAACCAAAAATGTTCTTACAAGCTATCAGCATGATCATTGAGGAGGAAGAGGATAGTCACTCAGCATAACAGGATAGTCACTCAGCATCAGCATAGGCAGTCTTGAAGGGATCTGACATTTAAAAAAAAATATTCGGTTACATCAGCATCAGGTGCTTGGTTGCTGGTGGTGATCCAAGACTGATTCATTTTTATGAAGGTCAGTCGATCGACCGAGTCGGTGGACAGGCACACCCTGTGATCAGTTACAAAGCCTCCAGCAGCACTGAATGTGCGTTCCGAAAGAACACTGGATGCAGGACAGGCTAGTAGCTCAATTGCACACTTTGCAAGCTCTGGCCAGTGATCCATCCGCAAGACCCAGTAACCCAGAGGATTTTCAGTGGGAAAGGTGTCCAAGTCTGATCTTGCCCCTAGGTATTCCTGCACCATGTAAACCAGACGCTGGCGAACGTTTCTGGAACCGATCATACCTTGGGGCTGCGGACTAAAAAATTGTCTGAACGCATCGGTCAGATGGCCACCTTCTCCACCACTTCTTCTTTGACTGACCAAAGCCTCAGCAACATGTTGTCCAGGACCAGGAATTTGTAACCTCCCAGTCTCTGGGATCGCATTGCACAGACCTTTCTGAAAGGCCTCCCGAAGATGTTTCATCCTCTGCTTCCACAACCTTACCCTTGTAACGTGGATCAAGGAGGGTTGCCAGCCAGTAATGATCCCTCTCCTTGATACCACGAATATGAGGATCCTTTCGCAGGCTTTACCGGATCAGGGAGGCCATGCAGCGTAGGTTTGCTGAGGCATTCGGTCCGGAGTCCTCTGGGTCACTCAGGACGACATGATCCGCAGCTACCTCCTCCCAGCTACATACAAGTCCATGGGTGTCTTGGGACTGTAATTTATCCCTTGAAGACTGCTGCTGATGCTGATTGCTAGGCTCCACCTCCATGCTGACACAATCCTCCTCCTCCTCCTCATCCTCTTCCTGTGTGATAGGCGGGTCAGCAGGAACACTGTCTGGATAAAGGGGGCCTTGAGAGGTAAGGAAGTCCTCCTCTTCCTCCCTCTGTTCTGCCTCAAGTGCCCTGTCCATTATTCCATGCAGCGTGTGCTCCAACAGGTGGACAAGAGGGACAGTGTCACTGATGCATGCACTGTCACCATCCTCGTGGCCTCCTCAAATGGTGACAGGACAGTGCATGCATCCCTGCTCATGACCCACTGGCGTGGCAAAAAAAACAAGCTCCCCTGACCCTGTCCTGGTGCCATATTGGCACAGATACTCATTGATGGCCCCCTGCTGCACGTGCAGCCGCTGCAGCATGGCCAACGTTGAGTTCCACCTGGTGGGCATGTCACAGATTAGGCGGTTCTTGGGCAGGTTAAATTCCTTTTGCAGGCCAGCCAGCCGAGCACTGGCATTATATGATCAGCGGAAATGCACACAGACTTTCCTGGCCTGCCTCAGGACATCCTGTAAGCCTGGGTACCTGCCCAAGAACCGCTGCACCACCAAGTGCCATTGTCGGAAACCACCATTCCTGGCTTAAGCTGGCGTGGCGTCAACCACCTCTGAGCCTGCCCCTGCAGAGCTGACAGAATCTCTGCCCCAGTGTGGCTCCTGTCCCCCAAGCACACCAGCTCAAGCACCGCATAGCATCTCTTAGCCTGCGTACTCGCATAGCCCCTTGAACGCCTACGGAGCACCGCTGGTTCCAAGGACAAAGCACAGGAAGAGGCCATGGAGGAAAAAGAAGAGGAGGGGGTGGAGGAGAGAGGTGTGTCAGAATCACCAGTAGTAGCATTTTGGAGGCGTGGTGGCGGAACAACCTCCAACACTACTTCACCTTGTCCTGCATCCTTCCCAGCTGCCAGCAGAGTCACCCAATGCGCCGTGAAAGATAGGTAATGTCCCTGTCCATGCCTGCTGGACCATGAGTCAGCGGTAATATGCACCTTACCGCTGACCGCCCTGTCCAGCAAGGCCAAGACATTGCCTACCACATGCCGGTAGAGAGCCGGAATCGCCTTCCGTGAGAAAAAGTGGCGTTTGGGAATCTGCCACTGAGGAACCGCACATTCCACAAACTCACGGAAGGGGGCAGAGTCTACCAACTGAAAAGGCAGCAGTTGAAGTGCTAGCAAATCTAGTCAAGCTAGCATTCAACCGCTGGGCATGTGGATGGCTGGGAGCGAACTTCTTTTGGCGGTGCAGCAGCTGGGGCAGGGAAATTTGCCTGGTACAATCTGATGTTGGTGTACCGATAGCAGATTGCCCGCAAGTACTTGGCTGTGATACACTTAATTCTACACCTTCATTCCTCTCAGTGCAGATTTCAGAAAGGACTGAAGGTATAGTGGGGTTGGAGATCCCAGCTGATGAGGAGCAAGGAGAGGTCCGCTTTGTTCTTTGGTGTGGGTCTTTTAGGTGTGCTTGCCAACGAACTGCATGGCAGATCGACATATGTCTGATCAAGCATGTGGTGCCCAAGCGGGTGATGTTTTGGCCATGCGAGATACGGCTGAGACATATGTTGCAAATAGCAGCGCTGCGATCTGATGCACTTGTCTCAAAAAAGGCCTACACCAAAGAACTTTTGGAATAATGCGCAGAGGCAGCAGCGGCCTGCACATGCGGAGCTCTGCGGTGTGATGGTGTCGGTGTGCTGCCCTTAACCTGGCCCCTGGAGGGCATCCTGCCTCGTTGGAGATGTAGCTCCTCCTCCTCTCTCCTATCAGGCACCCACGTCGAGTCCGTGACCTCATCATCCCCTCCCTCCTCATCACTGTAGCAAACCTGGCAGTAAGCTGCAGCTGGGGGAACATGACTGCGAGATTGCTGTCCTTCTTGGGCACCCCCTCTCTCTGGGCTCACGTTACTGCCTTCCTCAAGCTGGGTGCCATCATCGGAGCCTTCAAAACGCTGGGAATCCTCCTGGAGCATGTACCCAACACTGTGGTCAAACAGTTCGGGGGACTCCTCAGGAGGACATGGTGGGGCTAGGGAAGGAGTGACTGATGCCATTGAGCCGAGGGAAGAGGCCGCTTTGCCAGACAAAGTACCCTGAGCCTGGGTGAGAGAGGATGAGGAGGATGAGGACGGCTTGGTCATCCACTCTACCAAGTCTTCGGCATGTTGCGGCTCAACACGACCAGCTGCTGAAAAAAATGGACAAGCATGTCCCACGGCCACGTGCTGATGAGGATGCACCGTGTCCACGACCAGCACTGTTGCCTCTAGACAGAGCCTGCTTGCCCTCTTTTATTGGCTCGTGACTGTCTGCCTCTCCTTGTTGTCTTTCCAGACATACTAATGGCCTGCAGGGAGATGTAGCTGCACAAAGCTGGGATGTATATATATACTGATTATACTGCAGCTAGCAGAATCAACTGCCTGCCTGTAGTATTATTAGTATGACAACACCAGCAATTGTCTTCAGTTGCACACTGTGCAGAGGACACAGTACACTAACTGAAAATACTGCAACTCCCTGCCTGTGGTATTAGTATGAGAACACCTGAAATTGTATTCAGGTAAGCTTTAGGTGCACATTCTGGAAAGGACACTAAAACAAAATACTGCAGCTCCCTGCCTGTATTTGTATGAGAACACCAGCAATTGTATTTAGGTAAGCTTTAGGTGCACACTGTGCAAAGGACACTAAAACAAAATACTGCAGCTCCCTGCCTGTATTTGTATCAGAACACCAGCAATTGTATTCAGGTAAGCTTTAGGTGCACACTGTGCAAAGGACACTAAAACAAAATACTGCAGCTCCCTGCCTGTATTTGTATGAGAACACCAGCAATTGTATTCAGGTGAGCTTTATGTGCACACTGTGCAAAGGACACTAAATCAAAATACTGCAGCTCCCTGCCTGTATTTGTATGAGAACACCAGCAATTGTATTCAGGTAAGCTTTAGGTGCACACTGTGCAAAGGACACTAAAACAAAATACTGCAGCTCCCTGCCTGTATTTGTATGAGAACACCAGCAATTGTATTCAGGTAAGCTTTAGGTGCACACTGTGCAAAGGATACTAAATCAAAATACTGCAGCTCTCTGCCTGTATTTGTATGAAAACACAAGCAATTGTATTCAGGTAAGGTTTAGGTGCACACTGTGCAAAGGACACAGTACACTAAGTGAAAATACTGCAGCTAGCACAATCACCTACCTGCCTGTCAGTGTATTATGAAGAGAATAACAGGAACGGATCTAGCTAAACTGAATACAGTGTATAAATATATATACAACACCTAGGATGCATATACAGTGGGGCAAAAAAGTATTTAGCCAGCCACCAATTGTGCAAGTTCTCCCACTTAAAAAGATGAGAGAGGCCTGTAATTTTCATCATAGGTATACCTCAACTATGAGAGACAAAATGTGGAAACAAATCCAGACAATCACATTGTCTGATTTGGAAATATTTTTTTTTGCAAATTATGGTGGAAAATAAGTATTTGGTCAATATCAAAAGTTAATCTCAATACTTTGTTATATATCCTTTGTTGGCAATGACAGAGGTCAAACGTTTTTTGTAAGTCTTCACAAGGTTGTCACACACTGTTGCTGGTATGTTGGCCCATTCCTCCATGCAGATCTCCTCTAGAGCAGTGAGGTTTTGGGGCTGTCACTGGGCAACACAGGCTTTCAACTCCCTCCAAAAAATTTCTATGGGGTTGAGATCTGGAGACTGGCTAGGCCACTCCAGGACCTTGAAATTCTTCTTACGAAGCCACTCCTTTGTTGCCCGGGCGGTGTGTTTGGGATCATTGTCATGCTGAAAGACCCAGCCACGTTTCATCTTCAATGCCCTTGCTGATGGGAGGAGGTTTGCACTCAAAATCTCACGATACATGGCCCCTTTCATTCTTTCATGTACACGGATCAGTCGTCCTGTTCCCTTTGCAGAGAAACAGCCCCAAAGCATGATGTTGCCACCCCCATGCTTCACAGTAGGTATGGTGTTCTTTGGTTGCAACTCAGCATTCTCTCTCCTCTAAATACGACGAGTTGTGTTTCTACCAAACAGTTCTACTTTGGTTTCATCTGACCATATGACATTCTCCCAATCCTCTTCTGGATCATCCAAATGCTCTCTAGCAAACCTCAGACGGGCCCGGACATGTACTGGCTTAAGCAGGGGGACACGTCTGGCACTGCAGGATCTGAGTCCCTGGCGGCGTAGTGTGTTACTGATGGTAGCCTTTGTTACGTTGGTCCCAGCTCTCTGCAGGTCATTCACTAGGTCCCCCCGTGTGGTTCTAGGATTTTTGCTCACCGTTCAAGTGATCATTTTGACCCCACGGGGTGAGATCTTGCGTGGAGCCCCAGATCGAGGGAGATTATCAGTGGTCTTGAATGTCTTCCATTTTCTAATTATTGCGCCCACAGTTGATTTCTTCACACCAAGCTGCTTGCCTATTGCAGATTCAGTCTTCCCAGCCTGGTGCAGGTCTACAATTTTGTTTCTGGTGTCCTTCGACAGCTCTTTGGTCTTTACCATAGTGGAGTTTGGAGTGTGACTGTTTGAGGTTGTGGACAGGTGTCTTTTATACTGATAACAAGTTCAAACAGGTGCCATTAATACAGGTAATGTGGAGGACAGAGGAGCCTCTTAAAGGGCAAGATACAGGTCTGTGAGAGCCAAAAAACTTGCATGTTTGTAGGTGACCAAATACTTATTTTCCACCATAATTTGCAAAAAAAAATCTTTACAAATGAGACAATGTGATTGTCTGGATTTGTTTCCACATTTTGTCTCTCATAGTTGAGGTATACCTATGATGACAATTACAGGCCTCTCTCATCTTTTTAAGTTGGAGAACTTGCACAATTGGTGGCTGACTAAATACTTTTTTGCCCCACTGTATATCCTCTACACACTGTAACTGAAGCTAACTGACTCGCCTGCCTGCTCTATCTTACTCAAATTAAATGACACTGTATCCCTCTCTCTGACTGTCTTTAACCACCGCCGCAACACACTACACAAGGCCGCCACTCAAGCAGGCGGCCTTATATAGTGTGGGGCGTGTACTAAACCCCCTGAGACATAATTGGCCAAAGCCACCCTGGCTTTGGCCAATTATGGCTCTCCGTTTTTTCCGCGCTGTGATTGGCCAAAGCATGCGGGTCATAGTGCATGCTTGGCCAATCATCACCCAGCAATGCACTGCGATGCTGCAGTGAATTATGGGCCGTGATGCGCCACTCGAAATTGGCGCGAACGGCCCATAATTTTCGAAATTCAGCGAACGGCCGAACAGACGATGTTCGAGTCGAACATGGGTTTGACTCGAACTCGAAGCTCATCCCTATCCACGAGCCGGAGTTGTACGAGAGGCTTCCCTCCACACGTCTGGCTCATCCATTAGGTACGTGACACAAACTTTTGCTCAGCCCAAACCAGTCACCCAACTCTGTGCCCCATCATTGGTATTCCTGGGAGGAATAGTGCCCTATCATTGGTATCAGTGGGAAGAATAGTGCCCAATCATTGGTATCAGTGAGGGAAATAGTGCCCCGTCATTACTATCAGTGGGAGGAATAGTGCCCCATCATTGGTATCAGTGGGAAGAATAGTGCCCCATCATTGTTATCAGTGAGAGAAATAGTGCCCTATCATTGCTATCAGTGGGAGGAATAGTGTCCAATCATTGGTATCAGTGGGAGAAATAGTGCCCTATCATTGGTATCAGTGAAAAGATTAGTGCCCAATCATTGGTATCAGTGGGAAGAATAGTGCCCAATAATTGCTATCAGTGGGAAGATTAGTACTCAATCATTGCTATCAGTGGGAGGAATAGTGCCCAATCATTGGTATCAGTGGGAGGAATAATGCCCAATCATTGGTATCAGTGGGAGGAATAGTGCCCAATCATAGGTATCAGTGGGAAGAATAGTGCCCAATCATTGGTATCAGTGGGAGGAATAGTGTTCAATCATTGGTATCAGTGGGAGGAATAGTGTCCAATCATTGGTATCAGTGAAAGGAATAGTGCCCAATCTTTGGTATCAGTGGGAGGAATAGTGCCCAATCATTGGTGGCAGTGGGAGGAATAGTGCCAAATCATTGGTATCAGTGGGAGGAATAGTGTCCAATCATTGGTATCAGTGGGAGGAATAGTGCCCAATCATTGGTATCAGTGGGAGGAATAGTGTCCAATCATTGGTATCAGTAGGAGGAATAGTGCCCAATCATTGTTGGCAGTGGGAGGAATAGTGCAGAATTATTGGTATTATTGGGAGAAATAGTGTCCTATTGGTGTCAGTGGCAGGAATAGCATCCTGCTATTGGTGTCAGTGGGGGGAATAGTGCCAAATCATTGGTGGCAGTGGGAGGAATAGTGCCCAATCATTGGTAGCAGTGGGAGAAATAGTGCCCAATCATCGGTATCAGTGGGAGGAATAGTGCCCAATCATTGGTGGCAGTGGGAGGAATAGTGTCCAATCATTGGTATCAGTGGGAGGAATAGTGCCCAATCATTGGTATCATTGAGAGGAATAGTGCCCAATCATTGGTATCAGTGGGAGAAATAGTGCCCAATCATTGCTGTCAGTGGGAGAAATAGTGTCCTGCTATTTGTCAGTGGAAGGAATAGCATCCTGATATTGGTGTCAGTGGGAGGAATAGCTCCCTGATATTGGTCAGTGGGAGGAATAGCTCCCTGATATTGGTCAGTGGGAGGAATAGCGTCCTACTATTGGTGTCAGTGGGAGGAATAGTGCCCCGCCCATCATTGGAGCACAGGTGTGTCAGGAAGAAGGTGCCTCTGAAGCTGCTCTGTGAGAAGGGAGTGGTGGTGAAATCTATCCCAGCTCCCTGGCCCCCTTTCTGGGGAGGCCATGGAGGGCAGCGGGGCCTCTCCTGCTGGAGGCTCCCAGCCATCTCCTGGGCCGTCAGGTGAACTGCCTGCCTCTGCACAAGCTGATCTCTCTACCCCTGGTGAGGATGAAGGCTCGGAGGCCATTCGGGAGCGAGTGGTGGCCGGGATTAAGGTCCTGAACAGGGAGAGGGACAAGCTGTACAAGCTGAGAGCGGAGTTGAAGCGCCTGCGAAGGCAACGTGAGGGCTTACATAGCCAGAAACGGGGATCCATGGATCCGGAAATCCAGCTGGCCAAGGTCCGTGTGGATCATCAGGAAACCATCGTGGCCATGATGGAAGGCAGAGATGGGCCCTTTAAAGAGAAGTTTTGCAACGACAAGAGGTTTGGAAGGGTGACAAAGATGGAGGTGGAGGAGGAGGAGACCCCCAGTTCTGACCCCCTGCCCCCCCAGGGAGAGGTAAGAAGCCCCAGGCCTTCCCAGGACTCAGGAGGCATGCTAAGGGCCATCCAGGTAATGGAGTCTCCTATGCGGGGGGATCAGATGGTGTTTAACGAGGAAGACATTACTGATGATGTGCCTGATAAAGTAAAGCCTGCTAAGTCCCATGTTGTGGATAAGACTGTTTTTGTGCCATCTAGCACCATGACTGATAATGTGCCTAATGACAATGTTGTGCCTGCTGAGGCTGCAATGCAGCAAGACTTGCATTCAAAAAATGTCATTTCTGTAAATGAACTGCAAGTGTCAGAAGAGCCCATTAACCTTTCTTTGGCTGAGTCCAAAGCTGTTTGCCCCACTGCTGCTGAGGGCTCTACAGTGCAGCATCAGGAGACAACTGGTATTGCAGCAACTGTGACTATTGCTGATGGGAATGTGTGTGTGGCTGAAAAAAATCCTCCCAGTAGACGTGTGATGAACAATGGTCCCAGTACAAGTGTGATGGACAATCCTACCAACTCTGTTCATGCAGATAATGTGCAGACTAATGTGACTTCAGTGTGGGCCCCTGGCCCTGATAAACCTACATTTGCAGAGGTGGCACACTCTGCTCCTGGTAGTCCCGCTCCCAAGCGGGGTTTTCCCCTACAAGCTGCCACTTTGAGCGCCCCAGGATCTGGTCTTGGGTCTCTGGCTTCTGCTGGGGGTCCCAGACGGAATGTAGTTATTCTGAAATGGGAAGGTGGTGCCATCCCTCCAGCACGGCGTGCGGTGGTAGATATGATATTGGAGATGGGTTTTGGTGCAAATGACCTGTATGCCTTTATACACGTAGCTGGGACAAGGGACTATACGGTTAGTTTCACCAGGCCAGAGGGTCTTGACCTGTTCTGGGAGCGATATGAGGCTCAGTGCAGGTCAAGACCTGAATGGGAAGGTCTGGTCCCAGTTGCGGTTTCTCAGAGGTCAACAGTAAAAAAAATTACCATTATCCTGACCAATGAGAGTGTTCCTGCTCGGGATCTAGAGGTCTGGTTAAGGAACTATGGGGAGGTTTTGACCAAACCTAATAAAATCCATGATGAGCGTAACATCTGGACTGGGGGATGGTCGGTAACAGTCAGGTTGGCCAGGGATGGGAATGTTGTCCGTCACCTGCCCTCCTCAGCTTTCATAGGGAGGGATAGGATGACTGTTTTCTACCCTGGTCAGCCGAAGCTGTGTCACCGCTGTGGAGAAAAGGGGCACTTGAGCTCCTCCTGTTCAGCCTTGATGTGTTCAGTGTGTCGGGGGCAGGGTCATATGGCTAAGGACTGTACCAGGAAGATCAGGTGCAACCTGTGCCTGCGCCTTGGCCACCCCTACAGCAGGTGTCCTGAAGCCTGGCACAATATGGAGAAGGAGGTAGTAGAGGACATGTCAAGGCTGGACAGGATGGAGGGTGAGACCCCTGGTGTACCATCCTCCTCTGCGGTGACCCCCTCCCCTGGTCCTGCTCAGGATCCCTCTCCAGTTCCTGTGGCCACCCCTCCTGTGTCTGTAAGTACTCCTTCTGTTTCTGTCTCTGTGTCCCCCCAGCCTACTGTACCCTCTCCTCTTGTGTCGGAACCTTCCAAGTCTGTGCCCCCCGAGTCAGTTACCCCCCAGGAGTCTACCCCTCCTGAGTCTGACTTAAAGGGATCACCCCCCCACCAGCGTGTACTAAAAAGGTTGCTTCTTCCTCTGTAAAGAAGTCTTCTAGAAAGACTTTAAAGAAAAAAGTAAGAGATGAGGGCATCTCTGAGGCTGACCTGCAGTACCTGGAAGAGAGAAGGAAGGTTGGGAGGCGGAAGAGGCAGGCGGTGAGGACGGAACGGGGACGGGAAGCTCCGGTTCCTGTCTCCAGCCGTCATAGGTCCTCCAAGTGGGATATTTCTTCATCCGGAGCTTCTTCTGAGAGAAGTTCCGATTCCGAAATGGACTTTGAGGCGGCCTCTAGAAAGAGAGAGGCTTCTGGTGATGAGCAGCAGAGGGGAGCTAAGAAGCAATCCACCCAATAACCCAAATGGCGGTTCCCCCTCCGTTAAAAGTGGTGACAATTAATGTCGCCAGCATTAAGTCAGTAAGAGCTCGTTCTATGGCCTTCTTTTTGTTCAGCCAATTAGATGCTGAAATTTTATTTTTGCAAGAGACTAGGCTCACCTCCTTGGCAGATATACATATGGCCAAGAGAGAGTGGAGGTATGGTCCATCTTACTGGTCTCTTGCGGCCGAGCCTTACGGCGGTGTGGCGGTGTTGTTTAAAACCGGCATGGTAACTGTCCGGCGGGTTATTGAGGTGGAGATTGGGAGATGTATGGTCTTAGACGTCCTTGTGGGAGGGCAGGACCTGCGCCTAATCAATGTTTATGGGCCGCACACAAAGTGGGACAGGAAATGCCTTTTTACAAGGATCAAGCCATTTCTTTTTACATCCCGGCAAGTGGTCTTTGGAGGTGACTTTAATACAATAACTAGGCCCAAGGACAGGAAGGACTTCAAGGACAGGCTGGGATATGATAGCGTTTTTTTAAATAGTATGGTTAGGGATGCTGGTCTTGTGGATGTGCACATTAAGCACCTCCCAGATGACACCGGGTTCACTTTTCATCGTGGTAATAGTCAGAGTAGGATAGATAGGTTTTTTTTGAAGGAGGCCTCTGCTTTCTCGCCCCCAGTGGTGCAGGCAGTAGAGTTCTCTGATCACTGTATGCTATCTGTGGTACTGAATGCTTCAGACGCCCCTCAGAGGGGCAAGGGCATCTGGAGATTAAATTCGACACTACTCAAGGAAGAACATGTTAGACAATCCTTTGAGGAATTCTTTCAGGCACAGGTGACCATCCTGGACTTTTGTAGCAGCAAGGCTGAGTGGTGGGAGCTGACCAAAAAGAGGATCGCTGGATTCTTCAGGGGCCTAGCCAATAGAAATCAGTTTAATAAATACATGACCTACCAACGTTTACGGAGGAAGCTGGATATTCTTGTCTCGAGAGGAGGAGATCCTGGGGCAATCTCCGAAGTGAAACTCCTTCTCAGGAAGTGTCAATATGACCGGCATGCCTCTTTGGTTCTGGAGAGGGACTATGGGAAGTACCACTCGCCTGACCCTTACCAGAACTGCAAACAAGGTGTAGCTGTTAAAACGGTCGTTGGCCTTAAGGACAGTACAGGTTCCTTGACAAAGTCCAGGTCAGGGATTCTGGAGGTCGTGAGGTCCTTTTATGCCGACCTTCTTGGGAGGAAAGAGCTTGATCGTGACAAGATGGAAAGCTTTTTGGACTCTACTCCAGGTCTAAATGGTGGAGATGTTCCATTGATGAATTTGACAGAGGAGATCACAGTCGAAGAGGTGATGAGGGCAATTGAACAGCTTGCCATCAAAAAGTCGCCTGGACCGGATGGCTTGACGGCTGAGTTTTACAAAGCCTTTAAGTCTATTCTGGCCCCGCATTTGGTAGAGGTTTTTAACAGTTGCCTTGCTGAGGGGGTGCTTTCCCCTTCCATGAGGCACTCGGCTGTGATTCTTCTTTCAAAGGGTAAAGATCCTTCGATGATTGAGAATTGGCGCCCCATCAGCCTTCTTAATGTCGATAGAAAGATACTGGCAAAGATATTTTTCTGGCGCCTATCGTCAGTGGCAGAGTCTTTGCTTTCTCGCCATCAGCACTGTTCGGTCCAGGGTAGGAGCACCTTCACAGCGGTTTTAGCTGTCCGGGAGGCCTTGGAGCGGTGCAGGGCTGCAGGCTGGGGAAAGTATTTGCTGACATTGGATCAGGCAAAGGCTTTTGATCGTGTTAACCATGAGTACCTGTGGTTGCTCCTTAGTAAGTACGGTCTGCCGGGTGGTTTTGTCGATTGGCTGAAAGTCTTGTATAAGGGGGCAGAAAGCTTCCCTCTTGTTAATGGTTGGGTTGGACAGTCCTTTGGGGTTGGCTCCGGGGTGCGCCAGGGTTGTCCCCTGAGTCCCCTGCTCTATGTGTTTGCAATCGACCCCTTCATCAGGAGGCTAGAGAGCGGCATGTTGTGTGGGGTACCAGTGGGGCTCCCGGGTGAGCCGCCATTGAGGGTTGTTGCCTATGCGGATGATGTGTCGGTGATTGTCACTGGGACGGATGAAGCGGAGGAGGTGGTCTCTCTGACATCACGGTATTCTGAAGCATCAGGCTCCAAGATCAATCAGGAAAAGACTGAAGTTTTCTGGATGGGAAAGGATGGTGAGGGTTTTGATCTCCCGGACACCTTTCCAGTGCCCCAGGAAAGAATTAAGATACTAGGCATTGAATTTGGACCCGGCGATTATGGCCTCAAAAACTGGGAAGGCAGACTGGAAATTGCCAATACTAAGGTGGTCAGCTGGAAGAGATGGAAGTTATCTATGAGGGAAAGGGTTGATCTGATTAAGACTTACCTGATTCCGATCTTCTTGTATGTCAGCTTTGTCTGCATCTTGCCAGTGTCTCTCTATGCTAGGGTCAGTAGTGTGTTCTTCCAGATGCTGTGGGGGAACAGACTGAACCCCATCAAGAGGAATGTCACCTACCTATCCAGGAGGGAGGGTGGCTTAGGTATGGTCAACCCAGTTCTTTTCTTTTCACTGCTATTTCTAAAGTTTAACATTGGTAATATGCTTGCAGTGGAACCTCCTGGATGGGTAGGCATATTTAGATCTTGGTTTAGGCCTTTTCTACGACTTTGGGAAGAAGGTGGCCAAGTGAAGAATCGCAGGGGTCATCGTGGTCAGCTACCAGCCTATGTCGCTCCGTGCCTGAAGTTACTGCGGCAGTGGCGATTGTCGGCTGAAGATCTCAGATCGGTTCCAAGGAAAGTCCTTATGAGTCGAGTCTTGAGCGAAGTCTTTCATGACCCACTGGCCTTAAGGGATTGCCCGGGCCCAGTTTTGAGGGCGGGGTTAAGACTGATTAATTTGGATAGAGTACCCCCTAAATTTAGGGATCTGGCCTGGTTGTGCTTCCATAGGAAGCTCTATGTTCGGGGCAATTTGAAATTCCGCAGTGGGATGGATCGTAGCTGTCCTCGGGAGGAGTGTGCAGATGAGGAGGAGTCTATGGATCATTTTCTGCTTCATTGCCCTTTTAACATAGAGGTGTACAAACAGGTGGGGCGGGCCCTCGGTGTCCCTTTCCTCTCCAGGCTGGGTTATGCTGAGTGGGTGTACGGAGCATTCAATACCGGTGGAGTTTTTTGTTTGGATACACTTTTTTTAGTTAGCCTAGTAGTCCGTTATTTCACCTGGAACGCACGGTGTCAGGTCAGCATTCGGCAAAAACTCCTTCCTGTTGAGGTGGTGGTGTATGACATTTTGCATGAGGTGGGGAAGATTCGGGAGCTTGAAAGAGACAATCGGGGTCAGGGGGCTTGGTTGAAGGCGTGGAGGGGTTTCAAGCCTCCCTGACTGCCAGGAGTCTCTTTCCCGGGTGTGCCTGTCTGTCTCTTATCACCCTAGATTATCAGTATTTTTGATTAATTTTTGATAAATGGCTGCGTACATAGGTGATGGGTTGTGCCTCTTAGGCCCTCTCTGCTGCTTTATGTAGATAGTTTTCTAGGGATGTTTTGGTAGTGGATTATGTATATATTGTATATATTCTGAACATGGATGTGTATTCCTTTGTTTTCTGTTGAAGTTTTGTACTATGGTTTTGTTTTTTACTTTTGTATAAAAATTGGTTGCTTGATTCTTTTCAATAAAAGATCAATAGTGTCCTGCTATTTGTCAGTGGAAGGAATAGCATCCTGATATTGGTGTCAGTGGGAGGAATAGCGTCTTGCTATTGTTGTCATTGGGAGGAATAGCTTCCTGATATCGGTGTCAGTGGGAGGAATAGCTCCCTGATATTGGTCAGTGGGAGGAATAGCTCCCTGATATTGGTCAGTGGGAGGAATAGCGTCCTACTATTGGTGTCAGTGGGAGGAATAGCGCCCTGATATTGGTCAGTGGGAGGAATAGCTCCCTGATATCGGTCAGTGGGAGGAATAGCTCCCTGATATTGGTGTCAGTGGGAGGAATAGCTCCCTGATATTGGTCAGTGGGAGGAATAGCTCCCTGATATTGGTCAGTGGGAGGAATAGCGTCCTACTATTGGTGTCAGTGGGAGGAATAGTGCCCCGCCCATCATTGGAGCACAGGTGTGTCAGGAAGAAGGTGCCTCTGAAGCTGCTCTGTGAGAAGGGAGTGGTGGTGAAATCTATCCCAGCTCCCTGGCCCCCTTTCTGGGGAGGCCATGGAGGGCAGCGGGGCCTCTCCTGCTGGAGGCTCCCAGCCATCTCCTGGGCCGTCAGGTGAACTGCCTGCCTCTGCACAAGCTGATCTCTCTACCCCTGGTGAGGATGAAGGCTCGGAGGCCATTCGGGAGCGAGTGGTGGCCGGGATTAAGGTCCTGAACAGGGAGAGGGACAAGCTGTACAAGCTGAGAGCGGAGTTGAAGCGCCTGCGAAGGCAACGTGAGGGCTTACATAGCCAGAAACGGGGATCCATGGATCCGGAAATCCTGCTGGCCAAGGTCCGTGTGGATCATCAGGAAACCATCGTGGCCATGATGGAAGGCAGAGATGGGCCCTTTAAAGAGAAGTTTTGCAACGACAAGAGGTTTGGAAGGGTGACAAAGATGGAGGTGGAGGAGGAGGAGACCCCCAGTTCTGACCCCCTGCCCCCCCAGGGAGAGGTAAGAAGCCCCAGGCCTTCCCAGGACTCAGGAGGCATGCTAAGGGCCATCCAGGTAATGGAGTCTCCTATGCGGGGGGATCAGATGGTGTTTAACGAGGAAGACATTACTGATGATGTGCCTGATAAAGTAAAGCCTGCTAAGTCCCATGTTGTGGATAAGACTGTTTTTGTGCCATCTAGCACCATGACTGATAATGTGCCTAATGACAATGTTGTGCCTGCTGAGGCTGCAATGCAGCAAGACTTGCATTCAAAAAATGTCATTTCTGTAAATGAACTGCAAGTGTCAGAAGAGCCCATTAACCTTTCTTTGGCTGAGTCCAAAGCTGTTTGCCCCACTGCTGCTGAGGGCTCTACAGTGCAGCATCAGGAGACAACTGGTATTGCAGCAACTGTGACTATTGCTGATGGGAATGTGTGTGTGGCTGAAAAAAATCCTCCCAGTAGACGTGTGATGAACAATGGTCCCAGTACAAGTGTGATGGACAATCCTACCAACTCTGTTCATGCAGATAATGTGCAGACTAATGTGACTTCAGTGTGGGCCCCTGGCCCTGATAAACCTACATTTGCAGAGGTGGCACACTCTGCTCCTGGTAGTCCCGCTCCCAAGCGGGGTTTTCCCCTACAAGCTGCCACTTTGAGCGCCCCAGGATCTGGTCTTGGGTCTCTGGCTTCTGCTGGGGGTCCCAGACGGAATGTAGTTATTCTGAAATGGGAAGGTGGTGCCATCCCTCCAGCACGGCGTGCGGTGGTAGATATGATATTGGAGATGGGTTTTGGTGCAAATGACCTGTATGCCTTTATACACGTAGCTGGGACAAGGGACTATACGGTTAGTTTCACCAGGCCAGAGGGTCTTGACCTGTTCTGGGAGCGATATGAGGCTCGGTGCAGGTCAAGACCTGAATGGGAAGGTCTGGTCCCAGTTGCGGTTTCTCAGAGGTCAACAGTAAAAAAAATTACCATTATCCTGACCAATGAGAGTGTTCCTGCTCGGGATCTAGAGGTCTGGTTAAGGAACTATGGGGAGGTTTTGACCAAACCTAATAAAATCCATGATGAGCGTAACATCTGGACTGGGGGATGGTCGGTAACAGTCAGGTTGGCCAGGGATGGGAATGTTGTCCGTCACCTGCCCTCCTCAGCTTTCATAGGGAGGGATAGGATGACTGTTTTCTACCCTGGTCAGCCGAAGCTGTGTCACCGCTGTGGAGAAAAGGGGCACTTGAGCTCCTCCTGTTCAGCCTTGATGTGTTCAGTGTGTCGGGGGCAGGGTCATATGGCTAAGGACTGTACCAGGAAGATCAGGTGCAACCTGTGCCTGCGCCTTGGCCACCCCTACAGCAGGTGTCCTGAAGCCTGGCACAATATGGAGAAGGAGGTAGTAGATGACATGTCAAGGCTGGACAGGATGGAGGGTGTGACCCCTGGTGTACCATCCTCCTCTGCGGTGACCCCCTCCCCCGGTCCTGCTCAGGATCCCTCTCCAGTTCCTGTGGCCACCCCTCCTGTGTCTGTAAGTACTCCTTCTGTTTCTGTCTCTGTGTCCCCCCAGCCTACTGTACCCTCTCCTCTTGTGTCAGAACCTTCCAAGTCTGTGCCCCCCGAGTCAGTTACCCCCCAGGAGTCTACCCCTCCTGAGTCTGACTTAAAGGGATCACCCCCCCCACCAGCGTGTACTAAAAAGGTTGCTTCTTCCTCTGTAAAGAAGTCTTCTAGAAAGACTTTAAAGAAAAAAGTAAGAGATGAGGGCATCTCTGAGGCTGACTTGCAGTACCTGGAAGAGAGAAGGAAGGTTGGGAGGCGGAAGAGGCAGGCGGTGAGGACGGAACGGGGACGGGAAGCTCCGGTTCCTGTCTCCAGCCGTCATAGGTCCTCCAAGTGGGATATTTCTTCATCAGGAGCTTCTTCTGAGAGAAGTTCCGATTCTGAAATGGACTTTGAGCGGCCTCTAGAAAGAGAGAGGCTTCTGGTGATGAGCAGCAGAGGGGAGCTAAGAAGCAATCCACCCAATAACCCAAATGGCGGTTCCCCCTCCGTTAAAAGTGGTGACAATTAATGTCGCCAGCATTAAGTCAGTAAGAGCTCGTTCTATGGCCTTCTTTTTGTTCAGCCAATTAGATGCTGAAATTTTATTTTTGCAAGAGACTAGGCTTACCTCCTTGGCAGATATACATATGGCCAAGAGAGAGTGGAGGTATGGTCCATCTTACTGGTCTCTTGCGGCCGAGCCTTACGGCGGTGTGGCGGTGTTGTTTAAAACCGGCATGGTAACTGTCCGGCGGGTTATTGAGGTGGAGATTGGGAGATGTATGGTCTTAGACGTCCTTGTGGGAGGGCAGGACCTGCGCCTAATCAATGTTTATGGGCCGCACACAAAGTGGGACAGGAAATGCCTTTTTACAAGGATCAAGCCATTTCTTTTTACATCCCGGCAAGTGGTCTTTGGAGGTGACTTTAATACAATAACTAGGCCCAAGGACAGGAAGGACTTCAAGGACAGGCTGGGATATGATAGCGTTTTTTTAAATAGTATGGTTAGGGATGCTGGTCTTGTGGATGTGCACATTAAGCACCTCCCAGATGACACCGGGTTCACTTTTCATCGTGGTAATAGTCAGAGTAGGATAGATAGTTTTTTTTTGAAGGAGGCCTCTGCTTTCTCGCCCCCAGTGGTGCAGGCAGTAGAGTTCTCTGATCACTGTATGCTATCTGTGGTACTGAATGCTTCAGACGCCCCTCAGAGGGGCAAGGGCATCTGGAGATTAAATTCGACACTACTCAAGGAAGAACATATTAGACAATCCTTTGAGGAATTCTTTCAGGCACAGGTGACCATCCTGGACTTTTGTAGCAGCAAGGCTGAGTGGTGGGAGCTGACCAAAAAGAGGATCGCTGGATTCTTCAGGGGCCTAGCCAATAGAAATCAGTTTAATAAATACATGACCTACCAACGTTTACGGAGGAAGCTGGATATTCTTGTCTCGAGAGGAGGAGATCCTGGGGCAATCTCCGAAGTGAAACTCCTTCTCAGGAAGTGTCAATATGACCGGCATGCCTCTTTGGTTCTGGAGAGGGACTATGGGAAGTACCACTCGCCTGACCCTTACCAGAACTGCAAACAAGGTGTAGCTGTTAAAACGGTCGTTGGCCTTAAGGACAGTACAGGTTCCTTGACAAAGTCCAGGTCAGGGATTCTGGAGGTCGTGAGGTCCTTTTATGCCGACCTTCTTGGGAGGAAAGAGCTTGATCGTGACAAGATGGAAAGCTTTTTGGACTCTACTCCAGGTCTAAATGGTGGAGATGTTCCATTGATGAATTTGACAGAGGAGATCACAGTCGAAGAGGTGATGAGGGCAATTGAACAGCTTGCCATCAAAAAGTCGCCTGGACCGGATGGCTTGACGGCTGAGTTTTACAAAGCCTTTAAATCTATTCTGGCCCCGCATTTGGTAGAGGTTTTTAACAGTTGCCTTGCTGAGGGGGTGCTTTCCCCTTCCATGAGGCACTCGGCTGTGATTCTTCTTTCAAAGGGTAAAGATCCTTCGATGATTGAGAATTGGCGCCCCATCAGCCTTCTTAATGTCGATAGAAAGATACTGGCAAAGATATTTTTCTGGCGCCTATCGTCAGTGGCAGAGTCTTTGCTTTCTCGCCATCAGCACTGTTCGGTCCAGGGTAGGAGCACCTTCACAGCGGTTTTAGCTGTCCGGGAGGCCTTGGAGCGGTGCAGGGCTGCAGGCTGGGGAAAGTATTTGCTGACATTGGATCAGGCAAAGGCTTTTGATCGTGTTAACCATGAGTACCTGTGGTTGCTCCTTAGTAAGTACGGTCTGCCGGGTGGTTTTGTCGATTGGCTGAAAGTCTTGTATAAGGGGGCAGAAAGCTTCCCTCTTGTTAATGGTTGGGTTGGACAGTCCTTTGGGGTTGGCTCCGGGGTGCGCCAGGGTTGTCCCCTGAGTCCCCTGCTCTATGTGTTTGCAATCGACCCCTTCGTCAGGAGGCTAGAGAGCGGCATGTTGTGTGGGGTACCAGTGGGGCTCCCGGGTGAGCCGCCATTGAGGGTTGTTGCCTATGCGGATGATGTGTCGGTGATTGTCACTGGGACGGATGAAGCGGAGGAGGTGGTCTCTCTGACATCACGGTATTCTGAAGCATCAGGCTCCAAGATCAATCAGGAAAAGACTGAAGTTTTCTGGATGGGAAAGGAAGGTGAGGGGTTTGATCTCCCGGGCACCTTTCCAGTGCCCCAGGAAAGAATTAAGATACTAGGCATTGAATTTGGACCCGGCGATTATGGCCTCAAAAACTGGGAAGGCAGACTGGAAATTGCCAATACTAAGGTGGTCAGCTGGAAGAGATGGAAGTTATCTATGAGGGAAAGGGTTGATCTGATTAAGACTTACCTGATTCCGATCTTCTTGTATGTCAGCTTTGTCTGCATCTTGCCAGTGTCTCTCTATGCTAGGGTCAGTAGTGTGTTCTTCCAGATGCTGTGGGGGAACAGACTGAACCCCATCAAGAGGAATGTCACCTACCTATCCAGGAGGGAGGGTGGCTTAGGTATGGTCAACCCAGTTCTTTTCTTTTCACTGCTATTTCTAAAGTTTAACATTGGTAATATGCTTGCAGTGGAACCTCCTGGATGGGTAGGCATATTTAGATCTTGGTTTAGGCCTTTTCTACGACTTTGGGAAGAAGGTGGCCAAGTGAAGAATCGCAGGGGTCATCGTGGTCAGCTACCAGCCTATGTCGCTCCGTGCCTGAAGTTACTGCGGCAGTGGCGATTGTCGGCTGAAGATCTCAGATCGGTTCCAAGGAAAGTCCTTATGAGTCGAGTCTTGAGCGAAGTCTTTCATGACCCACTGGCCTTAAGGGATTGCCCGGGCCCAGTTTTGAGGGCGGGGTTAAGACTGATTAATTTGGATAGAGTACCCCCTAAATTTAGGGATCTGGCCTGGTTGTGCTTCCATGGGAAGCTCTATGTTCGGGGCAATTTGAAATTCCGCAGTGGGATGGATCGTAGCTGTCCTCGGGAGGAGTGTGCAGATGAGGAGGAGACTATGGATCATTTTCTGCTTCATTGCCCTTTTAACATAGAGGTGTACAAACAGGTGGGGCGGGCCCTCGGTGTCTCTTTCCTCTCCAGGCTGGGTTATGCTGAGTGGGTGTACGGAGCATTCAATACCGGTGGAGTTTTTTGTTTGGATACACTTTTTTTAGTTAGCCTAGTAGTCCGTTATTTCACCTGGAATGCACGGTGTCAGGTCAGCATTCGGCAAAAACTCCTTCCTGTTGAGGTGGTGGTGTATGACATTTTGCATGAGGTGGGGAAGATTCGGGAGTTTGAGAGAGACAAGCGGGGTCAGGGGGCTTGGTTGAAGGCGTGGAGGGGTTTCAAGCCTCCCTGACTGCCAGGAGTCTCTTTCCCGGGTGTGGCTGTCTGTCTCTTATCACCCTAGATTATCAGTATTTTTGATGAATTTTTGATAAATGGCTGCGTACATAGGTGATGGGTTGTGCCTCTTAGGCCCTCTCTGCTGCCTTATGTAGATAGTTTTCTAGGGATGTTTTGGTAGTGGATTATGTGTATATTGTATATATTCTGAACATGGATGTGTATTCCTTTGTTTTCTGTTGAAGTTTTGTACTATGGTTTTGTTTTTTACTTTTGTATAAAATTGGTTGCTTGATTCTTTTCAATAAAAGATCAATAGCGTCTTGCTATTGTTGTCATTGGGAGGAATAGCTTCCTGATATCGGTGTCAGTGGGAGGAATAGCTCCCTGATATTGGTCAGTGGGAGGAATAGCTCCCTGATATTGGTCAGTGGGAGGAATAGCGTCCTACTATTGGTGTCAGTGGGAGGAATAGCGCCCTGATATCGGTGTCAGTGGGAGGAATAGCGCCCTGATATTGGTCAGGGGGAGGAATAGCTCCCTGATATCGGTCAGTGGGAGGAATAGCTCCCTGATATTGGTGTCAGTGGGAGGAATAGCTCCCTGATATTGGTCAGTGGGAGGAATAGCTCCCTGATATTGGTCAGTGGGAGGAATAGCGTCCTACTATTGGTGTCAGTGGGAGGAATAGTGCCCCGCCCATCATTGGAGCACAGGTGTGTCAGGAAGAAGGTGCCTCTGAAGCTGCTCTGTGAGAAGGGAGTGGTGGTGAAATCTATCCCAGCTCCCTGGCCCCCTTTCTGGGGAGGCCATGGAGGGCAGCGGGGCCTCTCCTGCTGGAGGCTCCCAGCCATCTCCTGGGCCGTCAGGTGAACTGCCTGCCTCTGCACAAGCTGATCTCTCTACCCCTGGTGAGGATGAAGGCTCGGAGGCCATTCGGGAGCGAGTGGTGGCCGGGATTAAGGTCCTGAACAGGGAGAGGGACAAGCTGTACAAGCTGAGAGCGGAGTTGAAGCGCCTGCGAAGGCAACGTGAGGGCTTACATAGCCAGAAACGGGGATCCATGGATCCGGAAATCCAGCTGGCCAAGGTCCGTGTGGATCATCAGGAAACCATCGTGGCCATGATGGAAGGCAGAGATGGGCCCTTTAAAGAGAAGTTTTGCAACGACAAGAGGTTTGGAAGGGTGACAAAGATGGAGGTGGAGGAGGAGGAGACCCCCAGTTCTGACCCCCTGCCCCCCCAGGGAGAGGTAAGAAGCCCCAGGCCTTCCCAGGACTCAGGAGGCATGCTAAGGGCCATCCAGGTAATGGAGTCTCCTATGCGGGGGGATCAGATGGTGTTTAACGAGGAAGACATTACTGATGATGTGCCTGATAAAGTAAAGCCTGCTAAGTCCCATGTTGTGGATAAGACTGTTTTTGTGCCATCTAGCACCATGACTGATAATGTGCCTAATGACAATGTTGTGCCTGCTGAGGATGCAATGCAGCAAGACTTGCATTCAAAAAATGTCATTTCTGTAAATGAACTGCAAGTGTCAGAAGAGCCCATTAACCTTTCTTTGGCTGAGTCCAAAGCTGTTTGCCCCACTGCTGCTGAGGGCTCTACAGTGCAGCATCAGGAGACAACTGGTATTGCAGCAACTGTGACTATTGCTGATGGGAATGTGTGTGTGGCTGAAAAAAATCCTCCCAGTAGACGTGTGATGAACAATGGTCCCAGTACAAGTGTGATGGACAATCCTACCAACTCTGTTCATGCAGATAATGTGCAGACTAATGTGACTTCAGTGTGGGCCCCTGGCCCTGATAAACCTACATTTGCAGAGGTGGCACACTCTGCTCCTGGTAGTCCCGCTCCCAAGCGGGGTTTTCCCCTACAAGCTGCCACTTTGAGCGCCCCAGGATCTGGTCTTGGGTCTCTGGCTTCTGCTGGGGGTCCCAGACGGAATGTAGTTATTCTGAAATGGGAAGGTGGTGCCATCCCTCCAGCACGGCGTGCGGTGGTAGATATGATATTGGAGATGGGTTTTGGTGCAAATGACCTGTATGCCTTTATACACGTAGCTGGGACAAGGGACTATACGGTTAGTTTCACCAGGCCAGAGGGTCTTGACCTGTTCTGGGAGCGATATGAGGCTCAGTGCAGGTCAAGACCTGAATGGGAAGGTCTGGTCCCAGTTGCGGTTTCTCAGAGGTCAACAGTAAAAAAAATTACCATTATCCTGACCAATGAGAGTGTTCCTGCTCGGGATCTAGAGGTCTGGTTAAGGAACTATGGGGAGGTTTTGACCAAACCTAATAAAATCCATGATGAGCGTAACATCTGGACTGGGGGATGGTCGGTAACAGTCAGGTTGGCCAGGGATGGGAATGTTGTCCGTCACCTGCCCTCCTCAGCTTTCATAGGGAGGGATAGGATGACTGTTTTCTACCCTGGTCAGCCGAAGCTGTGTCACCGCTGTGGAGAAAAGGGGCACTTGAGCTCCTCCTGTTCAGCCTTGATGTGTTCAGTGTGTCGGGGGCAGGGTCATATGGCTAAGGACTGTACCAGGAAGATCAGGTGCAACCTGTGCCTGCGCCTTGGCCACCCCTACAGCAGGTGTCCTGAAGCCTGGCACAATATGGAGAAGGAGGTAGTAGAGGACATGTCAAGGCTGGACAGGATGGAGGGTGAGACCCCTGGTGTACCATCCTCCTCTGCGGTGACTCCCTCCCCTGGTCCTGCTCAGGATCCCTCTCCAGTTCCTGTGGCCACCCCTCCTGTGTCTGTAAGTACTCCTTCTGTTTCTGTCTCTGTGTCCCCCCAGCCTACTGTACCCTCTCCTCTTGTGTCGGAACCTTCCAAGTCTGTGCCCCCTGAGTCAGTTACCCCCCAGGAGTCTACCCCTCCTGAGTCTGACTTAAAGGGATCACCCCCCCCACCAGCGTGTACTAAAAAGGTTGCTTCTTCCTCTGTAAAGAAGTCTTCTAGAAAGACTTTAAAGAAAAAAGTAAGAGATGAGGGCATCTCTGAGGCTGACCTGCAGTACCTGGAAGAGAGAAGGAAGGTTGGGAGGCGGAAGAGGCAGGCGGTGAGGACGGAACGGGGACGGGAAGCTCCGGTTCCTGTCTCCAGCCGTCATAGGTCCTCCAAGTGGGATATTTCTTCATCCGGAGCTTCTTCTGAGAGAAGTTCCGATTCCGAAATGGACTTTGAGGCGGCCTCTAGAAAGAGAGAGGCTTCTGGTGATGAGCAGCAGAGGGGAGCTAAGAAGCAATCCACCCAATAACCCAAATGGCGGTTCCCCCTCCGTTAAAAGTGGTGACAATTAATGTCGCCAGCATTAAGTCAGTAAGAGCTCGTTCTATGGCCTTCTTTTTGTTCAGCCAATTAGATGCTGAAATTTTATTTTTGCAAGAGACTAGGCTCACCTCCTTGGCAGATATACATATGGCCAAGAGAGAGTGGAGGTATGGTCCATCTTACTGGTCTCTTGCGGCCGAGCCTTACGGCGGTGTGGCGGTGTTGTTTAAAACCGGCATGGTAACTGTCCGGCGGGTTATTGAGGTGGAGATTGGGAGATGTATGGTCTTAGACGTCCTTGTGGGAGGGCAGGACCTGCGCCTAATCAATGTTTATGGGCCGCACACAAAGTGGGACAGGAAATGCCTTTTTACAAGGATCAAGCCATTTCTTTTTACATCCCGGCAAGTGGTCTTTGGAGGTGACTTTAATACAATAACTAGGCCCAAGGACAGGAAGGACTTCAAGGACAGGCTGGGATATGATAGCGTTTTTTTAAATAGTATGGTTAGGGATGCTGGTCTTGTGGATGTGCACATTAAGCACCTCCCAGATGACACCGGGTTCACTTTTCATCGTGGTAATAGTCAGAGTAGGATAGATAGGTTTTTTTTGAAGGAGGCCTCTGCTTTCTCGCCCCCAGTGGTGCAGGCAGTAGAGTTCTCTGATCACTGTATGCTATCTGTGGTACTGAATGCTTCAGACGCCCCTCAGAGGGGCAAGGGCATCTGGAGATTAAATTCGACACTACTCAAGGAAGAACATGTTAGACAATCCTTTGAGGAATTCTTTCAGGCACAGGTGACCATCCTGGACTTTTGTAGCAGCAAGGCTGAGTGGTGGGAGCTGACCAAAAAGAGGATCGCTGGATTCTTCAGGGGCCTAGCCAATAGAAATCAGTTTAATAAATACATGATCTACCAACGTTTACGGAGGAAGCTGGATATTCTTGTCTCGAGAGGAGGAGATCCTGGGGCAATCTCCGAAGTGAAACTCCTTCTCAGGAAGTGTCAATATGACCGGCATGCCTCTTTGGTTCTGGAGAGGGACTATGGGAAGTACCACTCGCCTGACCCTTACCAGAACTGAAAACAAGGTGTAGCTGTTAAAACGGTCGTTGGCCTTAAGGACAGTACAGGTTCCTTGACAAAGTCCAGGTCAGGGATTCTGGAGGTCGTGAGGTCCTTTTATGCCGACCTTCTTGGGAGGAAAGAGCTTGATCGTGACAAGATGGAAAGCTTTTTGGACTCTACTCCAGGTCTAAATGGTGGAGATGTTCCATTGATGAATTTGACAGAGGAGATCACAGTCGAAGAGGTGATGAGGGCAATTGAACAGCTTGCCATCAAAAAGTCGCCTGGACCGGATGGCTTGACGGCTGAGTTTTACAAAGCCTTTAAGTCTATTCTGGCCCCGCATTTGGTAGAGGTTTTTAACAGTTGCCTTGCTGAGGGGGTGCTTTCCCCTTCCATGAGGCACTCGGCTGTGATTCTTCTTTCAAAGGGTAAAGATCCTTCGATGATTGAGAATTGGCGCCCCATCAGCCTTCTTAATGTCGATAGAAAGATACTGGCAAAGATATTTTTCTGGCGCCTATCGTCAGTGGCAGAGTCTTTGCTTTCTCGCCATCAGCACTGTTCGGTCCAGGGTAGGAGCACCTTCACAGCGGTTTTAGCTGTCCGGGAGGCCTTGGAGCGGTGCAGGGCTGCAGGCTGGGGAAAGTATTTGCTGACATTGGATCAGGCAAAGGCTTTTGATCGTGTTAACCATGAGTACCTGTGGTTGCTCCTTAGTAAGTACGGTCTGCCGGGTGGTTTTGTCGATTGGCTGAAAGTCTTGTATAAGGGGGCAGAAAGCTTCCCTCTTGTTAATGGTTGGGTTGGACAGTCCTTTGGGGTTGGCTCCGGGGTGCGCCAGGGTTGTCCCCTGAGTCCCCTGCTCTATGTGTTTGCAATCGACCCCTTCATCAGGAGGCTAGAGAGCGGCATGTTGTGTGGGGTACCAGTGGGGCTCCCGGGTGAGCCGCCATTGAGGGTTGTTGCCTATGCGGATGATGTGTCGGTGATTGTCACTGGGACGGATGAAGCGGAGGAGGTGGTCTCTCTGACATCACGGTATTCTGAAGCATCAGGCTCCAAGATCAATCAGGAAAAGACTGAAGTTTTCTGGATGGGAAAGGATGGTGAGGGTTTTGATCTCCCGGACACCTTTCCAGTGCCCCAGGAAAGAATTAAGATACTAGGCATTGAATTTGGACCCGGCGATTATGGCCTCAAAAACTGGGAAGGCAGACTGGAAATTGCCAATACTAAGGTGGTCAGCTGGAAGAGATGGAAGTTATCTATGAGGGAAAGGGTTGATCTGATTAAGACTTACCTGATTCCGATCTTCTTGTATGTCAGCTTTGTCTGCATCTTGCCAGTGTCTCTCTATGCTAGGGTCAGTAGTGTGTTCTTCCAGATGCTGTGGGGGAACAGACTGAACCCCATCAAGAGGAATGTCACCTACCTATCCAGGAGGGAGGGTGGCTTAGGTATGGTCAACCCAGTTCTTTTCTTTTCACTGCTATTTCTAAAGTTTAACATTGGTAATATGCTTGCAGTGGAACCTCCTGGATGGGTAGGCATATTTAGATCTTGGTTTAGGCCTTTTCTACGACTTTGGGAAGAAGGTGGCCAAGTGAAGAATCGCAGGGGTCATCGTGGTCAGCTACCAGCCTATGTCGCTCCGTGCCTGAAGTTACTGCGGCAGTGGCGATTGTCGGCTGAAGATCTCAGATCGGTTCCAAGGAAAGTCCTTATGAGTCGAGTCTTGAGCGAAGTCTTTCATGACCCACTGGCCTTAAGGGATTGCCCGGGCCCAGTTTTGAGGGCGGGGTTAAGACTGATTAATTTGGATAGAGTACCCCCTAAATTTAGGGATCTGGCCTGGTTGTGCTTCCATGGGAAGCTCTATGTTCGGGGCAATTTGAAATTCCGCAGTGGGATGGATCGTAGCTGTCCTCGGGAGGAGTGTGCAGATGAGGAGGAGTCTATGGATCATTTTCTGCTTCATTGCCCTTTTAACATAGAGGTGTACAAACAGGTGGGGCGGGCCCTCGGTGTCCCTTTCCTCTCCAGGCTGGGTTATGCTGAGTGGGTGTACGGAGCATTCAATACCGGTGGAGTTTTTTGTTTGGATACACTTTTTTTAGTTAGCCTAGTAGTCCGTTATTTCACCTGGAACGCACGGTGTCAGGTCAGCATTCGGCAAAAACTCCTTCCTGTTGAGGTGGTGGTGTATGACATTTTGCATGAGGTGGGGAAGATTCGGGAGCTTGAAAGAGACAATCGGGGTCAGGGGGCTTGGTTGAAGGCGTGGAGGGGTTTCAAGCCTCCCTGACTGCCAGGAGTCTCTTTCCCGGGTGTGGCTGTCTGTCTCTTATCACCCTAGATTATCAGTATTTTTGATTAATTTTTGATAAATGGCTGCGTACATAGGTGATGGGTTGTGCCTCTTAGGCCCTCTCTGCTGCTTTATGTAGATAGTTTTCTAGGGATGTTTTGGTAGTGGATTATGTATATATTGTATATATTCTGAACATGGATGTGTATTCCTTTGTTTTCTGTTGAAGTTTTGTACTATGGTTTTGTTTTTTACTTTTGTATAAAAATTGGTTGCTTGATTCTTTTCAATAAAAGATCAATAGCTCCCTGATATTGGTCAGTGGGAGGAATAGCTCCCTGATATTGGTCAGTGGGAGGAATAGCGTCCTACTATTGGTGTCAGTGGGAGGAATAGCGCCCTGATATCGGTGTCAGTGGGAGGAATAGCGCCCTGATATTGGTCAGTGGGAGGAATAGCTCCCTGATATCGGTCAGTGGGAGGAATAGCTCCCTGATATTGGTGTCAGTGGGAGGAATAGCTCCCTGATATTGGTCAGTGGGAGGAATAGCTCCCTGATATTGGTCAGTGGGAGGAATAGCGTCCTACTATTGGTGTCAGTGGGAGGAATAGTGCCCCGCCCATCATTGGAGCACAGGTGTGTCAGGAGGAAGGTGCCTCTGAAGCTGCTCTGTGAGAAGGGAGTGGTGGTGAAATCTCTCCCAGCTCCCTGGCCCCCTTTCTGGGGAGGCCATGGAGGCCAGCGGGGCCCCTCCTGCTGGAAGCTCCCAGCCATCTCCTGGGCCATCAGGTGAACTGCCTGCCTCTGCACAAGCCGATCTCTCTGCCCCTGGTGAGGATGAAGGCTCGGAGGCCATTCGGGAGCGAGTGGTGGCCGGGATTAAGGTCCTGAACAGGGAGAGGGACAAGCTCTACAAGTTGAGAGCGGAGTTGAAGCGCCTGCGAAGGCAACGTGAGGGCTTACACAGCCAGAAACGGGGATCCATGGATCCGGAAATCCAGCTGGCCAAGGTCCGTGTGGATCATCAGGAGACCATCGTGGCCATGATGGAAGGCAGAGATGGGCCCTTTAAAGAGAAGTTTTGCAACGACAAAAGGTTTGGAAGGGTGACAAAGATGGAGGTGGAGGAGGAGGAGACCCCCAGTTCTGACCCCCTGCCCCCCCAGGGAGAGGTAAGCAGCCCCAGGCCTTCCCAAGATTCAGGAGGTATGCTGAGGGCCATCCAGGTAATGGAGTCTCCTATGCGGGGGGATCAGATGGTGTTTAATGAGGAAGACATTACTGATGATGTGCCTGATAAAGTGAAGCCTGCTAAGTCCCATGTTGTGGATAAGACTGTTTTTGTTCCTTTTAACACTGTGACTGACAATGTGCCTAATGACAATCAGGCTGCTAGTCCTGTATGCAGCAATGTTGTGCCTGCTGAGGCTGCAATGCAGCAAGAGTTACATTTAAAAAATGTCATTTCTGTGGATGGACTGCAAGTGTCAGAACAGCCCATTAACCCTTCTTTGGCTGAGTCCAAAGCTGTTTGCCCCACTGCTGCTGAGGACTCTACAGTGCAGCATCAGGAGACAGCTGGTATTGCAGCAACTGTGACTATTCCTGATGGGAATTTGAATAGTTCTGTGACTGATAACAATCACCCCAGTACCAGTGTGATGAACAATCCTGCTACAGATCCTGCCATTTCAGTTCATACAGTTGATAATAATAATAATATACAGAGTGATGTGGCTTCAGTGTCAGCCCTTGGCCCTGATAAACCTACTTTTGCACAGGTGGCACACTCTGCTCCTGGTAGTCCCGCTCCCAAGCGGGGTTTTCCACTGCAAGCTGCCACCTTGAGCACCCCAAGATCTGGTCTTGGGTCTCTGGCTTCTGCTGGGGGTCCAAGACGTAATGTAGTTATCCTGAAATGGGAAGGTGGTGCCATCCCTCCAGCACGGCGTGCAGTGGTGGACTTGATATTGGAGATGGGTTTTGGTGCAAATGACCTGTATGCCTTTATACATGTAGCTGGGACAAGGGACTATACGGTTAGTTTCACCAGGCCAGAGGGTCTTGACCTGTTCTGGGAGCGATATGAGGCTCGTTGCAGGTCAAGACCTGAATGGGAAGGTCTGGTCCCAGTTGCGGTGTCTCAGAGGTCAACAGTAAAAAAAATAACCATTATCCTGGCCAATGAGAGTGTTCCTGCTCGGGATCTAGAGGTCTGGTTAAGGAACTATGGGGAAGTTTTGACCAAACCTAATAAAATCCATGATGAGCGTAACATCTGGACTGGGGGATGGTCGGTAACAGTCAGGTTGGCCAGGGATGGGAATGTTGTCCGTCACCTGCCCTCCTCAGCTTTCATAGGGAGGGATAGGATGACTGTTTTCTACCCTGGTCAGCCGAAGCTGTGTCACCGCTGTGGAGAAAAGGGGCACTTGAGCTCCTCCTGTTCAGCCTTGATGTGTTCAGTGTGTCGGGGTCAGGGTCATATGGGTAAGGACTGCACTAAGATGATCAGGTGCAACCTGTGCCTGCGCCTTGGCCACCCCTACAGCAGATGTCCTGAAGCCTGGCACAATATGGAGAAGGAGGTAGTAGAGGACATGTCAAGGCTGGACAGGATGGAGGGTGAGACCCCTGGTGTACCATCCTCCTCTGCGGTGACCCCCTCCCCTGGTCCTGCTCAGGATCCCTCTCCAGTTCCTGTGGCCACCCCTCCTGTGTCTGTAAGTACTCCTTCTGTTTCTGTCTCTGTGTCCCCCCAGCCTGCTGTACCCTCTCCTCTTGTGTCGGAACCTTCCAAGTCTGTGCCCCCCGAGTCTGTTACCCCCCAGGAGTCTACCCCTCCCGAGTCTGACTTAAAGGGATCACCCCCCCCACCAGCGTGTACTAAAAAGGGCGCCCCTTCCTCTGTAAAGAAGTCTTGTGGAAAGACTTTAAAGAAAAAAGTAAGAGATGAGGGCATCTCTGAGGCTGACCTGCGGTACCTGGAGGAGAGAAGGAAGGTTGGGAGGCGGAAGAGGCAGGCGGTGAGGACGGAACGGGGACGGGAAGCTCCGGTTCCTGTCTCCAGCCGTCATAGGTCCTCCAAGTGGGATTTTTCTTCATCCGGAGCTTCTTCTGAGAGAAGTTCCGATTCCGAAATGGACTTTGAGGCGGCCTCTAGAAAGAGAGAGGCTTCTGGTGATGAGCAGCAGAGGGGAGCTAAGAAGCAATCCACCCAATAACCCAAATGGCGGTTCCCCCTCCGTTAAAAGTGGTGACAATTAATGTCGCCAGCATTAAGTCAGTAAGAGCTCGTTCTATGGCCTTCTTTTTGTTCAGCCAATTAGATGCTGAAATTTTATTTTTGCAAGAGACTAGGCTCACCTCCTTGGCAGATATTCATATGGCCAAGAGAGAGTGGAGGTATGGTCCATCTTACTGGTCTCTTGCGGCCGAGCCTTACGGCGGTGTGGCGGTGTTGTTTAAAACCGGCATGGTAACTGTCCGGCGGGTTATTGAGGTGGAGATTGGGAGATGTATGGTCTTAGACGTCCTTGTGGGAGGGCAGGACCTGCGCCTAATCAATGTTTATGGGCCGCACACAAAGTGGGACAGGAAATGCCTTTTTACAAGGATCAAGCCATTTCTTTTTACATCCCGGCAAGTGGTCTTTGGAGGTGACTTTAATACAGTAACTAGGCCCAAGGACAGGAAGGACTTCAAGGACAGGCTGGGATATGATAGCGTTTTTTTAAATAGTATGGTTAGGGATGCTGGTCTTGTGGATGTGCACATTAAGCACCTCCCAGATGACACCGGGTTCACTTTTCATCGTGGTAATAGTCAGAGTAGGATAGATAGGTTTTTTTTGAAGGAGGCCTCTGCTTTCTCGCCCCCAGTGGTGCAGGCAGTAGAGTTCTCTGATCACTGTATGCTATCTGTGGTACTGAATGCTTCAGACGCCCCTCAGAGGGGCAAGGGCATCTGGAGATTAAATTCGACACTACTCAAGGAAGAACATGTTAGACAATCCTTTGAGGAATTCTTTCAGGCACAGGTGACCATCCTGGACTTTTGTAGCAGCAAGGCTGAGTGGTGGGAGCTGACCAAAAAGAGGATCGCTGGATTCTTCAGGGGCCTAGCCAATAGAAATCAGTTTAATAAATACATGACCTACCAACGTTTACGGAGGAAGCTGGATATTCTTGTCTCGAGAGGAGGAGATCCTGGGGCAATCTCCGAAGTGAAACTCCTTCTCAGAAAGTGTCAATATGACCGGCATGCCTCTTTGGTTCTGGAGAGGGACTATGGGAAGTACCACTCGCCTGACCCTTACCAGAACTGCAAACAAGGTGTAGCTGTTAAAACGGCCGTTGGCCTTAAGGACAGTACAGGTTCCTTGACAAAGTCCAGGTCAGGGATTCTGGAGGTCGTGAGGTCCTTTTATGCCGACCTTCTTGGGAGGAAAGAGCTTGATCGTGACAAGATGGAAAGCTTTTTGGACTCTACTCCAGGTCTAAATGGTGGAGATGTTCCATTGATGAATTTGACAGAGGAGATCACAGTCGAAGAGGTGATGAGGGCAATTGAACAGCTTGCCATCAAAAAGTCGCCTGGACTGGATGGCTTGACGGCTGAGTTTTACAAAGCCTTTAAGTCTATTCTGGCCCCGCATTTGGTAGAGGTTTTTAACAGTTGCCTTGCTGAGGGGGTGCTTTCCCCTTCCATGAGGCACTCGGCTGTGATTCTTCTTTCAAAGGGTAAAGATCCTTCGATGATTGAGAATTGGCGCCCCATCAGCCTTCTTAATGTCGATAGAAAGATACTGGCAAAGATATTTTTCTGGCGCCTATCGTCAGTGGCAGAGTCTTTGCTTTCTCGCCATCAGCACTGTTCGGTTCAGGGTAGGAGCACCTTCACAGCGGTTTTAGCTGTCCGGGAGGCCTTGGAGCGGTGCAGGGCTGCAGGCTGGGGAAAGTATTTGCTGACATTGGATCAGGCAAAGGCTTTTGATCGTGTTAACCATGAGTACCTGTGGTTGCTCCTTAGTAAGTACGGTCTGCCGGGTGGTTTTGTCGATTGGCTGAAAGTCTTGTATAAGGGGGCAGAAAGCTTCCCTCTTGTTAATGGTTGGGTTGGACAGTCCTTTGAGGTTGGCTCCGGGGTGCGCCAGGGTTGTCCCCTGAGTCCCCTGCTCTATGTGTTTGCAATCGACCCCTTCATCAGGAGGCTAGAGAGCGGCATGTTGTGTGGGGTACCAGTGGGGCTCCCGGGTGAGCCGCCATTGAGGGTTGTTGCCTATGCGGATGATGTGTCAGTGATTGTCACTGGGACGGATGAAGCAGAGGAGGTGGTCTCTCTGACATCACGGTATTCTGAAGCATCAGGCTCCAAGATCAATCAGGAAAAGACTGAAGTTTTCTGGATGGGAAAGGAAGGTGAGGGGTTTGATCTCCCGGACACCTTTCCAGTGCCCCAGGAAAGAATTAAGATACTAGGCATTGAATTTGGACCCGGCGATTATGGCCTCAAAAACTGGGAAGGCAGACTGGAAATTGCCAATACTAAGGTGGTCAGCTGGAAGAGATGGAAGTTATCTATGAGGGAAAGGGTTGATCTGATTAAGACTTACCTGATTCCGATCTTCTTGTATGTCAGCTTTGTCTGCATCTTGCCAGTGTCTCTCTATGCTAGGGTCAGTAGTGTGTTCTTCCAGATGCTGTGGGGGAACAGACTGAACCCCATCAAGAGGAATGTCACTTACCTATCCAGGAGGGAGGGTGGCTTAGGTATGGTCAACCCGGTTCTTTTCTTTTCACTGCTGTTTCTCAAGTTTAACATTGGTAATATGCTTGCAGTGGAACCTCCTGGATGGGTAGGCATATTTAGATCTTGGTTTAGGCCTTTTCTACGACTTTGGGAAGAAGGTGGCCAAGTGAAGAATCGCAGGGGTCATCGTGGTCAGCTACCAGCCTATGTCGCTCCGTGCCTGAAGTTACTGCGGCAGTGGCGATTGTCGGCTGAAGATCTCAGATCGGTTCCAAGGAAAGTCCTTATGAGTCGAGTCTTGAGCGAAGTCTTTCATGACCCACTGGCCTTAAGGGATTGCCCGGGCCCAGTTTTGAGGGCGGGGTTAAGACTGATTAATTTGGATAGAGTACCCCCTAAATTTAGGGATCTGGCCTGGTTGTGCTTCCATGGGAAGCTCTATGTTCGGGGCAATTTGAAATTCCGCAGTGGGATGGATCGTAGCTGTCCTCGGGAGGAGTGTGCAGATGAGGAGGAGACTATGGACCATTTTCTGCTTCATTGCCCTTTTAACATAGAGGTGTACAAACAGGTGGGGCGGGCCCTCGATGTCCCTTTCCTCTCCAGGCTGGGTTATGCTGAGTGGGTGTACGGAGCATTCAATACCGGTGGAGTTTTTTGTTTGGATACACTTTTTTTAGTTAGCCTAGTAGTCCGTTATTTCACCTGGAATGCACGGTGTCAGGTCAGCATTCGGCAAAAACTCCTTCCTGTTGAGGTGGTGGTGTGTGACATTTTGCATGAGGTGGGGAAGATTCGGGAGCTTGAGAGAGACAAGCGGGGTCAGGGGGCTTGGTTGAAGGCGTGGAGGGGTTTCAGGCCTCCCTGACTGCCAGGAGTCTCTTTCCCGGGTGTGGCTGTCTGTCTCTTATCACCCTAGATTATCAGTATTTTTGATGAATTTTTGATAAATGGCTGCGTACATAGGTGATGGGTTGTGCCTCTTAGGCCCTCTCTGCTGCTTTATGTAGATAGTTTTCTAGGGATGTTTTGGTAGTGGATTATGTATATATTGTATATATTCTGAACATGGATGTGTATTCCTTTGTTTTCTGTTGAAGATTTGTACCATGGTTTTGTTTTTTACTTTTGTATAAAATTGGTTGCTTGATTCTTTTTAATAAAAGATCAATAGCTCCCTGATATCGGTCAGTGGGAGGAATAGCTCCATGATATCGGTGTCAGTGGGAGGAATAGCTCCCTGATATCGGTATCAGTGGGAGGAATAGTGTCCTGCTATTGGTCAGTGGGAGGAATAGCGCCCTGATATTGGTCAGTGGGAGGAATAGCTCCCTGATATTGGTCAGTGGGAGGAATAGCTCCCTGATATTGGTGTCAGTGGGAGGAATAGTGCCCTGCTATTGGTCAGTGGGAGGAATAGCGCCCTGATATCGGTGTCAGTGGGAGGAATAGTGCCCCGCCCATCATTGGAGCACAGGTGTGTCAGGAGGAAGGTGCCTCTGAAGCTGCTCTGTGAGAAGGGAGTGGTGGTGAAATCTATCCCAGCTCCCTGGCCCCCTTTCTGGGGAGGCCATGGAGGGCAGCGGGGCTTCTCCTGCTGGAGGCTCCCAGCCATCTCCTGGGCCATCAGGTGAACTGCCTGCCTCTGCACAAGCTGATCTCTCTACCCCTGGTGAGGATGAAGGCTCGGAGGCCATTCGGGAGCGAGTGGTGGCCGGGATTAAGGTCCTGAACAGGGAGAGGGACAAGCTCTACAAGCTGAGAGCGGAGTTGAAGCGCCTGCGAAGGCAACGTGAGGGCTTACACAGCCAGAAACGGGGATCCATGGATCCGGAAATCCAGCTGGCCAAGGTCCGTGTGGATCATCAGGAGACCATCGTGGCCATGATGGAAGGCAGAGATGGGCCCTTTAAAGAGAAGTTTTGCAACGACAAGAGGTTTGGAAGGGTGACAAAGATGGAGGTGGAGGAGGAGGAGACCCCCAGTTCTGACCCCCTGCCCCCCCAGGGAGAGGTAAGAAGCCCCAGGCCTTCCCAGGACTCAGGAGGCATGCTAAGGGCCATCCAGGTAATGGAGTCTCCTATGCGGGGGAATCAGATGATATTTAATGAGGAAGACATTACTGATGATGTACCTGATAAAGTAAAGCCTGCTAAGTCCCATGTTGTGGATAAGACTGTTTTTGTACCATCTAGCACCATGACTGATAATGTGCCTAATGACAATGTTGTGCCTGCTGAGGCTGCAATGCAGCAAGGTTTGCATTTAAAAAATGTCATTTCTGCAAATGAACTGCAAGTGTCAGAAGAGCCCATTAACCCTTCTTTGGCTGAGTCCAAAGCTGTTTGCCCCACTGCTGCTGAGGGCTCTACAGTGCAGCATCAGGAGACAACTGGTATTGCAGCAACTGTGACTATTGCTGATGGGAATGTGTGTGTGGCTGAAAAAAATCCTCCCAGTTCAGGTGTGATGAACAATGGTCCCAGTACAAGTGTGATGAACAATGGTCCCAGTACAAGTGTGATGGACAATCCTACCAACTCTGTTCATGCAGATAATGTGCAGACTAATGTGACTTCAGTGTGGGCCCCTGGCCCTGAGAAACCTACATTTGCAGAGGTGGCACACTCTGCTCCTGGTAGTCCCGCTCCCAAGCGGGGTTTTCCCCTACAAGCTGCCACTTTGAGCACCCCAGGATCTGGTCTTGGGTCTCTGGCTTCTGCTGGGGGTCCCAGACGGAATGTAGTTATTCTGAAATGGGAAGGTGGTGCCATCCCTCCAGCACGGCGTGCAGTGGTAGATATGATATTGGAGATGGGTTTTGGTGCAAATGACCTGTATGCCTTTATACACGTAGCTGGGACAAGGGACTATACGGTTAGTTTCACCAGGCCAGAGGGTCTTGACCTGTTCTGGGAGCGATATGAGGCTCGGTGCAGGTCAAGACCTGAATGGGAAGGTCTGGTCCCAGTTGCGGTTTCTCAGAGGTCAACAGTAAAAAAAATTACCATTATCCTGACCAATGAGAGTGTTCCTGCTCGGGATCTAGAGGTCTGGTTAAGGAACTATGGGGAAGTTTTGACCAAACCTAATAAAATCCATGATGAGCGTAACATCTGGACTGGGGGATGGTCGGTAACAGTCAGGTTACCGACCAGTAACCAGTTACCGACCTGGCTAACAGTCAGGTTGGCCAGGGATGGGAATGTTGTCCGTCACCTGCCCTCCTCAGCTTTCATAGGGAGGGATAGGATGACTGTTTTCTACCCTGGTCAGCCGAAGCTGTGTCACCGCTGTGGAGAAAAGGGGCACTTGAGCTCCTCCTGTTCAGCCTTGATGTGTTCAGTGTGTCGGGGGCAGGGTCATATGGCTAAGGACTGTACCAGGAAGATCAGGTGCAACCTGTGCCTGCGCCTTGGCCACCCCTACAGCAGGTGTCCTGAAGCCTGGCACAATATGGAGAAGGAGGTAGTAGATGACATGTCAAGGCTGGACAGGATGGAGGGTGAGACCCCTGGTGTACCATCCTCCTCTGCGGTGACCCCCTCCCCCGGTCCTGCTCAGGATCCCTCTCCAGTTCCTGTGGCCACCCTGTGTCTGTAAGTACTCCTTCTGTTTCTGTCTCTGTGTCCCCCCAGCCTACTGTACCCTCTCCTCTTGTGTCAGAACCTTCCAAGTCTGTGCCCCCCGAGTCAGTTACCCCCCAGGAGTCTACCCCTCCTGAGTCTGACTTAAAGGGATCACCCCCCCCCCCACCAGCGTGTACTAAAAAGGTTGCTTCTTCCTCTGTAAAGAAGTCTTCTAGAAAGACTTTAAAGAAAAAAGTAAGAGATGAGGGCATCTCTGAGGATGACCTGCAGTACCTGGAAGAGAGAAGGAAGGTTGGGAGGCGGAAGAGGCAGGCGGTGAGGACGGAACGGGGACGGGAAGCTCCGGTTCCTGTCTCCAGCCGTCATAGGTCCTCCAAGTGGGATATTTCTTCATCCGGAGCTTCTTCTGAGAGAAGTTCCGATTCTGAAATGGACTTTGAGGCGGCCTCTAGAAAGAGAGAGGCTTCTGGTGATGAGCAGCAGAGCGGAGCTAAGAAGCAATCCACCCAATAACCCAAATGGCGGTTCCCCCTCCGTTAAAAGTGGTGACAATTAATGTCGCCAGCATTAAGTCAGTAAGAGCTCGTTCTATGGCCTTCTTTTTGTTCAGCCAATTAGATGCTGAAAAAGTTATTTTTGCAAGAGACTAGGCTCACCTCCTTGGCAGATATTCATATGGCCAAGAGAGAGTGGAGGTATGGTCCATCTTACTGGTCTCTTGCGGCCGAGCCTTACGGCGGTGTGGCGGTGTTGTTTAAAACCGGCATGGTAACTGTCCGGAGGGTTATTGAGGTGGAGATTGGGAGATGTATGGTCTTAGACGTCCTTGTGGGAGGGCAGGACCTGCGCCTAATCAATGTTTATGGGCCGCACACAAAGTGGGACAGGAAATGCCTTTTTACAAGGATCAAGCCATTTCTTTTTACATCCCGGCAAGTGGTCTTTGGAGGTGACTTTAATACAGTAACTAGGCCCAAGGACAGGAAGGACTTCAAGGACAGGCTGGGATATGATAGCGTTTTTTTAAATAGTATGGTTAGGGATGCTGGTCTTGTGGATGTGCACATTAAGCACCTCCCAGATGACACCGGGTTCACTTTTCATTGTGGTAATAGTCAGAGTAGGATAGATAGGTTTTTTTTGAAGGAGGCCTCTGCTTTCTCGCCCCCAGTGGTGCAGGCAGTAGAGTTCTCTGATCACTGTATGCTATCTGTGGTACTGAATGCTTCAGACGCCCCTCAGAGGGGCAAGGGCATCTGGAGATTAAATTCGACACTACTCAAGGAAGAACATGTTAGACAATCCTTTGAGGAATTCTTTCAGGCACAGGTGACCATCCTGGACTTTTGTAGCAGCAAGGCTGAGTGGTGGGAGCTGACCAAAAAGAGGATCGCTGGATTCTTCAGGGGCCTAGCCAATAGAAATCAGTTTAATAAATACATGACCTACCAACGTTTACGGAGGAAGCTGGATATTCTTGTTTCGAGAGGAGGAGATCCTGGGGCAATCTCCGAAGTGAAACTCCTTCTCAGGAAGTGTCAATATGACCGGCATGCCTCTTTGGTTCTGGAGAGGGACTATGGGAAGTACCACTCGCCTGACCCTTACCAGAACTGCAAACAAGGTGTAGCTGTTAAAACGGTCGTTGGCCTTAAGGACAGTACAGGTTCCTTGACAAAGTCCAGGTCAGGGATTCTGGAGGTCGTGAGGTCCTTTTATGCCGACCTTCTTGGGAGGAAAGAGCTTGATCGTGACAAGATGGAAAGCTTTTTGGACTCTACTCCAGGTCTAAATGGTGGAGATGTTCCATTGATGAATTTGACAGAGGAGATCACAGTCGAAGAGGTGATGAGGGCAATTGAACAGCTTGCCATCAAAAAGTCGCCTGGACCGGATGGCTTGACGGCTGAGTTTTACAAAGCCTTTAAGTCTATTCTGGCCCCGCATTTGGTAGAGGTTTTTAACAGTTGCCTTGCTGAGGGGGTGCTTTCCCCTTCCATGAGGCACTCGGCTGTGATTCTTCTTTCAAAGGGTAAAGATCCTTCAATGATTGAGAATTGGCGCCCCATCAGCCTTCTTAATGTCGATAGAAAGATACTGGCAAAGATATTTTTCTGGCGCCTATCGTCAGTGGCAGAGTCTTTGCTTTCTCGCCATCAGCACTGTTCGGTCCAGGGTAGGAGCACCTTCTCAGCGGTTTTAGCTGCCCGGGAGGCCTTGGAGCGGTGCAGGGCTGCAGGCTGGGGAAAGTATTTGCTGACATTGGATCAGGCAAAGGCTTTTGATCGTGTTAACCATGAGTACCTGTGGTTGCTCCTTAGTAAGTACGGTCTGCCGGGTGGTTTTGTCGATTGGCTGAAAGTCTTGTATAAGGGGGCAGAAAGCTTCCCTCTTGTTAATGGTTGGGTTGGACAGTCCTTTGGGGTTGGCTCCGGGGTGCGCCAGGGTTGTCCCCTGAGTCCCCTGCTCTATGTGTTTGCAATCGACCCCTTCATCAGGAGGCTAGAGAGCGGCATGTTGTGTGGGGTACCAGTGGGGCTCCCGGGTGAGCCGCCATTGAGGGTTGTTGCCTATGCGGATGATGTGTCGGTGATTGTCACTGGGACGGATGAAGCGGAGGAGGTGGTCTCTCTGACGTCACGGTATTCTGAAGCATCAGGCTCCAAGATCAATCAGGAAAAGACTGAAGTTTTCTGGATGGGAAAGGATGGTGAGGGTTTTGATCTCCCGGACACCTTTCCAGTGCCCCAGGAAAGAATTAAGATACTAGGCATTGAATTTGGACCCGGCGATTATGGCCTCAAAAACTGGGAAGGCAGACTGGAAATTGCCAATACTAAGGTGATCAGCTGGAAGAGATGGAAGTTATCTATGAGGGAAAGGGTTGATCTGATTAAGACTTACCTGATTCCGATCTTCTTGTATGTCAGCTTTGTCTGCATCTTGCCAGTGTCTCTCTATGCTAGGGTCAGTAGTGTGTTCTTCCAGATGCTGTGGGGGAACAGACTGAACCCCATCAAGAGGAATGTCACCTACCTATCCAGGAGGGAGGGTGGCTTAGGTATGGTCAACCCAGTTCTTTTCTTTTCACTGCTATTTCTAAAGTTTAACATTGGTAATATGCTTGCAGTGGAACCTCCTGGATGGGTAGGCATATTTAGATCTTGGTTTAGGCCTTTTCTACGACTTTGGGAAGAAGGTGGCCAAGTGAAGAATCGCAGGGGTCATCGTCGTCAGCTACCAGCCTATGTCGCTCCGTGCCTGAAGTTACTGCGGCAGTGGCGATTGTCGGCTGAAGATCTCAGATCGGTTCCAAGGAAAGTCCTTATGAGTCGAGTCTTGAGCGAAGTCTTTCATGACCCACTGGCCTTAAGGGATTGCCCGGGCCCAGTTTTGAGGGCGGGGTTAAGACTGATTAATTTGGATAGAGTACCCCCTAAATTTAGGGATCTGGCCTGGTTGTGCTTCCATGGGAAGCTCTATGTTCGGGGCAATTTGAAATTCCGCAGTGGGATGGATCGTAGCTGTCCTCGGGAGGAGTGTGCAGATGAGGAGGAGACTATGGACCATTTTCTGCTTCATTGCCCTTTTAACATAGAGGTGTACAAACAGGTGGGGCGGGCCCTCGGTGTTCCTTTCCTCTCCAGGCTGGGTTATGCTGAGTGGGTGTATGGAGCATTCAATACCGGTGGAGTTTTTTGTTTGGATACACTTTTTTTAGTTAGCCTAGTAGTCCGTTATTTCACCTGGAATGCACGGTGTCAGGTCAGCATTCGGCAAAAACTCCTTCCTGTTGAGGTGGTGGTGTATGACATTTTGCATGAGGTGGGGAAGATTCGGGAGCTTGAGAGAGACAAGCGGGGTCAGGGGGCTTGGTTGAAGGCGTGGAGGGGTTTCAAGCCTCCCTGACTGCCAGGAGTCTCTTTCCCGGGTGTGGCTGTCTGTCTCTTATCACCCTAGATTATCAGTATTTTTGATTAATTTTTGATAAATGGCTGCGTACATAGGTGATGGGTTGTGCCTCTTAGGCCCTCTCTGCTGCTTTATGTAGATAGTTTTCTAGGGATGTTTTGGTAGTGGATTATGTATATATTGTATATATTCTGAACATGGATGTGTATTCCTTTGTTTTCTGTTGAAGTTTTGTACTATGGTTTTGTTTTTTACTTTTGTATAAAAATTGGTTGCTTGATTCTTTTCAATAAAAGATCAATAGTGCCCTGCTATTGGTCAGTGGGAGGAATAGCGCCCTGATATCGGTGTCAGTGGGAGGAATAGTGCCCCGCCCATCATTGGAGCACAGGTGTGTCAGGAGGAAGGTGCCTCTGAAGCTGCTCTGTGAGAGGGGAGTGGTGGTGAAATCTATCCCAGCTCCCTGGCCCCCTTTCTGGGGAGGCCAGCAGGGCCTCTCCTGCTGGAGGCTCCCAGCCATCTCCTGGGCCGTCAGGTGAACTGCCATCCTCTGCACAAGCCGATCTCTCTGCCCCTGGTGAGGATGAAGGCTCGGAGGCCATTTGGGAGCGAGTGGTGGCCGGGATTAAGGTCCTGAACAGGGAGAGGGACAAGCTCTACAAGCTGAGAGCAGAGTTGAAGCGCCTGCGAAGGCAACGTGAGGGCTTACACAGCCAGAAACGGGGATCCATGGATCCGGAAATCCAGCTGGCCAAGGTCCGTGTGGATCATCAGGAGACCATCGTGGCCATGATGGAAGGCAGAGATGGGCCCTTTAAAGAAAAATTTTGTAACGACAAGAGGTTTGCAAGGGTGACAAAGATGGAGGTGGAGGAGGAGGAGACCCCCAGTTCTGACCCCCTGCCCCCCCCCAGGGAGAGGTAAGCAGCCCCATGCCTTCTCAAGATTCAGGAGGTATGCTGAGGGCCATCCAGGTAATGGAGTCTCCTATGCGGGGGGATCAGATGGTGTTTAACGAGGAAGACATTACTGATGATGTACCTGATAAAGTGAAGCCTGCTAAGTCCCATGTTGTGGATAAAACTGTTTTTGTACCATCTAGCATCATGACTGACAATGTGCCTAATGACAATCAGGCTGCTAGTCCTGTATGCAGCAATGTTGTGCCTGCTGAGGCTGCAATGCAGCAAGACTTAGGCCTCGTACACACGACCGTTTTTCTCGTCCAAAACAGTCAAGAAAAGTGCCGCAAGAGTTTTTTTGTCTAGAAAAACGTTCGTGTGTATGGTTTTACGACGAGAAAATTGCCGAGAACCTCGACGAGAAAATAGAGAACCTGCTCTCTATTTTCTCGTCAGGATTCCAGATTTCCTCGTCGTGTTTCTCGTCGGCCTGTTTTGTGACGAGAAAATGGTTCGTGTGTATGCTTTTACGACTCTTCCAAAAGCGCGCATGCTCACAAGCAACTATGAGACGGGAGCGCATCTTCTGGTAAAACAAGCCTTCGTAATGGAGAGAGCATATTCGTCACGCTCAAAAATATTTCATCGTTTAAATGTTCTGCATTGAAATCTTCGTTAGAATGTTACATTAATCAAAACGAGTGACCTTCTTTTGCTGCTGATATTCACACAGAGTTATGCCTTATTTTTAACCTTTTTCATGCTGCTCTTTATAAGATTTATGTGTATTATATCGTGCAAGTTTTTAGGAATAATTTAAATGGTTAGATTTTTCAAAATGATGTTAATTATAATTTCACAATGTTTTGATAGTGATCTCCCATTTAATTTTGGAATCTATATTAGTTAAATTTCCCACCATGTTTTTGTGCTAATCAGATTTAGTTATTCTTTTGGGGGGGTGATATCTGTCCCTTTTATTGTCAGTCAAATGTATCTGCTTACTCCAAAGCTTGATTTTGTTTATTTAAAAATACACATAGTCAAGTATGAACTTAAACAAAAATCACATTTATTCATGTTTATAAATTAAATAAAGAGAAGGCAGCGCTGGAGAAGCTGCTACCATTTGTGCATCCCAGGGACCCCAGAGCACACAGCAACCCTGTGTGGACACTAAAATTGGGAGCTTGAGAAGGCCAACATTTCTGAACACAATCTGATGCTGGCCTCCCAGAGGTCAGGAACAGCAGCAGGTGATATATATGTCCCAAGTGTGTGGTACTACAACAGGCTGCCTTCTGTCCGACCACAATGAAGCAAGGCCATCACTTCCTCTTCTTCCTGGCAACCTTCCCTGCAGCCTTTCCCGAAGCCTTCCTTGCAGCCTTCCTTCTTCGTTTGGCTGGAGGCTGGCCCACTGGAGGGGTACTCCTGTCAGGAGGAGGAGGTGGAGGTGTAGCAGAAGGGGGTGGGGCAGAAGAAGAAGGTGGAGGTGTAGCAGAAGGGGGTGGGGCAGAAGAAGAAGGTGGAGGTGTAGCAGAAGGGGGTGGGGCAGAAGAAGAAGGTGGAGGTGTAGCAGAAGGGGGTGGGGCAGAAGGTGGAGGTGTAGCAGAAGGGGGTGGGGCAGAAGGTGGAGGTGTAGCAGAAGGGGGTGGGGCAGAAGGTGGAGGTGTAGCAGAAGGGGGTGGGGCAGAAGGTGGAGGTGTAGCAGAAGGGGGTGGGGCAGAAGGTGGAGGTGTAGCAGAAGGGGGTGGGGCAGAAGAAGAAGGTGGAGGTGTAGCAGAAGGGGGTGGGGCAGAAGAAGAAGGTGGAGGTGGAGGTTGAGGTTGGGTCAGTTGGGCCACCTCACATATGGCGGTATTGGGTGTAATTTTCTCCATCACCCCCTTGTTGAGCAAGGTGATGAGCAGGGGCTCGCATAGGAGGCGTTGCTCCATGCTCATCACCTTGAACTTAGCCTCCACTAGGCCGGCAATGGCCTCTTCAGGGGATGTGGGCTCCTTGAGGGTGGCATGGGCCTCTTTAATAAGGGCCATTGCTGCCTCACTGGTGGTCCTGTCCCTCCTGCCTCTTTTGTGAAGCCGGATGGGAGGCACCTGGGATCTGGTGCTTCTCCTTTGCCCTGCCACCTCCTATCTGCCACTGGGCCCTGCCACCTCCTGTCTGCCACTGGGCCCTGCCACCTCCTGGCTGCCACTGGGCCCTGCCACCTCCTGGCTGCCACTGGGCCCTTCCTCCTCCTGCCTGACAGTTTCCAGACCCTCCTCCTGGCTGATTTCATCCTGTGTATGAAAAAGGAACATAGTTTAATATGTTGGTTTAATCTTTGCATCAAACTTTGTAATCCTGATTGAAGCAATTAGAATGTAAATGCATAAATCCTTGCTTTAAATTTACCACTACATCAGATTGACTATTTAGCACCCAATTAAGTGCAGAATAATGTCTACAGATCTTGATTTCACTTGTGGAATCCAAAATAATGTATGTTTCTCATCCTGACATATTTGTCAAACATTAATTTTATCCCAATACATTTTCAGTTAATACTATACCTGGCTCCAGATGGCCAAATCAGGATCATCCAGGATGGCTGCCTCCTCTTGCTCCAGAGAAGGCTCAGGTTGGCTGCAGGGAAGTCTGGGGGGAAGAGTGGAGAGTGATGGCCTTGTGTCAATGTGGTCATCCAGGAAGGACATCCTGTTGTAGTACCACAAAATCGGGACATAAACATCATCTGCTGCTGCTCCTGACTAGGGATGAGCTTCGTGTTCGTGTCGAACATACGTTCGACTCGAACATCGGCTGTTCGATCGTTCGACGAAGATCGAACGATTTGGGCCGTTCGCGCCAAATTCGAGTGACGCGAATGGCCCACAATGCACTACGCCATCGCAGTGTCATCCAGGCGCTGTGATTGGCCAAGCATGCACTGTGACCCCGCATGCTTGGCCAATCACAGCGCCGGCAGCGAGGAGAGCAATGATTGGCCACAGGCAGGATGCCTGTGGCCAATTATTGCTGAGGGTGTTTAGTACACGCCCCACACTATAAAAGGCCGCCAGCACGGCGGCCTAGTGTAGTGTGTTCCGGAGCAGGGAAAGACAAGCATAGGCAGGGACAGTGACATTTATTTCTTTCTTGCTTAACCTGGATTCCTTTAGTTTAGGGAAAGAGAAGGATAGGTAGGGAGAGTGTCAGTGTGTTTTACTGTGCGAGTCCTTGTTTCTAGGGACAAAGAAGGAAAGTGAGGGGAATTCTCCTTGTGCTATAGTGTGCTTTAAAAAAAAAAAATTTCTAGGGACAGAAAACTCTAGGTAGGGAGAGTGTCAGTTTCTTTCACTGTGCGAGTCCTTGTTTCTAGGAAAAAAGAAGGAAAGTGAGGGGAATTCTCCTTGTGCTATAGTGTGCTTTAAAAAAACATTTTTTCTAGGGACAGAAAACTCTAGGTAGGGAAAGTGTCAGTTTCTTTCACCTTGCGAGTCCTTGTTTCTAGGGACAAAGAAGGAAAGTGAGGGGAATTCTCCTTGTGCTATAGTGTGCTTTAAAAAAACATTTTTTCTAGGGACAGAAAACTCTAGGTAGGGAGAGTGTCAGTTTCTTTCACTGTGCGAGTCCTTGTTTCTAGGGACAAAGAAGGAAAGTGAGGGGAATTCTCCTTGTGCTATAGTGTGCTTTAAAAAAACATTTTTTCTAGGGACAGAAAACTCTAGGTAGGGAGAGTGTCAGTTTCTTTCACTGTGCGAGTCCTTGTTTCTAGGAAAAAAGAAGGAAAGTGAGGGGAATTCTCCTTGTGCTATAGTGTGCTTTAAAAAAACATTTTTTCTAGGGACAGAAAACTCTAGGTAGGGAGAGTGTCAGTTTCTTTCACTGTGCGAGTCCTTGTTTCTAAGAAAAAAGAAGGAAAGTGAGGGGAATTCTCCTTGTGCTATAGTGTGCTTTAAAAAAAAAAAAATTCTAGGGACAGAAAACTCTAGGTAGGGAGAGTGTCAGTTTCTTTCACTGTGCGAGTCCTTGTTTCTAGGAAAAAAGAAGGAAAGTGAGGGGAATTCTCCTTGTGCTATAGTGTGCTTTAAAAAAAAAAAAATTCTAGGGACAGAAAACTCTAGGTAGGGAGAGTGTCAGTTTCTTTCACTGTGCGAGTCCTTGTTTCTAGGAAAAAAGAAGGAAAGTGAGGGGAATTCTCCTTGTGCTATAGTGTGCTTTAAAAAAACATTTTTTCTAGGGACAGAAAACTCTAGGTAGGGAGAGTGTCAGTTTCTTTCACTGTGCGAGTCCTTGTTTCTAGGAAAAAAGAAGGAAAGTGAGGGGAATTCTCCTTGTGCTATAGTGTGCTTTAAAAAAACATTTTTTCTAGGGACAGAAAACTCTAGGTAGGGAGAGTGTCAGTTTCTTTCACTGTGCGAGTCCTTGTTTCTAGGAAAAAAGAAGGAAAGTGAGGGGAATTCTCCTTGTGCTATAGTGTGCATTAAAAAAAAAAAAATTCTAGGGACAGAAAACTCTAGGTAGGGAGAGTGTCAGTTTCTTTCACTGTGCGAGTCCTTGTTTCTAGGAAAAAAGAAGGAAAGTGAGGGGAATTCTCCTTGTGCTATAGTGTGCTTTAAAAAAAAAAAAATTCTAGGGACAGAAAACTCTAGGTAGGGAGAGTGTCAGTTTCTTTCACTGTGCGAGTCCTTGTTTCTAGGAAAAAAGAAGGAAAGTGAGGGGAATTCTCCTTGTGCTATAGTGTGCTTTAAAAAAACATTTTTTCTAGGGACAGAAAACTCTAGGTAGGGAGAGTGTCAGTTTCTTTCACTGTGCGAGTCCTTGTTTCTAGGAAAAAAGAAGGAAAGTGAGGGGAATTCTCCTTGTGCTATAGTGTGCTTTAAAAAAAAAAATTTTCTAGGGACAGAAAACTCTAGGTAGGGAGAGTGTCAGTTTCTTTCACTGTGCGAGTCCTTGTTTCTAGGAAAAAAGAAGGAAAGTGAGGGGAATTCTCCTTGTGCTATAGTGTGCTTTAAAAAAACATTTTTTCTAGGGACAGAAAACTCTAGGTAGGGAGAGTGTCAGTTTCTTTCACTGTGCGAGTCCTTGTTTCTAGGAAAAAAGAAGGAAAGTGAGGGGAATTCTCCTTGTGCTATAGTGTGCTTTAAAAAAACATTTTTTCTAGGGACAGAAAACTCTAGGTAGGGAGAGTGTCAGTTTCTTTCACTGTGCGAGTCCTTGTTTCTAGGAAAAAAGAAGGAAAGTGAGGGGAATTCTCCTTGTGCTATAGTGTGCTTTAAAAAAAAAAAATTTCTAGGGACAGAAAACTCTAGGTAGGGAGAGTGTCAGTTTCTTTCACTGTGCGAGTCCTTGTTTCTAGGAAAAAAGAAGGAAAGTGAGGGGAATTCTCCTTGTGCTATAGTGTGCTTTAAAAAAAAAAAATTTCTAGGGACAGAAAACTCTAGGTAGGGAGAGTGTCAGTTTCTTTCACTGTGCGAGTCCTTGTTTCTAGGAAAAAAGAAGGAAAGTGAGGGGAATTCTCCTTGTGCTATAGTGTGCTTTAAAAAAAAAAATTTCTAGGGACAGAAAACTCTAGGTAGGGAGAGTGTCAGTTTCTTTCACTGTGCGAGTCCTTGTTTCTAGGGACAAAGAAGGAAAGTGAGGGGAATTCTCCTTGTGCTATAGTGTGCTTTAAAAAAACATTTTTTCTAGGGACAGAAAACTCTAGGTAGGGAGAGTGTCAGTTTCTTTCACTGTGCGAGTCCTTGTTTCTAGGAAAAAAGAAGGAAAGTGAGGGGAATTCTCCTTGTGCTATAGTGTGCTTTAAAAAAACATTTTTTCTAGGGACAGAAAACTCTAGGTAGGGAGAGTGTCAGTTTCTTTCACTGTGCGAGTCCTTGTTTCTAGGAAAAAAGAAGGAAAGTGAGGGGAATTCTCCTTGTGCTATAGTGTGCTTTAAAAAAAAAAAAATTCTAGGGACAGAAAACTCTAGGTAGGGAGAGTGTCAGTTTGTTTCACTGTGCGAGTCCTTGTTTCTAGGAAAAAAGAAGGAAAGTGAGGGGAATTCTCCTTGTGCTATAGTGTGCTTTAAAAAAACATTTTTTCTAGGGACAGAAAACTCTAGGTAGGGAGAGTGTCAGTTTCTTTCACTGTGCGAGTCCTTGTTTCTAGGAAAAAAGAAGGAAAGTGAGGGGAATTCTCCTTGTGCTATAGTGTGCTTTAAAAAAAAAAAAATTCTAGGGACAGAAAACTCTAGGTAGGGAGAGTGTCAGTTTCTTTCACTGTGCGAGTCCTTGTTTCTAGGAAAAAAGAAGGAAAGTGAGGGGAATTCTCCTTGTGCTATAGTGTGCTTTAAAAAAAAAAAAATTCTAGGGACAGAAAACTCTAGGTAGGGAGAGTGTCAGTTTCTTTCACTGTGCGAGTCCTTGTTTCTAGGAAAAAAGAAGGAAAGTGAGGGGAATTCTCCTTGTGCTATAGTGTGCTTTAAAAAAACATTTTTTCTAGGGACAGAAAACTCTAGGTAGGGAGAGTGTCAGTTTCTTTCACTGTGCGAGTCCTTGTTTCTAGGAAAAAAGAAGGAAAGTGAGGGGAATTCTCCTTGTGCTATAGTGTGCTTTAAAAAAAAAAATTTTCTAGGGACAGAAAACTCTAGGTAGGGAGAGTGTCAGTTTCTTTCACTGTGCGAGTCCTTGTTTCTAGGGACAAAGAAGGAAAGTGAGGGGAATTCTCCTTGTGCTATAGTGTGCTTTAAAAAAACATTTTTTCTAGGGACAGAAAACTCTAGGTAGGGAGAGTGTCAGTTTCTTTCACTGTGCGAGTCCTTCTTTCTAGGGACAAAGAAGGTGTCAGTGTACGTACCTTGCCGGGCGCGTCGGTGGTCGCTTCGGTGTGCGTTCGCGTGCGCCGATGCGCACTGTGGTTTTGCATGTTTCCATCTGCGCTGGTACACTTCCTGGATCGCGGGTGCGCGTGCCTGTGCACGCCGGTGCGTGCGGGTGCATGTGCGCGCATTGCGGGCGCGTGCACGCGCGCGCCGTGCGCGCGCCCGCGCACGCCGGTTTGCTTATTTAAACTACTGGAACACTTCAGACCAGTGCTGTCTGATCTGCAGTCCCCTGTGTATCCTGCTCCTGTTGTTCGCCTGGAATCCGACCTTCTGACCACCCGGCTTGTTACTGGACTTTCCTTGCTATCTGCCTGCACCCGACCTCGGCCTGTCTTTGACCCTGAACCTGCCTACCCCGCTGTGCCACATTGCCCGAACGTTGCCGAACCCTGCCTGTCTGACCGCCCCTTCTGCTTCTGCCCCGCTACGCTGCTCGGTATACCAGCCTGCCTACCTACCTGCCTGCAGCCCGCCTGGCTCGCTACCCTTCTGAACCCAGGATCCGGAGCCGCTCTCTTGAACCACTCTCAGGCTCTCTTACCCTTCCGCACTCCCGTGCCTCCTGTCTGCACTACCAGGGGCCCGTGAGTCGGATCCGTACGGGTGACCTCTCTCTGCTCCAACGGACTCGCTGATCAGGTGCGTATCCCCTGACAGTATCAGACAGCCATGTCCGAGTCCGAGCAGGGGAGGGATCCCATGGAGGAATTATGCCGACACCTGAACGGGCTGACGCAAGCCGTGAAAGACCTCCAAGCCGGCTATACCAGGTTGGAGGAAAGAGTTCAAGTCCTGTCCTCGCCTGCCAGCCCGCAAGGCACCACATCCACGGGATATCCGGCTACACCCTCCGTCGTCATGCTTCCTCCGGAACCCAGGGTCCCTACACCCGAGAAGTTTGCGGGCAATCGCAGCAAATACCGAGCGTTCCGCAACGCTTGCGAGCTTTTCTTCGCCCTACAACCCCGCACCTTTTCCCTGGAAGCAACCAAAGTGGGCTTCGTCATCTCCCTACTGACCGACGAGCCGCAGGCCTGGGCTCACCGCCTTCTAGAGCAGAAAGATGCCTCCTTGGAGACCCTTGCCACGTTCTTTGCCGCGATGTCTCAACTCTATGAGGATCCGCAACAAGCGGCTACTGCAGAATCTGTTCTCCACTCCCTCCTACAAGGTCGCAGAGCGGCCGAGGATTACGCGGCAGAATTCAAACGTTGGAGCTCTGACACAGAGTGGAATGACGCTGCTTTGCGCTACCAATTCCGGATGGGCCTGTCGGATCAGCTCAAGGACGAGCTAGCACGTGTCGGAGTTCCTCAAACCCTGGACAAGTTAATAGATCTGGCAATTCAGATAGACCGACGCCTGAGAGAGCGTCGCTCCGAGAGGACCTCCAGTCAGCCCCAACCCACCTGGTTGCTCCCCAAGGTCTCAAACCCGGCCCGTCTTGCACCTCCGGCGCCCCCGTTTCCGGCGTTAGATGACCCAGAACCCATGCAACTGGGCTTACTGCGCCCATCGCTCTCTCCCGAAGAACGCCAGCATAGGCGTAGTAACAATCTGTGCATGTATTGTGGCGAACCGGGACACTACGTGAGATCCTGTCCGGCTAAGATGCGTAAGTGCCTGCCTGTCTCTTCTACTTGTGCCTCTTTGTTGCCTAATCCAACTTCTCACTTGGCTCTTTCCATTTCTTTACAGCTCCCCGGAAGGACTTCCGCAATCCTAGTACCCGCCATAATTGATTCGGGGGCATGCAGCTGCTTTATTGATTTGACATTTGCTGCCAGTCATCACATTCCCCTGCAGCCGAAACCCCGGGGACTTGCAGTACATCTCGCTGATGGCTCTATTATCAAATCCGGCCCCGTCACTCAGGAAACCGTCCCTTTGATGGCCTCGGTGGCAACCCACCATCAGGAGTTCCTAAGTCTGGATGCCATCTCCTCTCCGCTATTCCCCGTCATTCTGGGGATGCCCTGGCTGCAAGCCCATAACCCCGACATTGACTGGGCTACAGGGAGAGTTAAATTCCTCTCTGATTATTGCCGGCAACACTGCCTGCAACAAGTCTCTTCCGACCACCCTCACCTGCTCTGTCTGGGCACAGACCCTGACCTTCAGAAAACCATCCCTGAGCCCTATCATGATTTTCTGGACGTGTTCAGTAAGAAGGGAGCAGAAACCCTTCCTCCTCACAGACCATATGATTGCCCTATAGAACTTTTGCCTGGGACCGAAGTACCTTTTGGGAGGATCTTCCCGCTGACTGAGCAGGAATTGGGTACCTTGAAAGTCTACATTGACGACAACCTAAAGAAAGGGTTCATCCGCCCGTCCACCTCACCTGCAGGTGCGGGTATCTTTTTCGTTGAAAAAAAGGACCATTCCCTACGCCCCTGTATTGATTATCGGCAGTTGAACAGGATCACCATTAAAAACCGTTACCCCTTACCTCTCGTGCCGGAACTGTTCCAAAGGCTGGGAACGGCGGTCATATTCACCAAGCTTGACCTCCGAGGAGCGTACAACCTGATCCGCATTCGAGAAGGGGATGAGTGGAAGACGGCCTTCCGCACACGGTTCGGGCACTACGAGTACCTAGTTATGCCGTTCGGACTGTGTAACGCGCCGGCTACCTTTCAACATTTTGTCAATGACATCTTCCGTGATTACCTGGACTTGTTCGTCATAGTATACCTGGACGATATCTTAATATTCTCATCCTCTGTAGACGACCATCGCAGGCATGTCCGGAATGTCCTTGTTCGGCTTAGACGACATGGGCTTTACGCCAAGCCAGAGAAGTGTGAGTTCGAGCGGCAAAGCATCCAGTTTCTCGGTCTGATCATCTCAATTGAGGGCATTAAAATGGACCCTCAGAAGGTGTCGGCTATCCTGGACTGGCCTGCCCCCACAGATAAAAAAGGGGTCCAGCGCTTCATCGGATTCTCCAATTTTTACCGGAAGTTCATCAGAAGTTTCTCTGCAATTGTCGCCCCCCTTACCGAACTGACCAAACAAGGAGACCGCTTCTACTGGTCCCCTAGAGCCCAAGCTGCCTTTGATAAACTGAAGGAGTTATTTGTCTCTGCCTCCATCTTGAAGCACCCTGATCCCGCAGTACCTTTCGTCCTGGAAGTGGACGCGTCCGAAAATGCAGTGGGGGCTGTGCTATCCCAGCGTCAGGGGGCTAAAGCCTTACTTTTTCCAGTGGCCTTCTTCTCGCGCAAGCTTTCCACGGCGGAACGTAACTATGACGTGGGTGACCGGGAACTCCTGGCTATCAAGGCCGCATTAGAAGAATGGCGTTACCTGCTCGAGGGGGCGGCACACCCCATTTTGGTTTACACGGACCACAAGAACCTCGAGTACCTGAGAACAGCCAAGAGGTTGAAGCCAAGGCAGGCAAGGTGGGCACTTTTTTTCTCAAGGTTTTTGTTCCACATCACCTACAGGCCGGGCTCAAAAAACATTAAACCGGACGCACTGTCCCGAATGTTCAGCACTCCTGAGGAGAACTTACCTGTTGACACCATCCTCCCTGCCGGGAACTTCCTGCTACTCCAAGAAGACCTTATGCCCCGTATTAAGCGGGCGTCTGCTGGCTTGACCTTGCTTCCGGAGGACTGTGTCAGGGCACAAGATGGTCTGATCAGGCACGAGGGCAAGATTCTGGTCCCTGAGGGTCTTCGGATAGCTGTTTTGGAGCTTTGCCATGACCACAAGTTGGCCGGACATTTTGGTACCTTGAAAACGGCCGAGCTCGTCAAGCGCACGTTCTGGTGGCCGCAGCTGGGTAGTGACTGCAAGAGATACGTGGACTCATGCAACACCTGCTCCCGGAACAAGAATAGCCGGATGAGGGCCTGGGGTCTACTAAAACCTCTACCTGTCCCTGAAAGACCCTGGAAGATGGTGTCGATGGACTTTATAGTGGAGCTCCCTCTGTCCGAAGGGTTCTCCACAATCTTCGTTGTCGTTGACAGGCTGTCCAAGATGGCTCATTTTTTGCCCATGAAAGGTACACCTTCCGCCTTGGAAACGGCAAGGGTTTTTATCAGGGAAATAGTGAGGCTTCATGGAGTTCCGGCAAGTATTGTCTCAGACCGAGGCGCCCAGTTCACCTCCAGATTTTGGAAGGCTCTTTGTGATTCCCTGGAAATCAAGTTGGCTTTTTCTTCGGCATATCATCCCCAGACGAATGGCCAAACTGAGAGGACCAACCAAACATTGGAGCAGTACCTCCGTTGTTTTTCCTCCTTCTCCCAGGATGATTGGGCCTCCCTACTCCCCATTGCTGAATTCGCTTACAACAATTCCCTGCACTCTGCCACTAAGCAAACCCCATTCTTTGCCAACTATGGATTCCATCCCTCCTTCTTGCCAAGTACCATACCCGAATGCACTGTCCCTGCGGTATCCGAAACAATGGATTTCTTCTTCTTCAATAACAAACTTCTACAGGAGACCATGTCCAAGACCCAGGAGTACAACAAGAGGATGTTTGATAGGAAAAGGAGAGGGGAACTCATTCTAGAGCCCGGCAACCAGGTGTGGTTATCCACGATTAACCTAAAGATGGCCTGCCCGTCCAGGAAATTGGGCCCTAAGTTCATGGGACCTTTCTCAGTAAAACGGAGGATCAACAATGTAGCATATGAGCTCGACCTACCCAACTCCCTGAAGGTCCATCCAGTCTTTCATGTGACTCTGTTAAAGCCGGTTGTCCCTAACCCCTTCGCTGGCCGTAACATTGGCCCACCGGAACCGGTTCTGATTGACGGCGAGGAGGAGTTTGAGGTAGAGGCAATCCTGGACTGTAGGAAGAGACACAACCAGGTACAATATCTGATTAAGTGGAGGGGTTACGGCCCAGAGGATAATTCTTGGGAACCCGAAAACGGCATACATGCGGAGGAACTCATGCAAGCTTTCAGGAGGTCTAACGCCACGAAGATCGCTCAATTGGGCATCCGGAGGCTGCCCTAAAGGGGGGGGCACTGTCAGTGTACGTACCTTGCCGGGCGCGTCGGTGGTCGCTTCGGTGTGCGTTCGCGTGCGCCGATGCGCACTGTGGTTTTGCATGTTTCCATCTGCGCTGGTACACTTCCTGGATCGCGGGTGCGCGTGCCTGTGCACGCCGGTGCGTGCGGGTGCATGTGCGCGCATTGCGGGCGCGTGCACGCGCACGCCGTGCGCGCGCCCGCGCACGCCGGTTTGCTTATTTAAACTACTGGAACACTTCAGACCAGTGCTGTCTGATCTGCAGTCCCCTGTGTATCCTGCTCCTGTTGTTCGCCTGGAATCCGACCTTCTGACCACCCGGCTTGTTACTGGACTTTCCTTGCTATCTGCCTGCACCCGACCTCGGCCTGTCTTTGACCCTGAACCTGCCTACCCCGCTGTGCCACATTGCCCGAACGTTGCCGAACCCTGCCTGTCTGACCGCCCCTTCTGCTTCTGCCCCGCTACGCTGCTCGGTATACCAGCCTGCCTGCCTACCTACCTGCCTGCAGCCCGCCTGGCTCGCTACCCTTCTGAACCCAGGATCCGGAGCCGCTCTCTTGAACCACTCTCAGGCTCTCTTACCCTTCCGCACTCCCGTGCCTCCTGTCTGCACTACCAGGGGCCCGTGAGTCGGATCCGTACGGGTGACCTCTCTCTGCTCCAACGGACTCGCTGATCAGGTGCGTATCCCCTGACAGAAGGAAAGTGAGGGGAATTCTCCTTGTGCTATAGTGTGCTTTAAAAAAACATTTTTTCTAGGGACAGAAAACTCTAGGTAGGGAGAGTGTCAGTTTCTTTCACTGTGCGAGTCCTTGTTTCTAGGAAAAAAGAAGGAAAGTGAGGGGAATTCTCCTTGTGCTATAGTGTGCTTTAAAAAAACATTTTTTCTAGGGACAGAAAACTCTAGGTAGGGAGAGTGTCAGTTTCTTTCACTGTGCGAGTCCTTGTTTCTAGGAAAAAAGAAGGAAAGTGAGGGGAATTCTCCTTGTGCTATAGTGTGCTTTAAAAAAAAAATTTTTCTAGGGACAGAAAACTCTAGGTAGGGAGAGTGTCAGTTTCTTTCACTGTGCGAGTCCTTGTTTCTAGGAAAAAAGAAGGAAAGTGAGGGGAATTCTCCTTGTGCTATAGTGTGCTTTAAAAAAACATTTTTTCTAGGGACAGAAAACTCTAGGTAGGGAGAGTGTCAGTTTCTTTCACTGTGCGAGTCCTTGTTTCTAGGAAAAAAGAAGGAAAGTGAGGGGAATTCTCCTTGTGCTATAGTGTGCTTTAAAAAAACATTTTTTCTAGGGACAGAAAACTCTAGGTAGGGAGAGTGTCAGTTTCTTTCACTGTGCGAGTCCTTGTTTCTAGGAAAAAAGAAGGAAAGTGAGGGGAATTCTCCTTGTGCTATAGTGTGCTTTAAAAAAAAAAAATTCTAGGGACAGAAAACTCTAGGTAGGGAGAGTGTCAGTTTCTTTCACTGTGCGAGTCCTTGTTTCTAGGAAAAAAGAAGGAAAGTGAGGGGAATTCTCCTTGTGCTATAGTGTGCTTTAAAAAAAAAAAATTTCTAGGCACAGAAAACTCTAGGTAGGGAGAGTGTCAGTTTCTTTCACTGTGCGAGTCCTTGTTTCTAGGAAAAAAGAAGGAAAGTGAGGGGAATTCTCCTTGTGCTATAGTGTGCTTTAAAAAAAAAAATTTCTAGGGACAGAAAACTCTAGGTAGGGAGAGTGTCAGTTTCTTTCACTGTGCGAGTCCTTGTTTCTAGGGACAAAGAAGGAAAGTGAGGGGAATTCTCCTTGTGCTATAGTGTGCTTTAAAAAAACATTTTTTCTAGGGACAGAAAACTCTAGGTAGGGAGAGTGTCAGTTTCTTTCACTGTGCGAGTCCTTGTTTCTAGGAAAAAAGAAGGAAAGTGAGGGGAATTCTCCTTGTGCTATAGTGTGCTTTAAAAAAACATTTTTTCTAGGGACAGAAAACTCTAGGTAGGGAGAGTGTCAGTTTCTTTCACTGTGCGAGTCCTTGTTTCTAGGAAAAAAGAAGGAAAGTGAGGGGAATTCTCCTTGTGCTATAGTGTGCTTTAAAAAAAAAAAATTTCTAGGGACAGAAAACTCTAGGTAGGGAGAGTGTCAGTTTCTTTCACTGTGCGAGTCCTTGTTTCTAGGAAAAAAGAAGGAAAGTGAGGGGAATTCTCCTTGTGCTATAGTGTGCTTTAAAAAAACATTTTTTCTAGGGACAGAAAACTCTAGGTAGGGAGAGTGTCAGTTTCTTTCACTGTGCGAGTCCTTGTTACTAGGAAAAAAGAAGGAAAGTGAGGGGAATTCTCCTTGTGCTATAGTGTGCTTTAAAAAAAAAAAAATTTCTAGGGACAGAAAACTCTAGGTAGGGAGAGTGTCAGTTTCTTTCACTGTGCGAGTCCTTGTTTCTAGGAAAAAAGAAGGAAAGTGAGGGGAATTCTCCTTGTGCTATAGTGTGCTTTAAAAAAAAAAAAATTCTAGGGACAGAAAACTCTAGGTAGGGAGAGTGTCAGTTTCTTTCACTGTGCGAGTCCTTGTTTCTAGGAAAAAAGAAGGAAAGTGAGGGGAATTCTCCTTGTGCTATAGTGTGCTTTAAAAAAACATTTTTTCTAGGGACAGAAAACTCTAGGTAGGGAGAGTGTCAGTTTCTTTCACTGTGCGAGTCCTTGTTTCTAGGAAAAAAGAAGGAAAGTGAGGGGAATTCTCCTTGTGCTATAGTGTGCTTTAAAAAAAAAATTTTTCTAGGGACAGAAAACTCTAGGTAGGGAGAGTGTCAGTTTCTTTCACTGTGCGAGTCCTTGTTTCTAGGGACAAAGAAGGAAAGTGAGGGGAATTCTCCTTGTGCTATAGTGTGCTTTAAAAAAACATTTTTTCTAGGGACAGAAAACTCTAGGTAGGGAGAGTGTCAGTTTCTTTCACTGTGCGAGTCCTTGTTTCTAGGGACAAAGAAGGAAAGTGAGGGGAATTCTCCTTGTGCTATAGTGTGCTTTAAAAAAACATTTTTTCTAGGGACAGAAAACTCTAGGTAGGGAGAGTGTCAGTTTCTTTCACTGTGCGAGTCCTTGTTTCTAGGGACAAAGAAGGAAAGTGAGGGGAATTCTCCTTGTGCTATAGTGTGCTTTAAAAAAACATTTTTTCTAGGGACAGAAAACTCTAGGTAGGGAGAGTGTCAGTTTCTTTCACTGTGCGAGTCCTTGTTTCTAGGAAAAAAGAAGGAAAGTGAGGGGAATTCTCCTTGTGCTATAGTGTGCTTTAAAAAAACATTTTTTCTAGGGACAGAAAACTCTAGGTAGGGAGAGTGTCAGTTTCTTTCACTGTGCGAGTCCTTGTTTCTAGGAAAAAAGAAGGAAAGTGAGGGGAATTCTCCTTGTGCTATAGTGTGCTTTAAAAAAACATTTTTTCTAGGGACAGAAAACTCTAGGTAGGGAGAGTGTCAGTTTCTTTCACTGTGCGAGTCCTTGTTTCTAGGAAAAAAGAAGGAAAGTGAGGGGAATTCTCCTTGTGCTATAGTGTGCTTTAAAAAAAAAAAATTTCTAGGGACAGAAAACTCTAGGTAGGGAGAGTGTCAGTTTCTTTCACTGTGCGAGTCCTTGTTTCTAGGAAAAAAGAAGGAAAGTGAGGGGAATTCTCCTTGTGCTATAGTGTGCTTTAAAAAAAAAAATTTCTAGGGACAGAAAACTCTAGGTAGGGAGAGTGTCAGTTTCTTTCACTGTGCGAGTCCTTGTTTCTAGGGACAAAGAAGGAAAGTGAGGGGAATTCTCCTTGTGCTATAGTGTGCTTTAAAAAAACATTTTTTCTAGGGACAGAAAACTCTAGGTAGGGAGAGTGTCAGTTTCTTTCACTGTGCGAGTCCTTGTTTCTAGGGACAAAGAAGGAAAGTGAGGGGAATTCTCCTTGTGCTATAGTGTGCTTTAAAAAAACATTTTTTTCTAGGGACAGAAAACTCTAGGTAGGGAGAGTGTCAGTTTCTTTCACTGTGCGAGTCCTTGTTTCTAGGGACAAAGAAGGAAAGTGAGGGGAATTCTCCTTGTGCTATAGTGTGCTTTAAAAAAACATTTTTTCTAGGGACAGAAAACTCTAGGTAGGGAGAGTGTCAGTTTCTTTCACTGTGCGAGTCCTTGTTTCTAGGGACAAAGAAGGAAAGTGAGGGGAATTCTCCTTGTGCTATAGTGTGCTAAAGCATTCCTCATCAACCATCTTTGAAATCCTTGTTTTTTGGACAGTCAGGGAAATTGTCGTTGTGCTATTCTGTGCAAAAGCAATCATCCTCAACCATATTTAGAAATCCTTAAGTAAAGGGACAGAGAAGGACACCTGAAGGTAGCCCTTATTGCTTTTTTCCCATCTCCCTGCAGGCCATCTATTAGAATGTCTGGAAGGCAAACAAGGAGAGGCAGACAGTCAGGAGGCAATAAAAGAGGGCAAGCAGGCTCTGTGTCTGGGGGCAACAGTGCTGGTCGTGGACGCGGTGCATTGTCATCAGCACATGGCCATGGGACACGCTTGTCCTTCTTTTCGGCAGCTGGACATGTTGAGCCACATCATGCCGAAGACTTGGTAGAGTGGATGACCAAGCCCTCCTCCTCCTCCTCATCCTCTCTCACCCAGGCTCAGGGTACTGGCAAAGCAGCTGCCAAAGCGTCCTCTTCCCTGGTATCAATGTCAGACTCATCATCAGTCACTCCTTCCCTAGACCCACCATGTCCTCCTCCTGAGGAGTCCCCCGAACTGTTTGAGCACAGTGTTGGGTACATGCTCCAGGAGGATGCCCAGCGTTTCGAAGGGTCTGATGATGAAACCCAGCTACAGGAAGGCAGTAGCGTGAGAGCAGACAGAGGGGATGCTCAAGAAGGACACCAATCTGGCAGTCATGTTCCAGCAGCTGCAGCATACTGCCAGATTGGCTCCAGTGATGAGGAGGGAGGGGATGATGAGGTCACTGACTCCACGTGGGTGCCTAATAGGAGAGAGGAGGAGGAGGAGGATGAGGAGGAGGCACATCTCCAACGAGGCAGGATGCCCTTTGGTGGCCAGCGTAAGGGCAGTACACTGACGGAATCACACCGCAGAGCTCCGCCTGTGCAGGGCGCTGCCTCTGCCGGTCATTCAAAAAGTTCCTTGGTGTGGGCCTTTTTTGAGGCTAGTGCATCAGATCGCACAGCTGCTGTTTGCAACATATGTCTCAAGCGTATATCGCGTGGCCAAAACATCAGCCGCTTGGGTACCACATGCCTGACCAGACATATGTTGACCTGCCATGCAGCTCGTTGGCAAGCCTACCTCAAAGACCCACACCAAAGAACAAAGCGGACCTCTCCTTGCACCGCATCAGCTGGGATCTCCAACCCCACTATAACTTCAGTCCTCTCTGAAACATGCACTGAGAGGAATGAAGGTGTAGAATTAGGTGTGTCACAGCCAAGTACTTGCGGCCACTCTGCTAGCAGTACACCGACGTCCGATTCTAGCAGGCAAATTTCCCTGCCCCAGCTGCTGGACCGTCGAAAGAAGTTCACTCCCAGCCATCCACATGCCCAGCGGTTGAATGCTAGCTTGGCTAAATTGCTAGCGCTTCAACTGCTGCCTTTTCAGTTGGTAGACTCGGCCCCCTTCCGTGAGTTTGTGCAATGTGCGGTTCCTCAGTGGCAGGTTCCCAAACGCCACTTTTTCTCACGGAAGGCTATTCCGGCTCTCTACCGGCATGTGGAAGGCAATGTCTTGGCCTCGCTGGACAGGGCGGTCAGCGGTAAGGTGCATATTACCGCTGACTCATGGTCCAGCAGGCATGGACAGGGACGTTACCTTTCTTTCACGGCCCATTGGGTCACTCTTTTGGCAGCTGGGAAGGATGCAGGACAAGGTGCAGTAGTGTTGGAGGTTGTTCCACCGCCACGCCTCCAAAATGCTACTACTGGTTGTGACACACCTCTCTCCTCCACCCCCTCCTCTTCTTCTTCCTCCATGGCCTCTTCCTGTGGTTTGTCCTATGAACCAGCGGTGCTCCGTAGCCGTTCACGGGGCTACGCAAGTACGCAGGCAAAAAGATGCCATGCCGTGCTTGCGCTGGTGTGTTTGGGGGACAGAAGCCACACTGGGGCAGAGGTCCTGTCTGCTCTGCAGGGCCAGGCCGAGAGGTGGTTGACGCCACGCCAGCTTAAGCCAGGAATGGTGGTTTGCGACAATGGCACCAACCTCCTCTCCGCCCTCCGACAGGGACAACTGACCCATGTGCCCTGTGTGGCTCACGTCCTTAACCTGGTGGTGCAGCGGTTCTTGGGCAGGTACCCGGGCTTACAGGATGTCCTGAGGCAGGCCAGGAAAGTCTGTGTGCATTTCCGCAGATCTTATAATGCCAGTGCTCGCCTGGCTGAGCTGCAAAAGGAGTTGAACCTGCCCAAGAACCGCCTTATATGTGACATGCCCACCAGGTGGAACTCAACGTTGGCCATGCTGCAGCGGCTGCACACGCAGCAGAGGGCCATCAATGAGTACCTGTGCGACTACGGCACCAGGACAGGGTCAGGGGAGCTTGGTTTTTTTTCTCCACGCCAGTGGGGCATGATCAGGGATGCATGCACTGTCCTGGCACCATTTGAGGAGGCCACGAGGATGGTGAGCAGTGACAGTGCATGCATCAGTGACACTGTACCTCTTGTCCACCTGTTGGAGCACACGCTGCGTGGAATAATGGACAGGGCACTTGAGGCAGAACAGAGGCAGGAAGAGGAGGACTTCCTTGCCTCTCAAGGCCCCCTTTACCCAGACAGTGTTCCTTCTGTCCCACCCATCGCACAGGAAGAGGAGGAGGAGGAGGAGGAGGAGGAGGAGGATTGTGTCAGCATGGAGGTGGAGGCTGGCACTCAGCATCATCAGCAGCAGTCTTTTAGGGATGATTTACAGTCCCAAGAAACCAGTGGACTTGTACGTGGCTGGGAGGAGGTGGCTGCGGATCATGTCGTCCTTAGTGACCCAGAGGACTCCGGAGCGAATGCCTCAGCAAACCTACGCTGCATGGCCTCCCTGATCCTGCAAAGTCTGCGGAAGGATCCTCGTATTCTTCGGATCAAGGAGAGGGACCATTACTGGCTGGCCACTCTCCTTGATCCACGGTACAAGGGTAAGGTTGCGGACCTTATGTTACCGTCGCAGAGGGAGCAGAGGATGAGACAACTCCGGGAGGCCTTGCAGAAAGGTCTGTGCAACGCGTTCCCAGAGACTGGGAGGTTACAAACTCCTGGTCCTGGACAACGAGTTGCTGAGGCTTCGGCCAGTCAAAGAAGGAGCGGTGGGGAAGGTGGCCGTCTGACCGATGCGTTCAGACAATTCTTTAGTCCGCAGCCCCAAAGTATGATCGGTTCCAGCAACCATCGCCAGCGTCTGATAAACATGGTGCAGGAATATCTAGGGGCAAGGTCAGACTTGGACACCTTCCCCACCGAAAATCCTCTGGCTTACTGGGTCTTGAGGATGGATCACTGGCCAGAGCTTGCACAGTATGCAATTGAGCTACTGGCCTGTCCTGCATCCAGCGTTCTTTCGGAACGCACATTCAGTGCTGCTGGAGGATTTGTCACGGATCACAGGGTGCGCCTGTCCACCGACTCGGTTGATCGACTGACTTTCATCAAGATGAACCAGTCTTGGATCACCACCAGCTACCACACACCTGATGCTGATATAACAGACTAATTGATTTTAACATGTCACATCCCTTCAAGACTGATGCTGATGCTGAGTGCCTGTGCTGTTATGTTGACTGGCTATCCTCCTCCTCCGAGTCCTCAATGATACGATTGATGATGATAGCTTGGAAGATCATTTTTGTTTATGGGTGCCGCCACCAGTGGCTAAGGCCCAATTTTTCAGCCCCTGTTTTACAGGGGCGTGTAATTACATTTTTTTTAGCAATAATTTGCCATAGGGCTCATTGCTGTGCTCCAAGTACAGTATCTGTGAGGGGTTGGAGTGTTGTGGCACCAGTGCCTAAGGCCCAATTTTTCAGCCCCTGTTTAAAAGGGGCGTGTCATTACAATTTTTGAAGCAATACTTTGCAACAGGGCTCATTGCTGTGCTCCAAGTACAGTATCTGTGAGGGGTTGTAGTGTTGTGCCACCAGTGCCTAAGGCCCAATTTTTCAGCCCCTGTTTAACAGGGGCGTGTCATTACAATTTTTGAAGCAATACTTTGCAACAGGGCTCATTGCTGTGCTCCAAGTACAGTATCTGTGAGGGGTTGTAGTGTTGTGCCACCAGTGCCTAATGCCCAATTTTTCAGCCCCTGTTCAACAGGGGCATTCAATTACAATTCTTGATCTAATAATTCACAGCAGGGCCCATTGCTGCACCCACCAAGAGTAACTGTCAGGGCTTACAGTGTTGTGGCACCAGCACCACCATCAAAGGCCCAATTTTTACTACCACTGTTCAACAATTATATGTAATTAAAATTCCTGATATAATAGTTGACAGCAGGGCGTTCCAGCACCAACCAAGAGTAACTGTGAGTGCTTACAGTGTTGTGCCAACACCAACAACTAAGGGGCCTATTTCTGCAGAGTATATACGGCAGGTCCCTACTTTCAAACATCCAACTTACAAACGACTCCTACTTGCAAACGCAAGAAGACAACAGGAAGTGAGAGGAAATCTACCACTAGGAAGGAAAATTCTCTCCTGTAAGAATAAATATGGGAGAAAGGTGTCTCCTCTGTACTGATGCTTTATCAGCAATCCTTGTTTCAAGAAAAACACCACATTTCAAAAACAGTTGTCATTGGGACGGAAAGTGAGGTGAAATGTTCTGAACAGGGGCACAGACAGCAAAACAAATGTTACAGGGGTGATAACCCTTACCTATGTTTTCCAAAAAGTTTAAAAATAGATTTTTGGGCTGGAGCTACACTTCAACAATGTACCTGTTCAAAATTACAAACACATTCTACATAAGAACAAACCTACAGTCCCTGTCTTGTATGCACCGCCTGTATACGGCTGTTCAGAGTATATAGGGCCTTTTTTATTTTATGTGCGGGGTTCCCCTTAATATCCATACAAGACCCAAAGGGGCTGGTAATGGGCTGGGGTAGGGGGGGGGGGGTCATGGGGTAGCTATGCCATTTTTCTTAAAGATTTTCATCCATATTACCTGGACCAGACATTACATTAAAGCCGCAAGCAGTTTTAAATGGCTTTTTTTTCCTTTAGAAGTGTCATTTTGTGCAGGGACAGTTCTAAACACGGGAAACACGTGGCACTTCACAGGCATACTTTAGACACCCCCCAGGTACGATATTTAAAGGAATATTTGACTTTTTTTTTTCACTTTATGCATCATTAAAATGACTGCTCCCGAAAAACGACCGTTTTTAAAACTTCTTTTTGCATTGATACATGTCCCCTGGTGCAGAACCCGGGTTCCCAAACCCTTTTTAGGACAATAACATGCATAATAGTTGTTATAATTAGCACTTTAGAATTCGAACGTTCGCATCCATTGTATTTAATAGGGTTCTAATGTTCGTACGAACTTTCGGTCCGTTCGCGGGTTCTGGTGCGAACCGAACCCGGGGGTGTTCGGCTCATCACTACTCCTGACCTCTGAGAAGCCAGCACCTTAGAGCGTTCAGTCCTGTAGGTACCTCTCAAGCTCCCAATTTTAGTGTCCACTTGTTTTGCTGTGGCTGTGGGCACCTTGGTATGCACAAATGGGAGCAGCTTCTCCAGCGCTGCTTTTCTCACCCCTTTTTTTTTATGGATGGGGTTTTTCGTCTCCCACAGAGCCGGCAGCTCCCTTACCCGGTCAATAAATTCCGCCAGGAACTCTTTGTCGCTAATAAAGACATTCATATTGTATCTGCAAGTTAAATAAATTATATTTAACTAATGTGAGGCAAACAGTCTAACCTCCTTAACATCCTAGTCACCATATATATCCTCCAACAATCTCAAGACAGTATAGGCCAACAATTTTTACAAGTCACAAAATCACATACCTTCGTTCGCACGTCCGTCACTTGAACTCCTCTCTCCGCACACCGAACGTACTATAGTCACATGTGTGTTTGCTATATACACACCACGCATGCGTCAAAATTCGAACACGTCGCTCCGCACACGTCGCCCGCCCATGACGTTCTAACTAACATCTTTTCCCCGCCCCTTCTCTTTCGGCGTGCAGACAGATATGGCGGAGTTACAGCAGGTGTCTGATAATTCCGCAACTAACAAGGAGACAAGCCCGGAGACCGAGGACACGTCACGATCAAGGAGGAGATTCAAGGCATCGAATATGTCTTTGGCGGAGATGGCGGAGATGGTGGACATCTTGCTCAAGGCTGATTATGATGCCAAGCATGGGCCGTATAGCAAACCAAATAGAAGGAAGGCCAAAATCCTCACTAAAGTTGTGAAGAGTCTGAGGGCGAAGTTCGGGGTGAAACGCTCAAATGAGCAGCTCAGAAAGAGGTGGTCAGACCTCAAACTGAGGGAGCCAGACCAGTTGAGGAGCATAAAGAGGATGCTCGCTAAAAGTAAGTAAAATGTAGACTTTTCTGCTATTAATCTTTTTATAAACTGACATGTTTTTTTTTTTTCTCATATTGGACTCCCTTCCAAAATGTAATATTTTGAACTTGGTTGGGCACAGTAATCGTTCATTACGTTACCGACACTTCGTTCGGCCACTATCCGCGGTTTTGGCTTATTTTAGAGCCACAAAAGTAATTAGACATCTGCCATTTTTGATCAAATATTGTTGATAATTTTTAAGTCTAGATGATGTGTTTGTAAAGAGAATGAAATGCAAACTTTTATCAGTGTAAAGGAGAGGACACTCAGCAGCTGCTTCCACATCTGTACTTTGGAGCACTATAGTGTGGGCCACCAGACCCGCCTTTTTTGGGTGTCCCACACAGGTGCATCAGAGAATTTTTGTGGTGCCTCCATGTCAAAAAAATTACATCCAAATGTGAATACTAAACATATTTGGGGTCATAAATAATGCATTCTTCTTTAAATTCCGCACAAATACACACTTGTACCCCACTTCCAAGCAATTTAGCCTGTTTTTATTTTAACAATGAGATTTACAGTGTGATAAATAGACCTTTGGTTTTATTCTCATAGGGGAGAGAAGACTGGGAGGAGGACACTCCAGGGAGCACATGCACCCCACAACTTCCAAGCAACCCCAAACTCCCAAAGACCCACAACCGAAAGATGTGCAGGAAGTTGAGGTGGAGGAAGGAGAAGTGCAGGAAGGAGAGGTGGATGACGTTGTGGATCTGGTCACCACAACAGGTCAGTATCTGTCACCACAGCTTCAGGTAAGAGAGGTAGGCCTGCAGAGTTATAATACATTTTTTTTGGGTTTTTAGGGGATGTAAATGTTGTGAAGGATAGTACACGGTTCTTCTCTGCTGACAGTGCCCTCCGCCTCATCCAGCAAGTGATGGAATGTAGCACGGAACTGGACCTAATTAAACAAAGAATCCATGTGATGGAACAAACATTTAAAGACATTCTCGATGTTTTGGGGAGAATTCAATAAGCCATCCAAACACATTTGTTTTTACATGTTTGTTTTTGTAATTTTTTGAATTTTTTTGACTATCAAACCAGCCAAAAATTGAATATGCACACAGTGTGTCAACATGTGCTATCTGCCATCAGGGGATATCCATGTACGTCTTTTGTGGGTGCAACCCCTTCCTCGTATCAAAAGTCGGTGAACTGTGGAAGGGGATGCACCCCCAAAACACGTCCATTGATCACCCCTGATGGCAGATAGCACATGTTGACAATAGGGATCAGGATTGTAAACTTCCTAGATGAAAAAAATCCCAAATGTGTGCATATTCAATTTTTGGCTGGCCAAGGGGTGGCAGGACCCCATATTAGGACGGGCACATAGAGACATAGTTTGTGTAAGTGAATGTCTCCGATTGCTCAGAGGTATCCAATGTTGTAATTTTTGAAATGCAACTGTTATTTTTGTATTTTCATAAGCAAAAAATTGCCGGGTTGGGGCCAGGCCAACCCAAAAGTAAAAAAATAAATAAAAAATGAAGAGAATGTGCACAGAGTAAAATATTTGACCACAAACAACGTGTAGCTTCTTTTTATACTACCCTCTAAGCTTATTTGGTTCTTTTGTAAGGTTACATAGTGAAATGGTTGTTATTTATTAAAGTAAAATACACTTGCCACTACAAATGCACAAAGACAAACTAGGAGACAGGAAAGAACAAATAATTAAAGGTTTAAACAAGCTTTTTATTGGGATACTTAGACATAGGCTGGCATAGGAATTGCCCCCCTACCCGTGAAATACTCCATGTATTTGTCCCGAACCTCACAGGCATTTTGGGGGGGCAAGCCAAGACGGGCAGATTCCAGGCCCGGAAGGGGATTTGCAGGGGAAAGTCCAGCCTCTGGCAAAACTGAGGCCATATATGAATTAGATTTGCGGCAAAGAAAATTGTGTAGCACACAGCAGCATAACACTACATAGTTTATTTTGTAGTCCGCCAAGTGGATGGAAGTCATAAAAAGGCGGAACCGGCTGGCCATTATGCCGAAGGCATTTTCAACGACTCTTCGGCCCCTGGCCAGCCGGTAATTGAACACCCTCTTCTCTGGGGTCAGGGTCCTCTGTGGAAATGGCCTCATAAGATGCCGTCCGAGTCCGAAGGCTTCATCAGCCAAAAAAACAAAGGGGAGTCCTTCAATATTCCCTGCATCCGGTGGCAATGCAAGGTCGTCACTCTGGAGACGGAGGGCAAACTCCGTCTGGATGAAGGATCCCCCATCGGACATCCGGCCATTCTTCCCTACATCAACATAGAGGAATTCATACCGTGCTGACACCACCGCCATCAGCACAATGCTATGAAACCCCTTGTAGTTTTAGTAGTAGGACCCAGAATGGGGTGGCGGCATGATGCGGACGTGCTTCCCGTCTATGGCACCACCGCAGTTGGGGAAGTCCCACCGCGTGGCAAACTCCGATGCCACAGTCTGCCATTCCTGTGGCGTGGAAGGAAGCTGTGGAGTGAAACAAGATGAAATAATATTAGAAAAACAAAGTCATACATTACAAGGAAATTCTATCCCAAAAAATTAGAGGCCAACATCAATCAAATTATACGTTTATTAAGGTGTTTAAAAAAAGTATAATGGAAGGCTCATTTATCATATTCATCACCCCCTCTGATGGGCCATTACTAAATTATTTTGGGGGGGGGGAGATGTGTTTGGCCACAGGATAGCATTGCAGTGGCGGTGCGTCCAGAGTGGGCGCTGGAGCACTGCCCCCTCTCTCCTGTGCCCATCACTCAGAACAATACATAGGTTCATGCATTGCATGAACCTATGTATTGTCTATGCCGCACACTATTCAGGTGGATGGCCTCTTGTAAAGCGACCGACATATGAATCATTGCGGCATTTAGGGGGTTAAAATTGCATAGCAGAAACAGGTAGTAAAATAGTCTTGCACATTACAACCTGAGGGATGTAATTGGCTTCCTAAAAGAAAAATCGGGGACGCAGGGGGAGTGGGCATTCCTTGGGTAAACACTGACAGGCTGCTCTGCCAATCATGTTCACCAAGTCTGTTTAATGGTAACATGATTGGCTGATGCAACATGAAAGGAAGGAGAAGACATCAAGGACAGAAGAAGGATGGCGCTGACCACAAGAAGGTAAGTGCAGGGCTGGGGGGAAACTGGCTGCATTAGAGGGGACTAAATGGCTGCATTTGAGGGAACAAAATGGCTGCATTGGAGGGGACAACTGGGGGCGTTTAATAGGCACCAGAGCAAAAAAGGAGGAAGTTTATTTCCTAAATTGGGGTTTGAACCCCCAAACATTTGGAGCAACAGGCGCCCCTGCTGGAAAAGTTAGTGATGGGAAATATTTATGGAGGAGAAAAAAGGGGCAATCTAAAGCTTCCAACATGCATGGGGACAAAGGGGACATTCTCAGCATATTACAATCATGGTAATTAGGGAAGGATGAAAGAAATACAATACATTAGCATACATGTAATACATAAAATGTGATGTTAAGGGAGCAAACTTACCCTAATATAGTCCTCCTGCAGGACTTGGATGATGGCAGAACAGGTGTCTGGGATTATGAGGCCCAGAGCCTGGGGGGAGATGCCTGTGGTGAACTTCAAGTCCTGAAGACTTCTCCCTGTCGCCAGGTAACGCAACGTGGCGATGAGCCTCTGCTCAGCACTGATGGCTTCCCGCATAACGGTGTCCTTCCTGGTAATATAGGGGGACACCAAAGCCAACAGTTCCTGAAAAACGGGGTCAGACATCTGCAGAAAATTCCTGTAGTCCTCAGGATTATTCTCGACGATCTCCCGCAGCAGAGGCATGTGGCAGAATTGGTCCCGCTGGAGCAACCAATTCTTGGTCCATGAACTCCTCCTCACACCATTCATGGACTGGTCTTGTTCCAAAACAAGCAGACCAACACCAAGCGCACGCACAGCACGAACTCGACGATGAGAACGTCCAGGCGACATGGCTAGGAAACGGTCGTCTAATCAGAACGTACAGAACAGAACGCACTTTAGAACAGCAAGGCCTATGAATAACGAACTGAAAATCAGAAACGAACAGGCAAGAACGCACTGTAAAACAGATACGACCTGCCTAGACGCCCTGAAAGTCAAGATACAAACCCACAAGCACAAACTGAACGGCAGAAAACGATCTGAAAAGTACGAAGACTGAAAAGCGCGAATCGTCTCTTCCCAAACTTTTACTTCACACGCGGTAACACGAGATCAGCAAAAGCAGCCCAAGGGGTGGCGCCAAGAAAAAAGATCTTCCCCTTTATAGTGCCGTCGTACGTGCTGGACGTGAGCGCGGAGAACAACGAGGAAATTGGGAAATGACAGTGTGTACGCATAGAAAGCTTGACGAGAAAATCGACAAGCTTAACAAGAATCTCGTCGAAAAAAACGACGTGTTTTTTACAACGAGAAACTCGGTCGTGTGTACGAGGGCTAACATTTAAAAAATGTCATTTCTGTGGATGGACTGCAAGTGTCAGCACAGCCCATTAACCCTTCTTTGGCTGAGTCCAAAGCTGTTTGCCCCACTGCTGCTGAGGACTCTACAGTGCAGCATCAGGAGACAGCTGGTACTGCAGCAACTGTGACTATTCCTGATGGGAATTTGAATAGTTCTGTGACTGATAACAATCACCCCAGTACCAGTGTGATGAACAATCGTCCTGCTACAGATCCTGCCATTTCAGTTCATACAGTTGATAATAATAATAATATACAGAGTGATGTGGCTTCAGTGTCAGCCCTTGGCCCTGATAAACCTACTTTTGCACAGGTGGCACACTCTGCTCCTGGTAGTCCCGCTCCCAAGCGGGGTTTTCCACTGCAAGCTGCCACCTTGAGCACTCCAAGATCTGGTCTTGGGTCTCTGGCTTCTGCTGGGGGTCCAAGACGTAATGTAGTTATCCTGAAATGGGAAGGTGGTGCCATCCCTCCAGCACGGCGTGCAGTGGTGGACTTGATATTGGAGATGGGTTTTGGTGCAAATGACCTGTATGCCTTTATACACGTAGCTGGGACAAGGGACTATACAGTTAGCTTCACCAGGCCAGAGGGTCTTGACCTGTTCTGGGAGCGATATGAGGCTCGGTGCAGGTCAAGACCTGAATGGGAAGGTCTGGTCCCAGTTGCGGTTTCTCAGAGGTCAACAGTAAAAAAAAGAACCATTATCCTGACCAATGAGAGTGTTCCTGCTCGGGATCTAGAGGTCTGGTTAAGGAACTATGGGGAAGTTTTGACCAAACCTAATAAAATCCATGATGAGCGTAACATCTGGACTGGGGGATGGTCGGTAACAGTCAGGTTGGCCAGGGATGGGAATGTTGTCCGTCACTTGCCCTCCTCAGCTTTCATAGGGAGGGATAGGATGACTGTTTTCTATCCTGGTCAGCCGAAGCTGTGTCACCGCTGTGGAGAAAAGGGGCACTTGAGCTCCTCCTGTTCAGCCTTGATGTGTTCAGTGTGTCGGGGTCAGGGTCATATGGCTAAGGACTGCACTAAGATGATCAGGTGCAATCTGTGCCTGCGCCTTGGCCACCCCTACAGCAGATGTCCTGAAGCCTGGCACAATATGGAGAAGGAGGTAGTAGAGGACATGTCAAGGCTGGACAGGATGGAGGGTGAGACCCCTGGTGTACCATCCTCCTCTGCGGTGACCCCCTCCCCTGGTCCTGCTCAGGATCCCTCTCCAGTTCCTGTGGCCACCCCTCCTGTGTCTGTAAGTACTCCTTCTGTTTCTGTCTCTGTGTCCCCCCAGCCTACTGTACCCTCTCCTCTTGTGTCGGAACCTTCCAAGTCTGTGCCCCCCGAGTCTGTTACCCCCCAGGAGTCTACCCCTCCCGAGTCTGACTTAAAGGGATCACCCCCCCCACCAGCGTGTACTAAAAAGGGCGCCCCTTCCTCTGTAAAGAAGTCTTGTGGAAAGACTTTAAAGAAAAAAATAAGAGATGAGGGCATCTCTGAGGCTGACCTGCGGTACCTGGAGGAGAGAAGGAAGGTTGGGAGGCGGAAGAGGCAGGCGGTGAGGACGGAACGGGGACGAGAAGCTCCGGTTCCTGTCTCCAGCCGTCATAGGTCCTCCAAGTGGGATATTTCTTCATCCGGAGCTTCTTCTGAGAGAAGTTCCGATTCTGAAATGGACTTTGAGGCGGCCTCTAGAAAGAGAGAGGCTTCTGGTGATGAGCAGCAGAGGGGAGCTAAGAAGCAATCCACCCAATAACCCAAATGGCGGTTCCCCCTCCGTTAAAAGTGGTGACAATTAATGTCGCCAGCATTAAGTCAGTAAGAGCTCGTTCTATGGCCTTCTTTTTGTTCAGCCAATTAGATGCTGAAATTTTATTTTTGCAAGAGACTAGGCTCACCTCCTTGGCAGATAGTCATATGGCCAAGAGAGAGTGGAGGTATGGTCCATCTTACTGGTCTCTTGCGGCCGAGCCTTACGGCGGTGTGGCGGTGTTGTTTAAAACCGGCATGGTAACTGTCCGGCGGGTTATTGAGGTGGAGATTGGGAGATGTATGGTCTTAGACGTCCTTGTGGGAGGGCAGGACCTGCGCCTAATCAATGTTTATGGGCCGCACACAAAGTGGGACAGGAAATGCCTTTTTACAAGGATCAAGCCATTTCTTTTTACATCCCGGCAAGTGGTCTTTGGAGGTGAATTTAATACAGTAACTAGGCCCAAGGACAGGAAGGACTTCAAGGACAGGCTGGGATATGATAGCGTTTTTTTAAATAGTATGGTTAGGGATGCTGGTCTTGTGGATGTGCACATTAAGCACCTCCCAGATGACACCGGGTTCACTTTTCATTGTGGTAATAGTCAGAGTAGGATAGATAGGTTTTTTTTGAAGGAGGCCTCTGCTTTCTCGCCCCCAGTGGTGCAGGCAGTAGAGTTCTCTGATCACTGTATGCTATCTGTGGTCCTGAATGCTTCGGACGCCCCTCAGAGGGGCAAGGGCATCTGGAGATTAAATTCGACTCTACTCAAGGAAGAACATGTTAGACAATCCTTTGAGGAATTCTTTCAGGCACAGGTGACCATCCTGGACTTTTGTAGCAGCAAGGCTGAGTGGTGGTTGCTGACCAAAAAGAGGATCGCTGGATTCTTCAGGGGCCTAGCCAATAGAAATCAGTTTAATAAATACATGACCTACCAACGTTTACGGAGGAAGCTGGATATTCTTGTCTCGAGAGGAGGAGATCCTGGGGCAATCTCCGAAGTGAAACTCCTTCTCAGGAAGTGTCAATATGACCGGCATGCCTCTTTGGTTCTGGAGAGGGACTATGGGAAGTACCACTCGCCTGACCCTTACCAGAACTGCAAACAAGGTGTAGCTGTTAAAACGGTCGTTGGCCTTAAGGACAGTACAGGTTCCTTGACAAAGTCCAGGTCAGGGATTCTGGAGGTCGTGAGGTCCTTTTATGCCGACCTTCTTGGGAGGAAAGAGCTTGACCGTGACAAGATGGAAAGCTTTTTGGACTCTACTCCAGGTCTAAATGGTGGAGATGTTCCATTGATGAATTTGACAGAGGAGATCACAGTCAAAGAGGTGATGAGGGCAATTGAACAGCTTGCCATCAAAAAGTCGCCTGGACCGGATGGCTTGACGGCTGAGTTTTACAAAGCCTTTAAGTCTATTCTGGCCCCGCATTTGGTAGAGGTTTTTAACAGTTGCCTTGCTGAGGGGGTGCTTTCCCCTTCCATGAGGCACTCGGCTGTGATTCTTCTTTCAAAGGGTAAAGATCCTTCGATGATTGAGAATTGGCGCCCCATCAGCCTTCTTAATGTCGATAGAAAGATACTGGCAAAGATATTTTTCTGGCGCCTATCGTCAGTGGCAGAGTCTTTGCTTTCTCGCCATCAGCACTGTTCGGTCCAGGGTAGGAGCACCTTCACAGCGGTTTTAGCTGTCCGGGAGGCCTTGGAGCGGTGCAGGGCTGCAGGCTGGGGAAAGTATTTGCTGACATTGGATCAGGCAAAGGCTTTTGATCGTGTTAACCATGAGTACCTGTGGTTGCTCCTTAGTAAGTACGGTCTGCCGGGTGGTTTTGTCGATTGGCTGAAAGTCTTGTATAAGGGGGCAGAAAGCTTCCCTCTTGTTAATGGTTGGGTTGGACAGTCCTTTGAGGTTGGCTCCGGGGTGCGCCAGGGTTGTCCCCTGAGTCCCCTGCTCTATGTGTTTGCAATCGACCCCTTCATCAGGAGGCTAGAGAGTGGCATGTTGTGTGGGGTACCAGTGGGGCTCCCGGGTGAGCCGCCTTTGAGGGTTGTTGCCTATGCGGATGATGTGTCGGTGATTGTCACTGGGACGGATGAAGCGGAGGAGGTGGTCTCTCTGACATCACGGTATTCTGAAGCATCAGGCTCCAAGATCAATCAGGAAAAGACTGAAGTTTTCTGGATGGGAAAGGAAGGTGAGGGGTTTGATCTCCCGGGCACCTTTCCAGTGCCCCAGGAAAGAATTAAGATACTAGGCATTGAATTTGGACCCGGCGATTATGGCCTCAAAAACTGGGAAGGCAGACTGGAAATTGCCAATACTAAGGTGGTCAGCTGGAAGAGATGGAAGTTATCTATGAGGGAAAGGGTTGATCTGATTAAGACTTACCTGATTCCGATCTTCTTGTATGTCAGCCTTGTCTGCATCTTGCCAGTGTCTCTCTATGCTAGGGTCAGTAGTGTGTTCTTCCAGATGCTGTGGGGGAACAGACTGAACCCCATCAAGAGGAATGTCACCTACCTATCCAGGAGGGAGGGTGGCTTAGGTATGGTCAACCCAGTTCTTTTCTTTTCACTGCTATTTCTAAAGTTTAACATTGGTAATATGCTTGCAGTGGAACCTCCTGGATGGGTAGGCATATTTAGATCTTGGTTTAGGCCTTTTCTACGACTTTGGGAAGAAGGTGGCCAAGTGAAGAATCGCAGGGGTCATCGTGGTCAGCTACCAGCCTATGTCGCTCGGTGCCTGAAGTTACTGCGGCAGTGGCGATTGTCGGCTGAAGATCTCAGATCGGTTCCAAGGAAAGTCCTTATGAGTCGAGTCTTGAGCGAAGTCTTTCATGACCCACTGGCCTTAAGGGATTGCCCGGGCCCAGTTTTGAGGGCGGGGTTAAGACTGATTAATTTGGATAGAGTACCCCCTAAATTTAGGGATCTGGCCTGGTTGTGCTTCCATGGGAAGCTCTATGTTCGGGGCAATTTGAAATTCCGCAGTGGGATGGATCGTAGCTGTCCTCGGGAGGAGTGTGCAGATGAGGAGGAGACTATGGACCATTTTCTGCTTCATTGCCCTTTTAACATAGAGGTGTATAAACAGGTGGGGCGGGCCCTCGGTGTCCCTTTCCTCTCCAGGCTGGGTTATGCTGAGTGGGTGTACGGAGCATTCAATACCGGTGGAGTTTTTTGTTTGGATACACTTTTTTTAGTTAGCCTAGTAGTCCGTTATTTCACCTGGAACGCACGGTGTCAGGTCAGCATTTGGCAAAAACTCCTTCCTGTTGAGGTGGTGGTGTATGACATTTTGCATGAGGTGGGGAAGATTCGGGAGCTTGAAAGAGACAAGCGGGGTCAGGGGGCTTGGTTGAAGGCGTGGAGGGGTTTCAAGTATCCCTGACTACCAGGAGTCTCTTTCCCGGGTGTGGCTGTCTGTCTCTTATCACCCTAGATTATCAGTATTTTTGATGAATTTTTGATAAATGGCTGCGTACATAGGTGATGGGTTGTGCCTCTTAGGCCCTCTCTGCTGGTTTATGTAAATAGTTTTCTAATGTTTTTGTAGTGAATTATGTATATATTATATATATTCTGAACATGGATGTGTATTCCTTTGTTTTCTGTTGAAGTTTTGTACCATGGTTTTGTTTTTTACTTTTGTATAAAATTGGTTGCTTGATTCTTTTCAATAAAAGATCAATAGTGCCCTGATATTGGTGTCAGTGGGAGGAATAGCGCTCTGATATCGGTGTCAGTGGGAGTAATAGCGCCCTGATATTGGTCAGTGGGAGGAATAGCTCCCTGATATTGGTCAGTGGGAGGAATAGCTCCCTGATATTGGTCAGTGGGAGGAATAGCTCCCTGATATTGGTCAGTGGGAGGAATAGCTCCCTGATATCGGTGTCAGTGGGAGGAATAGCGCCCTGATATTGGTAAGTGGGATTAATAGCGCCCTGATATTGGTGTCAGTGGGAGGAATAGCGCTCTGATATCGGTGTCAGTGGGAGGAATAGCGCCCTGATATTGGTGTCAGTGGGAGGAATAGCATCCTGCTATTGGTCAGTTGGAGGAATTTGCCCTGATATCGGTGTCAGTGGGAGGAATAGCATCCTGCTATTGGTCAGTGGGAGGAATAGCGCCCTGATATCGGTGTCAGTGGGAGGAACAGCGCTCTGATATCAGTGTCAGTGGGAGGAATAGCTCCATGATATCGGTGTCAGTGGGAGGAATAGCATCCTGCTATTGGTCAGTGGGAGGAATAGCGCCCTGATATCGGTGTCAGTGGGAGGAATAGCATCCTGCTATTGGTCAGTGGGAGGAATAGCGCCCTGATATTGCTGTCAGTGGGAGGATTAGTGCCCTGCTATTGGTCAGTGGGAGGAATAGCGCCCTGATATCGGTGTCAGTGGGAGGAATAGTGCCCCGCCCATCATTGGAGCACAGGTGTGTCAGGAGGAAGGTGCCTCTGAAGCTGCTCTGTGAGAAGGGAGTGGTGGTGAAATCTATCCCAGCTCCCTGGCCCCCTTTCTGGGGAGGCCAGCAGGGCCTCTCCTGCTGGAGGCTCCCAGCCATCTCCTGGGCCATCAGTTGAACTGCCTGCCACTGCACAAGCTGATCTCTCTACCCCTGGTGAGGATGAAGGCTCGGAGGCCATTCGGGAGCGAGTGGTGGCTGGGATTAAGGTCCTGAACAGGGAAAGGGACAAGCTGTACAAGCTGAGAGCGGAGTTAAAGCGCCTGCGAAGGCAACGTGAGGGCTTACACAGCCAGAAACGGGGATCCATGGATCCGGAAATCCAGCTGGCCAAGGTCCATGTGGATCATCAGGAGACCATCGTGGCCATGATGGAAGGCAGAGATGGGCCCTTTAAAGAAAAATTTTGTAACGACAAAAGGTTTGGAAGGGTGACAAAGATGGAGGTGGAGGAGGAGGAGACCCCCAGTTCTGACCCCCTGCCCCCCCCAGGGAGAGGTAAGCAGCCCCAGGCCTTCCCAAGATTCAGGAGGTATGCTGAGGGCCATCCAGGTAATGGAGTCTCCTATGCGGGGGGATCAGATGGTGTTTAATGAGGAAGACATTACTGATGATGTACCTGATAAAGTGAAGCCTGCTAAGTCCCATGTTGTGGATAAAACTGTTTTTGTACCATCTAGCATCTGACTGACAATGTGCCTAATGACAATCAGGCTGCTAGTCCTGTATGCAGCAATGTTGTGCCTGCTGAGGCTGCAATGCAGCAAGAGTTACATTTAAAAAATGTCATTTCTGTGGATGGACTGCAAGTGTCAGCACAGCCCATTAACCCTTCTTTGGCTGAGTACAAAGCTGTTTGCCCCACTGCTGCTGAGGACTCTACAGTGCAGCATCAGGAGACAGCTGGTATTGCAGCAACCGTGACTATTCCTGATGGGAATTTGAATAGTTCTGTGACTGATAACAATCACCCCAGTACCAGTGTGATGAACAATCGTCCTGCTACAGATCCTGCCATTTCAGTTCATACAGTTGATAATGATAATAATATACAGAGTGATGTGGCTTCAGTGTCGGCCCTTGGCCCTGATAAACCTACTTTTGCACAGGTGGCACACTCTGCTCCTGGTAGTCCCGCTCCCAAGCGGGGTTTTCCACTGCAAGCTGCCGCTTTGAGCACCCCAAGATCTGGTCTTGGGTCTCTGGCTTCTGCTGGGGGTCCCAGGCGGAATGTAGTTATTCTGAAATGGGAAGGTGGTGCCATCCCTCCAGCACGGCGTGCAGTGGTGGACTTGATATTGGAGATGGGTTTTGGTGCAAATGACCTGTATGCCTTTATACACGTAGCTGGGACAAGGGACTATACGGTTAGTTTCACCAGGCCAGAGGGTCTTGACCTGTTCTGGGAGCGATATGAGGCTCGGTGCAGGTCAAGACCTGAATGGGAAGGTCTGGTCCCAGTTGCGGTTTCTCAGAGGTCAACAGTAAAAAAAATAACCATTATCCTGACCAATGAGAGTGTTCCTGCTCGGGATCTAGAGGTCTGGTTAAGGAACTATGGGGAAGTTTTGACCAAACCTAATAAAATCCATGATGAGCGTAACATCTGGACTGGGGGATGGTCGGTAACAGTCAGGTTGGCCAGGGATGGGAATGTTGTCCGTCACTTGCCCTCCTCAGCTTTCACAGGGAGGGATAGGATGACTGTTTTCTACCCTGGTCAGCCGAAGCTGTGTCACCGCTGTGGAGAAAAGGGGCACTTGAGCTCCTCCTGTTCAGCCTTGATGTGTTCAGTGTGTCGGGGTCAGGGTCATATGGCTAAGGACTGCACTAAGATGATCAGGTGCAATCTGTGCCTGCGCCTTGGCCACCCCTACAACAGATGTCCTGCAGCCTGGCACAATATGGAGAAGGAGGTAGTAGAGGACATGTCAAGGCTGGACAGGATGGAGGGTGAGACCCCTGGTGTACCATCCTCCTCTGCGGTGACCCCCTCCCCTGGTCCTGCTCAGGATCCCTCTCCAGTTCCTGTGGCCACCCCTACTGTGTCTGTAAGTACTCCTTCTGTTTCTGTCTCTGTGTCCCCCCAGCCTACTGTACCCTCTCCTCTTGTGTCGGAACCTTCTGAGTCTGTGCCCCCCGAGTCTGTTACCCCCCAGGAGTCTACCCCTCCTGAGTCTGACTTAAAGGGATCACCCCCCCCCACCAGTGTGTACTAAAAAGGGCGCCCCTTCCTCTGTAAAGAAGTCTTGCCCCTCCGTTAAAAGTGGTGACAATTAATGTCGCCAGCATTAAGTCAGTAAGAGCTCGTTCTATGGCCTTCTTTTTGTTCAGCCAATTAGATGCTGAAATTTTATTTTTGCAAGAGACTAGGCTCACCTCCTTGGCAGATATTCATATGGCCAAGAGAGAGTGGAGGTATGGTCCATCTTACTGGTCTCTTGCGGCCGAGCCTTACGGCGGTGTGGCGGTGTTGTTTAAAACCGGCATGGTAACTGTCCGGCGGGTTATTGAGGTGGAGATTGGGAGATGTATGGTCTTAGACGTCCTTGTGGGAGGGCAGGACCTGCGCCTAATCAATGTTTATGGGCCGCACACAAAGTGGGACAGGAAATGCCTTTTTACAAGGATCAAGCCATTTCTTTTTACATCCCGGCAAGTGGTCTTTGGAGGTGACTTTAATACAGTAACTAGGCCCAAGGACAGGAAGGACTTCAAGGACAGGCTGGGATATGATAGCGTTTTTTTAAATAGTATGGTTAGGGATGCTGGTCTTGTGGATGTGCACATTAAGCACCTCCCAGATGACACCGGGTTCACTTTTCATCGTGGTAATAGTCAGAGTAGGATAGATAGTTGTTTTTTGAAGGAGGCCTCTGCTTTCTCGCCCCCAGTGGTGCAGGCAGTAGAGTTCTCTGATCACTGTATGCTATCTGTGGTACTGAATGCTTCAGACGCCCCTCAGAGGGGCAAGGGCATCTGGAGATTAAATTCGACACTACTCAAGGAAGAACATGTTAGACAATCCTTTGAGGAATTCTTTCAGGCACAGGTGACCATCCTGGACTTTTGTAGCAGCAAGGCTGAGTGGTGGGAGCTGACCAAAAAGAGGATCGCTGGATTCTTCAGGGGCCTAGCCAATAGAAATCAGTTTAATAAATACATGACCTACCAACGTTTACGGAGGAAGCTGGATATTCTTGTTTCGAGAGGAGGAGATCCTGGGGCAATCTCCGAAGTGAAACTCCTTCTCAGGAAGTGTCAATATGACCGGCATGCCTCTTTGGTTCTGGAGAGGGACTATGGGAAGTACCACTCGCCTGACCCTTACCAGAACTGCAAACAAAGTGTAGCTGTTAAAACGGTCGTTGGCCTTAAGGACAGTACAGGTTCCTTGACAAAGTCCAGGTCAGGGATTCTGGAGGTCGTGAGGTCCTTTTATGCCGACCTTCTTGGGAGGAAAGAGCTTGATCGTGACAAGATGGAAAGCTTTTTGGACTCTACTCCAGGTCTAAATGGTGGAGATGTTTCATTGATGAATTTGACAGAGGAGAACACAGTCGAAGAGGTGATGAGGGCAATTGAACAGCTTGCCATCAAAAAGTCGCCTGGACCAGATGGCTTGACGGCTGAGTTTTACAAAGCCTTTAAGTCTATTCTGGCCCCGCATTTGGTAGAGGTTTTTAACAGTTGCCTTGCTGAGGGGGTGCTTTCCCCTTCCATGAGGCACTCGGCTGTGATTCTTCTTTCAAAGGGTAAAGATCCTTCGATGATTGAGAATTGGCGCCCCATCAGCCTTCTTAATGTCGATAGAAAGATACTGGCAATGATATTTTTCTGGCGCCTATCGTCAGTGGCAGAGTCTTCGCTTTCTCGCCATCAGCACTGTTCGGTTGTCATGGATATGCAGTAGTGTTTGTCTGTCAGCTTACCTTCCTTCCCATGTGTTCATCTTAGAGGCCTGAGCCCTTTCACCTGGCTTCCTTTATAATCTCCTCCCAGCCAGACTCCACCCCAGGCCCTATCACAGAACACTATATTAACCTGTGCACTGCAAGCCTGCTTTGCTGATCAACGTGTTTGTTAGGCATTGTGTGTTTGGGTTCCTGCCTGCCGTGTGCTACGTCTGTCTCTCTGTTACGTTATTGGCTTGTCCCCGACTATCCCTGTCTGCTCGTGACCCTTGACCTTCGGCTCGTTCTTTCGTTATCCTTGTCTGCTTGTGGCCCCTGACCTTCGGCTTGTTATTCGGTTCTCTCTTATCCTGTGCTGCTGCTTCCTCTCTTTTCCCCTTATCCTACGGGGCGTGAGCTAGGAAACTCCAGGGGCCGCGACCTGGTCCCAGCCTGCAGCACAACATCCTCACCACTAGAGGCCCTGGAGAAGACCAGCTGGGTCTTAGACTCCGCGCCCTGGGGAATCTTGGCTCTAGCTTCCGTTAGGATCCCGGTTGTGCTCCTCTGGTCCCGCTTTCCACAACCACCCAGTTTCCTACCCGCAGAAGCCAGCCATAGGGTTCACTACCTCGCGGTGCACTCCTGTCCCCCTACGGTGTGCATCTGTCACCTGGCCACAGGTGACCCTGACAGTTTGATCAGCCATGAACCCGGCTGACATCCCGTTACCCGTGGATGATCCGTTGCAGGGCATAGTTTGCAGACTTGAAACCCAGGAATCGAATCAGACTCAGGTGATGCGATTCCTCCAGGATCTGGCTTCTCGCTTCGAGCAGCTTCAGGCCTCCTTGGGAACCCTGAATCCGCAACCTCAAATACAACCAGCGGCTGCACCTATTGCACCAGTCGCAGCCACACACTCACTACAACTGCCAGCTCCGTCCCGTTTCTCTGGGGACTCCAAGGCTTGCAGGGGGTTCCTTAGCCAATGCACAATTCATTTTGAGCTCCAGCCCCAAAACTTCCTGTCTGATCGGGCTAAGGTAGCCTATATCATTTCCCTCCTCTCTGGTGAAGCTTTAGCCTGGGCAGCCCCTCTGTGGGAACTGAATGATCCAGTGGTTTCTAGCCTGTCTGGCTTCTTGAAACTTTTTCGGAATATCTTCGAAGAACCGGCTCGTGTCTCTTCAGCGGCCAGCGCCCTTTTACGTCTCCGCCAAGAGTCTGCTTCTGTGGGACAGTATGCCCTTCATTTCCGCATACTGTCGGCTGAGTTGAGCTGGAACAATGAGGCCTTAGTCGCAACCTTTTTGCATGGCCTGTCTGATAGAGTGAAGGATGAATTAGCAGGAAGAACCATCCCCACTGATCTGGCCGGCGTTATCTCCTTGTGTAACCAGATCGATATTCGCTTTCAGGAGAGGACCTTAGAAAAGCAACGCCAGCACTCCTTGGTTCTTAGTCAGCCTGAGCTCCCCTCTCTTCGACCCGTAGAGCATCTCCTACCAGCTGAGGAACCCATGCAGCTGGGTCGGACCAGGCTATCCCCCGAGGAACGTGCTAGGCGCAGAACTCTTGGTCTGTGTCTTTACTGTGGGGGCAAAGGTCATTTTCGTGACACTTGCTCTCTTTGTCCAGAAAAACGTTCGGGTCCACTTCATCTGGAAAGTGGAGTATTGGACCCAGAAATATCACCTTCCCCTTCTCGTCTTCTGCTTTCTGTGTTCCTTCATGTTGGTGCTTCTTCTCATTCGGTCTCAGCATATCTGGATTCCGGAGCCGCTGGTAATTTTATGGACTGGGAAATCGCATCGTCCATGAGACTTACTCTTTTGCCCCTCACCACACCATTGGTGGTCTTGGCGATTGATGGTACTGTTCTCCCAGGGGGACCTATCCGCTTCCAGACCCTCCCTGTTAAGATGTCGGTAGGGACACTCCACCAGGAGTGGATATCCTTCCTTATCTTACCCAAGGCCTCAACGCCTATAATTTTGGGTCTCCCATGGTTACAGCTCCATTCTCCTCATGTGGACTGGACTACTGGACAGATCCTGGCTTGGGGTCCCTCCTGTTCCTCGTCCTGCCTACCCAAGGTTGCCCCCTGTGAATCTGAGCCGGTCATTCATTCCAGGTTGCATAACCATTTACATTTCTCTGTCCCTAACCACCCTTGGACGCACAGCCAGGCTAGCTTGTCTACAAGTCCTGCAGTCGCTACGTCTTGCGATGCGATTCAGGTAGTCGCTACACCTGACTCAGCTATTCACTCTGCCTCTGTACTAGTTATGCCAGTCCAGCCCATGCCCAGCGAGCCTCCTACTTTTTCTTGTTCGGGACATTCTGCTTGTCCTTCAGCTATTCAGTTTGACTCCGGCGACATGTCACCTTCTAACCAACCTGACTTCAGGGTTCCACTGACATCTGCCCAGTCTGATGGTCCTGTGCAAGATGACCAGTTCCCCTTTAAGGGTCTAGGGGACCCTCCTCCGATTCCTGTTGATCCTCTCATGCCCTTGCTTATTCCTAGAGAGCCTTTGGTCCTCAATAGATCTTCTTGTCATCTCCCTACCTCGTTTTCGGTCTCTGAGGATAATCTTAAGTACGAGGTTAGACAAGTTCTGGATTCTCGGCTCTGCAGAGGCATTCTTCAGTACCTTGTGCATTGGAGAGGTTTTGGTCCTGAGGAGGCGTCTTGGATCGCTGCATCTGATGTCGCTGCACCTCATCTGTTGAGAAGGTTTCATCAGAGATTTCCCTTTAAGCCTGGGCCCAGGCAGGGGAGGGCCCATAAGAGGGAGGGTACTGTCATGGATATGCAGTAGTGTTTGTCTGTCAGCTTACCTTCCTTCCCATGTGTTCATCTTAGAGGCCTGAGCCCTTTCACCTGGCTTCCTTTATAATCTCCTCCCAGCCAGACTCCACCCCAGGCCCTATCACAGAACACTATATTAACCTGTGCACTGCAAGCCTGCTTTGCTGATCAACGTGTTTGTTAGGCATTGTGTGTTTGGGTTCCTGCCTGCCGTGTGCTACGTCTGTCTCTCTGTTACGTTATTGGCTTGTCCCCGACTATCCCTGTCTGCTCGTGACCCTTGACCTTCGGCTCGTTCTTTCGTTATCCTTGTCTGCTTGTGGCCCCTGACCTTCGGCTTGTTATTCGGTTCTCTCTTATCCTGTGCTGCTGCTTCCCCTCTTTTCCCCTTATCCTACGGGGCGTGAGCTAGGAAACTCCAGGGGCCGCGACCTGGTCCCAGCCTGCAGCACAACATCCTCACCACTAGAGGCCCTGGAGAAGACCAGCTGGGTCTTAGACTCCGCGCCCTGGGGAATCTTGGCTCTAGCTTCCGTTAGGATCCCGGTTGTGCTCCTCTGGTCCCGCTTTCCACAACCACCCAGTTTCCTACCTGCAGAAGCCAGCCATAGGGTTCACTACCTCGCGGTGCACTCCTGTCCCCCTACGGTGTGCATCTGTCACCTGGCCACAGGTGACCCTGACATCGGTCCAGGGTAGGAGCACCTTCACAGCGGTTTTAGCTGTCCGGGAGGCCTTGGAGCGGTGCAGGGCTGCAGGCTGGGGAAAGTATTTGCTGGCATTGGATCAGGCAAAGGCTTTTGATCGTGTTAACCATGAGTACCTGTGGTTGCTCCTTAGTAAGTACGGTCTGCCGGGTGGTTTTGTCGATTGGCTGAAAGTCTTGTATAAGGGGGCAGAAAGCTTCCCTCTTGTTAATGGTTGGGTTGGACAGTCCTTTGAGGTTGGCTCCGGGGTGCGCCAGGGTTGTCCCCTGAGTCCCCTGCTCTATGTGTTTGCAATCGACCCCTTCATCAGGAGGCTAGAGAGCGGCATGTTGTGTGGGGTACCAGTGGGGCTCCCGGGTGAGCCGCCATTGAGGGTTGTTGCCTATGCGGATGATGTGTCGGTGATTGTCACTGGGACGGATGAAGCGGAGGAGGTGGTCTCTCTGACATCACGGTATTCTGAAGCATCAGGCTCCAAGATCAATCAGGAAAAGACTGAAGTTTTCTGGATGGGAAAGGAAGGTGAGGGGTTTGATCTCCCGGACACCTTTCCAGTGCCCCAGGAAAGAATTAAGATACTAGGCATTGAATTTGGACCCGGCGATTATGGCCTCAAAAACTGGGAAGGCAGACTGGAAATTGCCAATACTAAGGTGGTCAGCTGGAAGAGATGGAAGTTATCTATGAGGGAAAGGGTTGATCTGATTAAGACTTACCTGATTCCGATCTTCTTGTATGTCAGCTTTGTCTGCATCTTGCCAGTGTCTCTCTATGCTAGGGTCAGTAGTGTGTTCTTCCAGATGCTGTGGGGGAACAGACTGAACCCCATCAAGAGGAATGTCACCTACCTATCCAGGAGGGAGGGTGGCTTAGGTATGGTCAACCCGGTTCTTTTCTTTTCACTGCTGTTTCTCAAGTTTAACATTGGTAATATGCTTGCAGTGGAACCTCCTGGATGGGTAGGCATATTTAGATCTTGGTTTAGGCCTTTTCTACGACTTTGGGAAGAAGGTGGCCAAGTGAAGAATCGCAGGGGTCATCGTGGTCAGCTACCAGCCTATGTCGCTCCGTGCCTGAAGTTACTGCGGCAGTGGCGATTGTCGGCTGAAGATCTCAGATCGGTTCCAAGGAAAATCCTTATGAGTCGAGTCTTGAGCGAAGTCTTTCATGACCCACTGGCCTTAAGGGATTGCCCGGGCCCAGTTTTGAGGGCGGGGTTAAGACTGATTAATTTGGATAGAGTACCCCCTAAATTTAGGGATCTGGCCTGGTTGTGCTTCCATGGGAAGCTCTATGTTCGGGGCAATTTGAAATTCCGCAGTGGGATGGATCGTAGCTGTCCTCGGGAGGAGTGTGCAGATGAGGAGGAGACTATGGACCATTTTCTGCTTCATTGCCCTTTTAACATAGAGGTGTACAAACAGGTGGGGCGGGCCCTCGATGTCCCTTTCCTCTCCAGGCTGGGTTATGCTGAGTGGGTGTACGGAGCATTCAATACCGGTGGAGTTTTTTGTTTGGATACACTTTTTTTAGTTAGCCTAGTAGTCCGTTATTTCACCTGGAACGCACGGTGTCAGGTCAGCATTCGGCAAAAACTCCTTCCTGTTGAGGTGGTGGTGTGTGACATTTTGCATGAGGTGGGGAAGATTCGGGAGCTTGAGAGAGACAAGCGGGGTCAGGGGGCTTGGTTGAAGGCGTGGAGGGGTTTCAAGCCTCCCTGACTACCAGGAGTCTCTTTCCCGGGTGTGGCTGTCTGTCTCTTATCACCCTAGATTATCAGTATTTTTGATGAATTTTTGATAAATGGCTGCGTACATAGGTGATGGGTTGTGCCTCTTAGGCCCTCTCTGCTGCTTTATGTAGATAGTTTTCTAGGGATGTTTTGGTAGTGGATTATGTATATATTGTATATATTCTGAACATGGATGTGTATTCCTTTGTTTTCTGTTGAAGTTTTGTACCATGGTTTTGTTTTTTACTTTTGTATAAAATTGGTTGCTTGATTCTTTTCAATAAAAGATCAATAGTGCCCTGCTATTGGTCAGTGGGAGGAATAGCGCCCTGATATCGGTGTCAGTGGGAGGAATAGCGCTCTGATATCGGTGTCAGTGGGAGGAATAGCTCCCTGATATTGGTCAGTGGGAGGAATAGCATCCTGCTATTGGTCAGTGGGAGAAATAGCGCCCTGATATCTGTGTCAGTGGGAGGAATAGCTCCCTGATATTGGTCAGTGGAAGGAATAGCATCCTGTTATTGGTCAGTGGGAGGAATAGCGCCCTGATATTGGTGTCATTGGGAGGAATAGTGCCCTGCTATTGGTCAGTGGGAGGAATAGCGCCCTGCTATTGGTCAGTGGGAGGAATAGCGTCCTGCTATTGGTCAGTGGGAGGAATAGCGCCCTGCTATTGGTCAGTGGGAGGAATAGTGCCCTGCTATTGGTCAGTGGGAGGAATAGCGCCCTGATATTGGTGTCAGTGGGAGGAATAGCATCCTGCTATTGGTCAGTGGGAGGAATAGCGCCCTGATATTGGTGTCAGTGGGAGGAATAGTGCCCTGCTATTGGTCAGTGGGAGGAATAGCGCCCTGATATCGGTGTCAGTGGGAGGAATAGCGCTCTGATATCGGTGTCAGTGGGAGGAATAGCTCCCTGATATTGGTCAGTGGGAGGAATAGCGCCCTGATATTGGTGTCAGTGGGAGGAATAGCATCCTGCTATTGGTCAGTGGGAGGAATAGCGCCCTGATATCGGTGTCAGTGGGAGGAATAGCATCCTGCTATTGGTCAGTGGGAGGAATAGCGCCCTGATATTGGTGTCAGTGGGAGGAATAGTGCCCTGCTATTGGTCAGTGGGAGGAATAGCGCCCTGCTATTGGTCAGTGAGAGGAATAGCGTCCTGCTATTGGTCAGTGAGAGGAATAGCGCCCTGCTATTGGTCAGTGGGAGGAATAGCGCCCTCCTATTGGTCAGTGGGAGGAATAGCGCCCTGCTATTGGTCAGTGGGAGGAATAGCGTCCTGCTATTGGTCAGTGGGAGGAATAGCGCCCTGCTATTGGTCAGTGGGAGGAATAGTATCCTGCTATTGGTCAGTGGGAGGAATAGCGCCCTGCTATTGGTCAGTGGGAGGAATAGTGCCCCGCCCATCATTGGAGCACAGGTGTGTCAGGAGGAAGGTGCCTCTGAAGCTGCTCTGTGAGAAGGGAGTGGTGGTGAAATCTATCCCAGCTCCCTGGCCCCCTTTCTGGGGAGGCCATGGAGGGCAGCGGGGCTTCTCCTGCTGGAGGCTCCCAGCCATCTCCTGGGCCATCAGGTGAACTGCCTTCCTCTGCACAAGCTGATCTCTCTGCCCCTGGTGAGGATGAAGGCTCGGAGGCCATTCGGGAGCGAGTGGTGGCCGGGATTAAGGTCCTGAACAGGGAGAGGGACAAGCTCTACAAGCTGAGAGCGGAGTTGAAGCGCCTGCGAAGGCAACGTGAGGGCTTACACAGCCAGAAACGGGGATCCATGGATCCGGAAATCCAGCTGGCCAAGGTCCGTGTGGATCATCAGGAGACCATCGTGGCCATGATGGAAGGCAGAGATGGGCCCTTTAAAGAGAAGTTTTGCAACGACAAGAGGTTTGGAAGGGTGACAAAGATGGAGGTGGAGGAGGAGGAGACCCCCAGTTCTGACCCCCTGCCCCCCCAGGGAGAGGTAAGAAGCCCCAGGCCTTCCCAGGACTCAGGAGGCATGCTAAGGGCCATCCAGGTAATGGAGTCTCCTATGCGGGGGAATCAGATGATATTTAATGAGGAAGACATTACTGATGATGTACCTGATAAAGTAAAGCCTGCTAAGTCCCATGTTGTGGATAAGACTGTTTTTGTACCATCTAGCACCATGACTGATAATGTGCCTAATGACAATGTTGTGCCTGCTGAGGCTGCAATGCAGCAAGGTTTGCATTTAAAAAATTTCATTTCTGCAAATGAACTGCAAGTGTCAGAAGAGCCCATTAACCCTTCTTTGGCTGAGTCCAAAGCTGTTTGCCCCACTGCTGCTGAGGGCTCTACAGTGCAGCATCAGGAGACAACTGGTATTGCAGCAACTGTGACTATTGCTGATGGGAATGTGTGTGTGGCTGAAAAAAATCCTCCCAGTTCAGGTGTGATGAACAATGGTCCCAGTACAAGTGTGATGAACAATGGTCCCAGTACAAGTGTGATGGACAATCCTACCAACTCTGTTCATGCAGATAATGTGCAGACTAATGTGACTTCAGTGTGGGCCCCTGGCCCTGAGAAACCTACATTTGCAGAGGTGGCACACTCTGCTCCTGGTAGTCCCGCTCCCAAGCGGGGTTTTCCCCTACAAGCTGCCACTTTGAGCGCCCCAGGATCTGGTCTTGGGTCTCTGGCTTCTGCTGGGGGTCCCAGACGGAATGTAGTTATTCTGAAATGGGAAGGTGGTGCCATCCCTCCAGCACGGCGTGCAGTGGTAGATATGATATTGGAGATGGGTTTTGGTGCAAATGACCTGTATGCCTTTATACACGTAGCTGGGACAAGGGACTATACGGTTAGTTTCACCAGGCCAGAGGGTCTTGACCTGTTCTGGGAGCGATATGAGGCTCGGTGCAGGTCAAGACCTGAATGAGAAGGTCTGGTCCCAGTTGCGGTTTCTCAGAGGTCAACAGTAAAAAAAATTACCATTATCCTGACCAATGAGAGTGTTCCTGCTCGGGATCTAGAGGTCTGGTTAAGGAACTATGGGGAAGTTTTGACCAAACCTAATAAAATCCATGATGAGCGTAACATCTGGACTGGGGGATGGTCGGTAACAGTCAGGTTGACCAGGGATGGGAATGTTGTCCGTCACCTGCCCTCCTCAGCTTTCATAGGGAGGGATAGGATGACTGTTTTCTACCCTGGTCAGCCGAAGCTGTGTCACCGCTGTGGAGAAAAGGGGCACTTGAGCTCCTCCTGTTCAGCCTTGATGTGTTCAGTGTGTCGGGGGCAGGGTCATATGGCTAAGGACTGTACCAGGAAGATCAGGTGCAACCTGTGCCTGCGCCTTGGCCACCCCTACAGCAGGTGTCCTGAAGCCTGGCACAATATGGAGAAGGAGGTAGTAGATGACATGTCAAGGCTGGACGGGATGGAGGGTGAGACCCCTGGTGTACCATCCTCCTCTGCGGTGACCCCCTCCCCCGGTCCTGCTCAGGATCCCTCTCCAGTTCCTGTGGCCACCCCTCCTGTGTCTGTAAGTACTCCTTCTGTTTCTGTCTCTGTGTCCCCCCAGCCTACTGTACCCTCTCCTCTTGTGTCAGAACCTTCCAAGTCTGTGCCCCCCGAGTCAGTTACCCCCCAGGAGTCTACCCCTCCTGAGTCTGACTTAAAGGGATCACCCCCCCCCCACCAGCGTGTACTAAAAAGGTTGCTTCTTCCTCTGTAAAGAAGTCTTCTAGAAAGACTTTAAAGAAAAAAGTAAGAGATGAGGGCATCTCTGAGGCTGACCTGCAGTACCTGGAAGAGAGAAGGAAGGTTGGGAGGCGGAAGAGGCAGGCGGTGAGGACGGAACGGGGACGGGAAGCTCCGGTTCCTGTCTCCAGCCGTCATAGGTCCTCCAAGTGGGATATTTCTTCATCCGGAGCTTCTTCTGAGAGAAGTTCCGATTCCGAAATGGACTTTGAGGCGGCCTCTAGAAAGAGAGAGGCTTCTGGTGATGAGCAGCAGAGGGGAGCTAAGAAGCAATCCACCCAATAACCCAAATGGCGGTTCCCCCTCCGTTAAAAGTGGTGACAATTAATGTCGCCAGCATTAAGTCAGTAAGAGCTCGTTCTATGGCCTTCTTTTTGTTCAGCCAATTAGATGCTGAAATTTTATTTTTGCAAGAGACTAGGCTCACCTCCTTGGCAGATATTCATATGGCCAAGAGAGAGTGGAGGTATGGTCCATCTTACTGGTCTCTTGCGGCCGAGCCTTACGGCGGTGTGGCGGTGTTGTTTAAAACCGGCATGGTAACTGTCCGGCGGGTTATTGAGGTGGAGATTGGGAGATGTATGGTCTTAGACGTCCTTGTGGGAGGGCAGGACCTGCGCCTAATCAATGTTTATGGGCCGCACACAAAGTGGGACAGGAAATGCCTTTTTACAAGGATCAAGCCATTTCTTTTTACATCCCGGCAAGTGGTCTTTGGAGGTGACTTTAATACAATAACTAGGCCCAGGGACAGGAAGGACTTCAAGGACAGGCTGGGATATGATAGCGTTTTTCTAAATAGTATGATTAGGGATGCTGGTCTTGTGGATGTGCACATTAAGCACCTCCCAGATGACACCGGGTTCACTTTTCATCGTGGTAATAGTCAGAGTAGGATAGATAGTTTTTTTTTGAAGGAGGTCTCTGCTTTCTCGCCCCCAGTGGTGCAGGCAGTAGAGTTCTCTGATCACTGTATGCTATCTGTGGTACTGAATGCTTCAGACGCCCCTCAGAGGGGCAAGGGCATCTGGAGATTAAATTCGACACTACTCAAGGAAGAACATGTTAGACAATCCTTTGAGGAATTCTTTCAGGCACAGGTGGCCATCCTGGACTTTTGTAGCAGCAAGGCTGAGTGGTGGGAGCTGACCAAAAAGAGGATCGCTGGATTCTTCAGGGGCCTAGCCAATAGAAATCAGTTTAATAAATACATGACCTACCAACGTTTACGGAGGAAGCTGGATATTCTTGTTTCGAGAGGAGGAGATCCTGGGGCAATCTCCGAAGTGAAACTCCTTCTCAGGAAGTGTCAATATGACCGGCATGCCTCTTTGGTTCTGGAGAGGGACTATGGGAAGTACCACTCGCCTGACCCTTACCAGAACTGCAAACAAGGTGTAGCTGTTAAAACGGTCGTTGGCCTTAAGGACAGTACAGGTTCCTTGACAAAGTCCAGGTCAGGGATTCTGGAGGTCGTGAGGTCTTTTTATGCCGACCTTCTTGGGAGGAAAGAGCTTGATCGTGACAAGATGGAAAGCTTTTTGGACTCTACTCCAGGTCTAAATGGTGGAGATGTTCCATTGATGAATTTGACAGAGGAGATCACAGTCGAAGAGGTGATGAGGGCAATTGAACAGCTTGCCATCAAAAAGTCGCCTGGACCGGATGGCTTGACGGCTGAGTTTTACAAAGCCTTTAAGTCTATTCTGGCCCCGCATTTGGTAGAGGTTTTTAACAGTTGCCTTGCTGAGGGGGTGCTTTCCCCTTCCATGAGGCACTCGGCTGTGATTCTTCTTTCAAAGGGTAAAGATCCTTCGATGATTGAGAATTGGCGCCCCATCAGCCTTCTTAATGTCGATAGAAAGATACTGGCAAAGATATTTTTCTGGCGCCTATCGTCAGTGGCAGAGTCTTTGCTTTCTCGCCATCAGCACTGTTCGGTCCAGGGTAGGAGCACCTTCTCAGCGGTTTTAGCTGCCCGGGAGGCCTTGGAGCGGTGCAGGGCTGCAGGCTGGGGAAAGTATTTGCTGACATTGGATCAGGCAAAGGCTTTTGATCGTGTTAACCATGAGTACCTGTGGTTGCTCCTTAGTAAGTACGGTCTGCCGGGTGGTTTTGTCGATTGGCTGAAAGTCTTGTATAAGGGGGCAGAAAGCTTCCCTCTTGTTAATGGTTGGGTTGGACAGTCCTTTGGGGTTGGCTCCGGGGTGCGCCAGGGTTGTCCCCTGAGTCCCCTGCTCTATGTGTTTGCAATCGACCCCTTCATCAGGAGGCTAGAGAGCGGCATGTTGTGTGGGGTACCAGTGGGGCTCCCGGGTGAGCCGCCATTGAGGGTTGTTGCCTATGCGGATGATGTGTCGGTGATTGTCACTGGGACGGATGAAGCGGAGGAGGTGGTCTCTCTGACATCACGGTATTCTGAAGCATCAGGCTCCAAGATCAATCAGGAAAAGACTGAAGTTTTCTGGATGGGAAAGGATGGTGAGGGTTTTGATCTCCCGGACACCTTTCCAGTGCCCCAGGAAAGAATTAAGATACTAGGCATTGAATTTGGACCCGGCGATTATGGCCTCAAAAACTGGGAAGGCAGACTGGAAATTGCCAATACTAAGGTGGTCAGCTGGAAGAGATGGAAGTTATCTATGAGGGAAAGGGTTGATCTGATTAAGACTTACCTGATTCCGATCTTCTTGTATGTCAGCTTTGTCTGCATCTTGCCAGTGTCTCTCTATGCTAGGGTCAGTAGTGTGTTCTTCCAGATGCTGTGGGGGAACAGACTGAACCCCATCAAGAGGAATGTCACCTACCTATCCAGGAGGGAGGGTGGCTTAGGTATGGTCAACCCAGTTCTTTTCTTTTCACTGCTATTTCTAAAGTTTAACATTGGTAATATGCTTGCAGTGGAACCTCCTGGATGGGTAGGCATATTTAGATCTTGGTTTAGGCCTTTTCTACGACTTTGGGAAGAAGGTGGCCAAGTGAAGAATCGCAGGGGTCATCGTGGTCAGCTACCAGCCTATGTCGCTCCGTGCCTGAAGTTACTGCGGCAGTGGCGATTGTCGGCTGAAGATCTCAGATCGGTTCCAAGGAAAGTCCTTATGAGTCGAGTCTTGAGCGAAGTCTTTCATGACCCACTGGCCTTAAGGGATTGCCCGGGCCCAGTTTTGAGGGCGGGGTTAAGACTGATTAATTTGGATAGAATACCCCCTAAATTTAGGGATCTGGCCTGGTTGTGCTTCCATGGGAAGCTCTATGTTCGGGGCAATTTGAAATTCCGCAGTGGGATGGATCGTAGCTGTCCTCGGGAGGAGTGTGCAGATGAGGAGGAGACTATGGATCATTTTCTGCTTCATTGCCCTTTTAACATAGAGGTGTACAAACAGGTGGGGCGGGCCCTCGGTGTCCCTTTCCTCTCCAGGCTGGGTTATGCTGAGTGGGTGTACGGAGCATTCAATACCGGTGGAGTTTTTTGTTTGGATACACTTTTTTTAGTTAGCCTAGTAGTCCGTTATTTCACCTGGAACGCACGGTGTCAGGTCAGCATTCGGCAAAAAATCCTTCCTGTTGAGGTGGTGGTGTATGACATTTTGCATGAGGTGGGGAAGATTCGGGAGCTTGAGAGAGACAAGCGGGGTCAGGGGGCTTGGTTGAAGGCGTGGAGGGGTTTCAAGCCTCCCTGACTACCAGGAGTCTCTTTCCCGGGTGTGGCTGTCTGTCTCTTATCACCCTAGATTATCAGTATTTTTGATGAATTTTTGATAAATGGCTGCGTACATAGGTGATGGGTTGTGCCTCTTAGGCCCTCTCTGCTGCTTTATGTAGATAGTTTTCTAGGGATGTTTTGGTAGTGGATTATGTATATATTGTATATATTCTGAACATGGATGTGTATTCCTTTGTTTTCTGTTGAAGTTTTGTACTATGGTTTTGTTTTTTACTTTTGTATAAAAATTGGTTGCTTGATTCTTTTCAATAAAAGATCAATAGTGCCCTGCTATTGGTCAGTGGGAGGAATATCATCCTGCTATTGGTCAGTGGGAGGAATAGCGCCCTGATATTGGTGTCAGTGGGAGGAATAGCATCCTGCTATTGGTCAGTGGGAGGAATAGCGCCCTGATATTGGTGTCAGTGGGAGGAATAGTGCCCTGCTATTGGTCAGTGGGAGGAATAGCGCCCTGATATCGGTGTCAGTGGGAGGAATAGCATCCTGCTATTAGTCAGTGGGAGGAATAGCGCCCTGATATCGGTGTCAGTGGAAGGAATAGCATCCTGCTATTGGTCAGTGGGAGGAATAGCGCCCTGATATTGGTGTCAGTGGGAGGAATAGTGCCCTGCTATTGGTCAGTGGGAGGAATAGCGCCCTGCTATTGGTCAGTGGGAGGAATAGCGCCCTGCTATTGGTCAGTAGGAGGAATAGCGCCCTGCTATTGGTCAGTGGGAGGAATAGCGCCCTGCTATTGGTCAGTGGGAGGAATAGCGCCCTGATATTGGTGTCAGTGGGAGGAATAGTGCCCTGCTATTGGTCAGTGGGAGGAATAGCGCCCTGCTATTGGTCAGTGGGAGGAATAGCGCCCTGCTATTGGTCAGTGGGAGGAATAGCGTCCTGCTATTGGTCAGTGGGAGGAATAGCGCCCTGATATCGGTGTCAGTGGGAGGAATAGCATCCTGCTATTGGTCAGTGGGCAGAATAGCGCCCTGATATCGGTGTCAGTGGAAGGAATAGCATCCTGCTATTGGTCAGTGGGAGGAATAGCGCCCTGATATTGGTGTCAGTGGGAGGAATAGTGCCCTGCTATTGGTCAGTGGGAGGAATAGCGCCCTGCTATTGGTCAGTGGGAGGAATAGCGTCCTGCTATTGGTCAGTGGGAGGAATAGCGTCCTGCTATTGGTCAGTGGGAGGAATAGCATCCTGCTATTGGTCAGTGGGAGGAATAGTGCCCTGATATTGGTCAGTGGGAGGAATAGCGCCCTGCTATTGGTCAGTGGGAGAAATAGTGCCCTGCTACTGGTCAGTGGGAGGAATAGTGCCCTGCTACTGGTCAGTGGGAGGAATAGTGCCCTGCTATTGGTCAGTGGGAGGAATAGTGGCCTGATATTGGTCATTGGGAGGAATAGCGCCCTACTATTGGTCAGTGGTAGGAATAGCACCCTACTATTGGTCAGTGGGAGGAATAGTGCCCTGCTATTGGTCAGTGGGAGGAATATCATCCTGCTATTGGTCAGTGGGAGGAATAGCTCCCTGATATCGGTGTCAGTGGAAGGAATAGCGCCATGATATTGGTAAGTGGGATTAATAGCGCCCTAATATTGGTGTCAGTGGGAGGAATATCATCCTGCTATTGGTCAGTGGGAGGAATAGCGCTCCAAGGGCCAGATAAAGTCTAGCAAAGGGCCGCAGTTTGGAGAGCACTAGGTAAAGTAGGGCATTAGTTCATATAATGGCTCTTATAAAACCACACCCTATTTTAAATGAATGCCCCTCCCCTCATTAAAATACATTCTCCGCCTACAATGGTTTGCTGGATCGATGCACCTCTGAAGAACGTGTCCCTGGAAAATGAAGAAGTTTACAACTATGCATTCCATTCCCCTAGACAGTAGATGTGTAGACGGCTGGATGCGCCCTTCCCGGGCTGCTGATAGCTCTAGGAATGTGGAGTGGCACAAAGCACCTTGTCTAACAAAGACACTTCTCTCTCCTATCGCACACGAATACCTCCCCGGCTCATTGTTACACCTTTGCCCTAGAACATTACAGTATCCCTGACATTAGTTTCCTGTCACTTTGATATACGATTGGCTAAGTGGGCAGAGCGCGCAAACTTCGCAGTGACTGGAACGTGTTCCGCGCCACGGATTGGTCAGCAGAGATGACGGGCTGCTCTATGCCCCGCCTCCTAAGGTAGCGCCCTCCTAGCTGTGGGCGGGATCGTCCGGCCGACTCCCTGCTTGAAACCTACATCGCTGAGGAATAGTAGTTGGTCCCCCGACTTCTTCTGAGGTGGCAGCGATATCGGTCAAGTCTTCGGATTTCTCTGCGGCTCTTCTCCCCGGCTGAGCCTAGGCGCCTTGTCTCAGGTACGGTCCGTGCTGTCCTCGGTGTGCACAGTCATACCTCAGCCCATGGTTCCGGGCGCTCACCTTTCCCATATCAGTGAGTGGGGGGGGGGGGGGAGGCTGAGCTGGAAGTTGTACGAAGTACTTCTCTCCGGGCGGGAGCGGCCACTCCTAGAGTGTTACTCCGGGGAGCCGGCCAGGTGCTGCTCCTTCCTAAGGGGGATGTAGAGCAGCCATGACTGGGCAGTGTGTGTGAGGAGAACCGCTCTAATCCACACCCGCCCCTGACCTCTATGTGTAGGTCGTGTAGGATGGTAATCTCTCCACCTTAAAAGAGTAAAGTTCATGGTGTGGCGCAGTGTTGTGTGGAGCCACTTCCTGCCCTGTGCTGTGTGAGAAGAGGGTGGGGTGCCGGCTTCCTGTAATCCGTGTACCCGCAGGCTCTTCTTTCTCCTACATACACACCTTACTACGAGGACACATCTCCACCCCAATCTGCATCTACTCTACATACACCTTACTACGAGGATACACCTCCACCCCAATCTACATACACTTCACTACGAGGATACACCTCCACCCCAATCTACATACACCTTACTACGAGGATACACCTCCACCCCAATCTACATACTCCTTACTACGAGGATACACCTCCACCCCAATCTACATACACCTTACTACGAGGATACACCTCCACCCCAATCTACATACACCTCACTACGAGGATACACCTCCACCCCAATCTACATACACTTCACTACGAGGATACACCTCCACCCCAATCTACATACACTTCACTACGAGGATACACCTCCACCCCAATCTACATACACTTCACTACGAGGATACACCTCCACCCCAATCTACATACACTTCACTACGAGGATACACCTCCACCCCAATCTACATACACTTCACTACGAGGATACACCTCCACCCCAATCTACATACACTTCACTACGAGGATACACCTCCACCCCAATCTACATACACTTCACTACGAGGATACACCTCCACCCCAATCTACATACACTTCACTACGAGGATACACCTCCACCCCAATCTACATACACTTCACTACGAGGATACACCTCCACCCCAATCTACATACACTTCACTACGAGGATACACCTCCACCCCAATCTACATACACTTCACTACGAGGATACACCTCCACCCCAATCTACATACACCTTACTACGAGGATACACCTCCACCCCAATCTACATACACCTTACTACGAGGATACACCTCCACCCCAATCTACATACACTTTACTACGAGGATACACCTCCACCCCAATCTACATACACTTCACTATCTGAGGAGACCCCTCCTCCACCCCAATCTACATACACTTCACTATCTGAGGAGACCCCTCCTCCACCCCAATCTACATCCACTTCACTATCTGAGGAGACCCCTCCTCCACCCCAATCTACATCCACCTCACTATCTGAGGAGACCCCTCCTCCACCCCAATCTACATCCACCTCACTATCTGAGGAGACCCCTCCTCCACCCCAATCTACATACACTTCACTATCTGAGGAGACCCCTCCTCCACCCCAATCTACATACACTTCACTATCTGAGGAGACCCCTCCTCCACCCTAATCTACATACACCTCACTAGTATGAGGAGACCCCTCCTCCTCCACCCCAATCTACATACACCTCACTAGTATGAGGAGACCTCTCCTCCACCCCAACCTTCATCTACATACACACTGCTACGTGGTTCTGGGCCTGCCCTGGGGGCGGGGTTCACAGGAACTAGATTGTTAGCTGTATGGCCACCATATACTACACCCTAATACTGTATCTGCTTCTGTTGTCAATAGGTTACTGTACAATTGGAAAATTCATTCCATATTGAATTCTTTCCTACCACTGGATTGTCCATCCAAACCAATCAGAATAATTTCCATTTTAAATACTGTAGATCAGTTTTGCGATAAATTGTGACTTTTGAGAATTTAGAGATCTGATATTGTGAAGAATCATTTGGTCAGATCATTACATGTATGGCCACCGTTGGACTCTTCATACACAATACACTCTGTGCAATCTCCTTTAGCTCTACTATTAACTCTAGTACAAGTGCCTTCCTGATTTCGAACAATTTGAATGGATTGTTTGTATTAGTTTTGGTAAAGCTGACCATAGATGATTTGGGGTGTGTTTTTTTTTTTTTTTTTTTTGGTAATTTTTCAATGTCATTGCACACGGTTTTATGCTAAAGTTCACTGTATATTCTCTTGTGGGACTGCCAGACAGTGGTTTAAAAAAAATAAATGGATTCCCCGTCCACATATTGGAGGTGGATGAAATAATCCTCTCTGCTGTGTCATTGTATTCTGACATCAGGGACTCCTCTGCTGCCAGAATATGCTGATCAGTTCTCCAGCCAATAGGCATCTGATGTGCTGATCAAACACAGATTTTAACAGCCCCATTCCAGAGGAGCTGATCACAAGGTTGACTTTTCTTGAACAGGAACGGCCACAGATGGAATGATAGTCTGTTGGGCCCCTGCTGAACCAGGTGAATTTTGATCTGTTTATGGCCAGCTGTAGTCCGAAGGAGATTGTATAAAGATTGGTAGATCTAGGCTGTCTTTCACTACATTGTATAGTCAGCCTATCTGACTAGATACAAATGGAGTGGATCATTTAGGTAGGGCTTCTAACACTGTTTTGATCTCAACTAGAATGATTAGATTACACCTTCAGTCTCCTTTAGAACTACCACAACTATGTATTGAAAGCCCTACCTAAATGATCCATTCAATTTGTATCCAGCCAGGTAGGCTGTTATACTAAATCGTTGTTGGTCACTAGGCATGTAATAATAGTCTTGCCATACAAAACTTATTAAGATTTACCAGTGCTATGTAATAATAGGAGGACCTAAATAAGGCCATTACAAGTACACGGTAGTTTGTAAAATCTTTTAGATCTGCCATCAGATTGTAGTGTGTGTTGGTCAGATTGCAAGTTGCATGGCCCTTTTTGGTTCTATCATTGTGCCAGGCTGGGTGCTGGAAGATTGTTTATTACCAAGTCCTGCATAGTTTCATTTCCACCGTGGTCTTCACTTGGTCACAGATGTGTTCTGTAGCTGTTAAGTGGCTTCAAACAGTAAAGATGGTTTTAATGGAATTGCAGAAAACCTTCACAATTATGTGGATTATCACAAAGTTGCCTTGGAAAGTATAGTGTAATCAGTTCTTTGTGTGTCCTGCATCAGAGTTCAGCTACCTTTTGTGAGTACTTCCTGTAAGTAAGGTTTCCTCTACAAGCTGCCACACCCAACATGAGTCTAAAAGCACAAGCATGGCTCCTAACTATGCTTTATTTAGGACTGACCCTCTTTTCCAACCTACTCCCTCTTTGTCCCTCTTCGTGTTCTGCTGAACTGACCTTAATAAAAGTATGCAATAACTAGTGTTTTATAATGCACTAAGCAAATTATCCAACCACAATTGCATTTGATATTTTAAAAAGCCAGTATAAAGGAATGTAGTTATGAAAAGAGAACTTGTGGGTTAGCCATTCATGTTCGACTTATTACCGTATAAGGCGAGGCACCTAATTTTACCACAAACTGGGAAAACGTATTGACTTGAGTATAAGCCTAGGGTAAGAATGCAGCAGCTACTGCAAGCGGAAAAGCGGGTCAACAATGCCCATTTGCACGCCTCACTGTGCCCTTCGCAGCGTACCTGAAATTCTTGACAGGCTGCGCTGCGGGCATCCATTTTTATTTATTTTTTTAATTCGCGGCTTCCTCCTGGTCCTGTGCGGTTCCGTGATAGGCGATTGACACTGTGTTCAGTGTTCCGCCTATCACGGCCATCTTCTCATCCTCTGACTTTCCCAGCAGACACGGACTTTCACTGAACACAGTGTCAACCGCCTATCACGGAACCGCACGGGACCAGGAGGAAGCCGCAAATTTAAAAAAATGGACGCCCAAGGTACACTGACTCGAGTATAAGCCAAGAGGGGTATTTTAAGCCCTAAAAGGGCTGAAAAACTCTGCTTATACTCGAGTATATACGGGTAACTCTTCCTGGTTGGTGTAACTCAAGACAGACAAGGGCTGCATCCCTTCATCTGCATATCTTGTCTAAAAGCTGTCTATCTTTCTCAGCTCAGAAAGTTGTCACTTGTGCATTTGCAGTGTACCTAGGGACTGTTTAGTCTGTTCATTTTCTTTATAATTTGGTTAATTGATTTGTTAGGGTAATTGTCCAGTTTGAGGAGGCACACCCAGACAGCATGACCCCTACATAATGCCCTGCTTCTAAGCTTCTCTCTAGCTCTGTAACTAAAATCATAAACTTAATTTCATCCAGCCCCGTTAAATGAGCTATTGTGAATGGTTTGTGAAAATCGCAGGCAATTGTAATAAGGTGGAAAGATGTGCAGACACAGGACTTTGTATTTTCATTGTCTTTTATGATATGGGTCATGTTTGGTCCGTCTGCGCTCCCTTTAGGGTTCCTAAGGCCCAACTCCAGCTGGCCAGTTCATACCAGCCTGGTTCACTTTGGTGTGTTGCGTGGGCTTCCTAACATTCCTTAACAGGCCAAAAATCGACCCGAAGAAAGAATATTTAATTTTTTTACTAATTCCTGTAAAAAAAAAAAATGGCAGCTTTTGCTGCAGTACTCGCATTCTCCCCCATGACTGTCCTCCAAAGACTCTGCCTTTCACTAGGCAGCCACTGCTGTTATGTTGACTGGTGCCAAGTATCGTTGCAATGCATTTGTGACGAGAGATAGTCAGTGACTTGGCCCGGCTATCCAAGGAAGTGGATTACTCAAACCCAGGATCTGAGGTAGACAGTGACTCACCCCCTGGGCTTGCATCATGGCACAGCCTGGGCTCGCACTAAAATACAATTTCCCATTAAACTGCAAAGGCAGTGGAAGGGGCTGTGCATGTGCAGCAGCTGAGATGCCCTGCATCGCGACTCGTGAAAATACCCTTTTCGGGTTTGGGGGCTAGTGCCAGCTGCTGAATGTAACGCATTCAACTAAATGCATAGTTGCAGCGTTGTGGTGCAGGCTTTAGGGGGTCAAAACTGGCAGTTTTGCTAGTCTCCTGTATTTAAGGTATGTATGCTGGGAATTTGCTAAAATATGGGGAAGGAATGCTGGGGTGGAAAGCTAAAAGCTGATAATGAACTTTTAAAGTGGAAGATAAGGCTTGACTAACTATTCTTAAATATGCTACTTTCACTCTTCGTTAACCTGTATGAAATGTGTACATGTTTTTAGTCTGGCCATGCGATCCTGCAGCTCTGTGTAAGGAAGCAGGTGACTCCGAATCCTAGAGCTGTGGTGTTGCCAGCGCTCCCTGCAGCTGCTGATTTTGGACATGCGGGAGCTCGAGCTGCAGGATCACATGAACGGAGCAAAGCAGAATAAAAAATGGCAAGTATACAGATTCCCCCTTTTTTTTTTTTTTTTTTTTTTTTATTATAGTGGGAGGGAACATCTTTTAAGAATAGATAGTTGGGTTTTTCTTCCACTTCAAACCTTCTATAAATAGAAGTCGGTGGTATGAGAAAAGTTGCATGGATTTTGAGTTTAGCTAATCTCTTAATGGTGGATTTATGAAGTTGTTAGAAATTTCAAGTGTAACCCTGCTTTCATTTTATATTGCCACCCTGCCAGTTTTATCCCCAATACGGTGCGATATAGGGCATGCTGTCCCCCCCCCCCCCCCTTTGGGATTGTGCGTGTTCCATACTTTCAATCCTAAGAGCGTGGTTACTTTAAAGGCAGGCAGCAACCATAGGCAGTTCAGACAGCTTATGAGAAGTTGAATAAACAGTGAGGCCTCGTACACACGGCCGAGATTCTCGTCGAAAAAAACGTCGTTTTTTTTCGACGAGATTCCTGGACAAGAAAATTGTCCCGGCCGAGTGTACACACGCTCGTTTTAAAGAACCCGCGGTTCTTTGAATGGAGCGTACGCGGTGACGTCATCGACTACGACGAGCATGCGCTTGTCGCAACCGATGCTGTCGCCGCCATCTTGGTATACCCTACGTATGCCTAGGAAGCTACCGCGCATGCGTCAAATTCATTTCGAACATGCGCGGGCTTCCCGGCGGACAAGTAAGTGTACACACACTCACTTTTCTCGTCGAGACAGGCTGACGAGAATCTCGACGAGAAAATAGAGAGCAGGTTCTCTATTTTCTCGTCGAGGTTACTTGTCGGTTTTCTCGACGAGAAACCCGATAGCCGCGTACACACGACCGATTTACTCAGCAATACATCTCTGCCAGCAAGTTTCTTGCTGATTCTTGCCGAGAAAATCGGTCGTGTGTACGAGGCCTCAGACATTGCATTAAGGGAACAAAAATCTATATGAAAAGCATGAAGATTGAGCACCCAGATTTGTTGATGGTGAAAACTTGCTAGAGACAGCATCGCTGATGAGAATTTTGCTTAGCAACCTGTTGCACCCTAAATAGGAATTAAACATGTTGCTAAAGGTGGAGTTGGCCTTTAAGGCTACATTCGCACAGATGTTTTGCCACAGTGCGATTGGCAGGAATCCAATTACTTCTGATGGTTTTGACGGGTGAGCATATAGTTGTGGCCAGCGAGCCCATACACTGGTTATTACTGGCTGAACAGCCACAAATGGCTGTTGCCATTGACAACCTGTCATTGATGTGAAAGGGTTTGGTGGTGACAGCTAGCCGTTCACATGTCAAAAACAGCAGCAGGAATCAGATTCCGGCCACTGCCATTTGCACCATGGCAAAATGCCCATGTGATTTAGCTAAACCACCTCAATACTGGGCACGTTCCAACCCTTCCTGCCCAGGCCATTTTTCAGCTTTCAGTGCTGTTGCACTTTGAATGACAATTGCATGGTCATGCAACGCTGTACCCAAACTTTTTTTTTTTTTAATAATTTTCCCACAAATAGAGCTTTTTTTTTTTTTTGGTGATCACCGCTGGGGTTTTAATTTTTTGCTAAAAATACGAAAAGACCAAAAAATGTTAGTTTCTCTTGTCATCCATGGACTGACACAGCGTGTCTTATACACCTTTACATGTGGGTTATGTCCCTGCTTGCAGGAGAAGACCTAGGCAGAATGTGAGATGTTATACATACATTCTAAACAGCCCTGCCCAGGGGGGCGGTCCCTCCGGACATAACCCTCCCACTGCAGTCAGCAGACCTCAGTTTTTTTCTGCCTAGCAGAAGACGTGGCTCTCTCAGGAGCCAGTCTCCTGACCTATTTTTATTCCTTTGGGAATTTTTTTCCTATTTTATTCTTTTGAGATCTTCTATCAACTGTCGGCTGGGCAACAGGTTGGGTACAAGATATCCTCGTAGTCTTCCCTGTCCGACCATCGAGCGTGCTGATCCTCGCCTTGTGTGCGTGAGACTCAGTTCACGACATGCCCCACGACTCCAGGGGTGGCCGGTGGGCTTTCAGCTCCGCGGTCCTCTCAAGATGGAACAGTCCGGCTGTATCTTTCGCGGTGGACCGGGCCGACAGCTACTCAGTACCGCACTGTGATAGTTCTGTCAGAAACACACCAGTGGGTCCCTCAGGGGACGGGTAAGTAGTCTCTCCTGGCTGCAGGTGAGTACATGCTGTGTGTTTCTTGTGTGGGGAATCGGTCCCCCCTGATTGCCTATACACCTCCCCTGTGAGGAGATGCTGCTAATCGGCTCACCTCACACTGTGTGGTGAGGAGAGCCAATAAACGGCATCTCCTTGTTTACATGTGACTGGCTGTGATTAGACATGGCGCCCCCACAGGCGTGCGATCATGGCTAAACAGGGCGTTATGACGACGTCCCAGAACAAGAGCCGGCCAGCTCCTGTCATTTGTCTATACAGTGGGGGGGAGGCGGTTAAAGTGGTTGTAAAGGCTCCAGGTTTTTTACCTTCATGCATTCTATGCATGAAGGTAAAAAACCTGCGTGCAGCAGCCTGTCAATACTTACCTGAACCCCATCGCAATCGGCAATGTGAACGAGAGCCTCGGCTTTCCAGGGACTCATTGGCTGAGTCTGCAGAGGGAGCCATTTTCAGTCACAGCCAGTGAGCTAATGAGAAGAGGGTGGGGCTGAGCCGCTGCTGTGTGAATGGACTTGCAGAGCAGCGGCTCAAAAGCAAACCTGTTTGGGTGCCCCCATAGCATGCTGCTTGCTCTTAGGGGCACTTGGCAGGAGGGAGGGGCCAGGAGCGCCGGCAGGGGGACCCAAAAAGAGGATTGGGTTTGCTCTGTGCAAAACCACTGCACAGTACTAGTAAGTATGACATTGTGTGTGGGTTCTCCAGCCGCCTTAAGGCTGCATTCACACCTGAGCGTTTTGTAGCCTGAAGCTACAAAACGGTAGAGGGGAAAAAATACATTATTCTCTATGGAGATGGTTCACATCTCCACTCCATGTCGCCTGAAGCTCAAACAAGTTCCGGACCCTTTTTTGTCGCGCAAATCGGGCAGATTGGGCGTTTTAGGATTCATATAATGTAATGGAAATGCCCGATTCAAGCGTCTAGCGCGACAACGAGCGTTTCGACAGGCGCAAATTCGCACGACAAAACGACCAGTAAAAACTACGGTAAAAACGCTCGAAGCGCTACGCACAGGTGTGAATGCAGCCTAAAGCCTGCCTTTTAATATCACATTTATGTAATTCTGACACGGTCGCGTGCACCAGTGGCAGACCGTCTTTATGAAATAACTTGAGAGCATAGAAAAAAGTGAAATCCATGTTCTGCTCCAATTTGGCAGGAGATCTGTTCACTGAATTGTCCAGATACTCATGTGAAAGGGGCTTTCTCAACTAAATGCAGGTGCTGCCGATAAGTGATCATGCTGCGAATCCGCAACAGAGATCACTTTTATCAAAGTAGACCGCCCGCCATTTTTTTTCAAATACCGGGGTTATGGCAGCCATCTGCTGCTATAATGATATTCAACGTCAAAGTACTGACTTATGACAGCGGATTTTCTGGAAGTGGTTAAAAACCTTTATTAAAACCGCATACATTTAAGACCAATTCAGTCACATTTACCAGTGCTGTAAACTGCTCAAGATTAACACTTTTTACTGCCTCTGACATGAGGCTCACTTCGGTGGCAATGGAGGTTTTACAGTCTCCCAGCTGCTACAGAAGTGTAACTTTCACAAGCGGAGTGGCTGAGACAGCTTCTGGTCAGGCATCTGGGTGAATCCTGACATTGTCGGGATCCCTGCAGAGCCTGGCTTTAGCCCGCTGTCAGCTGAATCTGGGTCGCAGGAGTGCAGAAATGGGGCGGTGAGAATTAGTTTGAGAGAAGAGGGTGATGGAGTTTTTAGAAGGCCCAAACGATTGGCAAAATGGGAATCTTTATTAAAAAAAAAAAAAAGTCATGGCTTACTTTACTTTTTTATAATGCTGGGCTGCTTGTCCTTATGTTTCTAACACTAACAAAGTATTACAAATAGTTATTACTGCAACACGATATTAAATGTGACGTTGCTCTAATCTGCTTCTGCTTTCAGACCAAACGTTGGCAGTCATGTTCTCCAGGTCCACAAGCTGGGTTCATTTGACTTTGTTTGCAAAGTGTTAAGGGTGGTGGATGTGAGGATAGGTCTATTGGAGGAGAGCACACAGTTATCAGCACAGAGCACTGACAATGGTGTGTTCTGCTTAGTGTGGGTGGTTTTTAATAGGAAGCAGAGGGGGGCTTGCAGGAACACCCGGGATTTCACACAAAGGAAGTAATGCAAAGAGAACCAGATGCAGGATGGTACAACAGGCACATATCAGGAATATTAAATGTTGGGTTTACATATTCTTTAAAATAAGATCAGCATGGGCTTTTTAGGCTGGGCTTCTATGGGTCACAAAAGTGCAATTTGTTTTGCACTCCTGAGAGCGGTCTGAAGTCCACTCTCTGCTGACGTCACTGGAAATCGGTCCAGGCAGCGCGTCATCCGACTTGGGAAGTCTGGATCCACCAGCTGCCTGGACTGATGGCAGTCTCAGCTGACATGGCTGCTCCCTGCCCCTCCAAAGCTCAGTGCTCCAATTAGCGTGGAGGAGCAGAGCAGGAGAGATGCTGACCTGCACAGGGAGGTGAGAGAACCGAACCATCTGCGGTGTTCAGTGGCTCGGTTCTCGGTGAAGAGGCGGCGGGGGACAGATGCAGCATCGGTCTGATACTGCTTCCACCTAGGTAAGTATGAATAGGCAAAAAAACAAACATACTCTTAAGTGATATTAAGCCCCCTTTCACATTGGAGCAACTTGTCGTGCAATTTGACAGGTCAGATCGTATGACAAGTTGCATCCTATTGCCAGCAATCGCACTGTTCAAATCTGTGACGCTGCACCTTTTTGGCGTGCACTACTTTTGGCGATTTCGGGTGCAACTTGAATAGACATCTGTGCATGAAGTCTAATTTCAGATAAAGTTGCAAGATTTCAAAGCCACTTTCGATGTGAATGGGGGCTAAAGGTAGAATTGTTTTACCCCAAAAAAACAGCAAACATGTTGTACTTGCCTGCTCTGGCAAGTGGTTTTGCACCGAGCAGCCCCATTCCTCGTCTTCTTGGGTCCCTGCTGGTGCTCCTGACTTTCTGACTCCTCTACTTCATGTGCTTAGGTAAAGGAACAAGGCTTGGCCCCACCCCCTGCTTCCTCCTCACTGGCTGGCACAACTGATTGACAGCTGTGGGTGCTGATTTAAAAAAAAATGTTTGGCCATTGAAATGAATACACGCACCTAGTGCTTAAGCATGTTTAGCAGCATTTGGTGTTTTTTGACTTTCTGCGTTCAGAAGGAGCTTTGGCTGCCTCTAAACCCTGCTGCTCCTAAACTCCTCTAAAAGCCACATATGCTTTTATTTAGGTGTGCTTTAGGGACTTGCACCAAAGTGAAAATTTTGCACTGAAAATTCTGGATGCATGCACTCGGCTGTAAAACCAAAGTGGATGGTGTGTGCGTGCGCAACTTTTTTATATTGGTGTTTGAAGTGCTTTTGCATTAAAAAAAGCTCAAAAAATGCATCCCTTTAAATTCTATGTATGTCTCCATGCTGGTCTGTTGCGGTTTACCGCACCTCCCCATTGAAAGTGTGTGTGTGTGTGTGTGTGTTACAAAGCTGCCTATGAATGGCTGAGCTCCACTCAGGTGTTAGACGGAAAGTCTGGCTCACAGCCAGAACCCAGTACTGTATGTAGTTGAAACTATATACAGTTTATAGAGCGTTTGGTGAAGGAAATGGGTTGGGGTGACACTGCAGATGAAGACCCGAGCTTGTGGGTGGGGCTGCTGTGTCCGCTCTATCTGCTTCGGCATCATCCATAGTAGAGGAGTCGGCCACACCCCCCAGCTCCGCCCACTAACTCCGGCTCACTCTGGGATAGACTGACTGAGGCTGTTACAGGCAGCCTCCCCGCAAGGCTGGATGCCCTGCTCGCACCGCTCCGCCTCCTCCACAAGCAGTACAGTGTTTATCGGCGCCCCGGGAACTTGTGACGCGTCGACGCCTTTCACGTAGGGCTGGGAAAAAAAATCGATTTTAATCTTGAATCGAGTTTTGAGCTCAAATCGATTCAGTTTTGAAGAAAATCGATTTTTTTTTATTTATTTTTTTTTATTTATTTTTTTCCTTCAAAGTTTCCGCAGCAGGACTGCAGGGGGCGTATCCGGAATGGCACTGGGCAGCGTTACCCCAATTACATCTACTCGCTGCAGCCGCCGTCTGCCTACCTGATCAGCGTGTCATGCAGACAGACGGCGGCCATTGCAGTGTTCAAAAGCCACGCCTCCCGAGTCCTCGTCGTCTGTGATAGGCGGAACACTCAATTTCACAGCAGGCAGTATTCAGCCTATCACGGACATCCTCTCATCCTGGTCTGTGTTATGAGGATGACCATGATAGGCGGAACACTGAATGCTGGGAAATTGAGTGTTCCGCCTATCACAGACGAGGAGGAGGCGCGGCTTTTGAATACTGGAATGGCCACCGGTGTAGCAGTAAAATCAGTATACCATGAAAATCTGCATCAGGTATGGGCACAGTGAGGCATGGACACAGTTCAATTCAACTAAGAGTAACCTCAGGATTTTTTGTTTTATTAGCTAAATCCAAATACAGTATTAGGCTCCATGTACACAGAAGCTGATAAACTGCAGTTAATGGGCGTTTTGCCGTTTTTTTAAAAAGCCCATTAACTGCACTCTGTTAGCCTATGTGTTCATGTACACATAACGTTTTTTAGCTTTAATGAGCAGTGGAGTTAATGGGCTTTTTTCTGAACGCAAGAAATTTGCGTTCAAAGTGCCGTTTTTCGGCAGGAAAAAACGCAAAACGCTCATAAATGCTCAAACGCTGGCCGCGGGCGTTTTTTAGCGTTTTTTGGTCCATTGAAAAAATTTTTTTTTTTTTTTTTTTTAAAAGCTACACTGAAAAACGCTAATAAAAGTTAGTAAAAAAACGCTGATAAAAGCTAGCTTTTTCTGCTGCTTTAAAAACGACCGTTTTTGAGCTTCTGTGTACATGGAGCCTAAATAATTTGGATGTTTAACAATCTTTGTTGCACACTGCAAAAAACAACAAAAGGTCACAAGTGCTAAATTGGTGGATAAAGAAAAAAATATAATGGATGATAATAATAAGAAACAAATCCCAAATATTTTGGGAAGTACAAAGTATCCAAAAGGGGGAAAAAACAGGATCCAGCGCAGCAAGAAAAAATCTGTACCCAGAAGTACAAAATACACAACATGCACACAATATAATCCAGCGCTCATGGAACATTATTAACTATTAAACTCTTGAAGAATTGATAAAAAAGCTTAGTCCATTTATCACAAAGAGAGGGATCCAATCCCAAATGTGCAGAGGGCAAATGAATCTTAACTCTCCAGTTACCAGTGGTGACAAACTTGTTAAACTTGCAGTGACATCCGTGGAGCAAGGAGGGGTTAAAAAAGTCAAAACAAAGCCTGTGGCATGATCTCCGTGTGAGCACAGTACCTTGAATGATGGACAACAGGCAGACCAGCGTGTGGAGGGCCCTCCAACACAAAAGGATGCAGAGCCAGGATCGCAGCAAGGCTGGGACAGAAGGAATCACACACAGTTTCAAGAGTTTTCAATAGTTAATAATGTATGTTCCATGAGCGCTGGAATATATTGTGTTTGTTGCACACTGACTTTGCAGTTAGAGAAAGGGTTTGCCTTTGCAATTTTGTTTGTTGATGCACTTTAATTAATATAATAAAAAAAAAAAAAAAAATCGAATCGTAAATCGAGTTTTTTATAAAAAAATCGCAGATTTTTTTTGGGGGGAAAATCGCCCAGCCCTACTTTCACGCATGTTAACGTATTTCCGTAGTACAGGGCTCGACAAACCCCGGGCGCCAGGTCGCCATTGCGACCTAGAATTAGCGACCTGGGGCAGCACAGCTGGGGAATCCTGTCTCTCGGTGTGTCCGTCCCCCCCCCCTCTGCGCCCGCGGGATCGCGTCGGGCCGCGCCGGCTGGTAATTGAGGCCGCGGCTTTGCGGCCTTCTGCAGGCCTATGCTTCCTTCTGTGATCTAGCGCCATCTTGTGGTGGCCGTTGGTATGACAAGACAAACAGCAATGCTAATGGAGTTTCCCTGTCTGTTTTCACTGCCATCTCCTTCCCTCTAATTAGAACCCCCAAACATTATATATATTTTTTATTCTAACACCCTAGAGAATAAAATGGCGGTTGTTGCTATACTTTCTGTCACACCGTATTTGCGCAGCGGTCTTACAAGCGCACTTTTTTGGGAAAAAATACTTTTTTTTTTAAATAAAAAAATAAGACCAGTAAAGTTAGCCCAATTTTTTTTAATATTGTGAAAGATAATGTTACGCCAAGTAAATTGATACCCAACATGTCACGCTTCAAAATTGCGTCCGCTCGTGGAATGGCGACTAACTTTTACCCTTTAAAATCTCCGTAGGCGACGTTTAAAAAATTCTACAGGTTGCATGTTTTGAGTTACAGGGGAGGTCTAGGGCTAGAATTATTGCTCTCGATCTACCGATCGCGGCGATGCCTCACGTGTGGTTTGAACACCGCTTTCATATGCGGGCGCTACTCACGTATGCGTTCGCGTCTGCGCGCGAGCTCGGCGGGATGGGGCGCGTTCCTGGCTCCTAACTTTTTTAGCTGGCTCCTAGATTCCAAGCAAATTTGTCAAGCCCTGCCTAATCGATTACGTTGACGCGTCGTGGCAGCTCTAGATTGTATGTAGGCAAGGAACTGGGTCACTTTAACCCTGTTAATTTCTATACTTTGCTGAGGAGGAACTCTTATCGCACGTAGCCGTTCTTATGCAGACTTTAGTTTCAGATTCAAGTTAAAAGTTGAGGCCCCCTCCCCCTCCCCCTTTTTTTTTTTTTTTTTTTTTTCTCTCTTTGCAACTTTAGTTACATTCAGGGTGGATTTGATTTAAATCCAATTTTTTTTAAAGGGCAACTGTCATGTCTGTCCTGCAGCGGCTCCTCCTCTGACCCACTGACTCCCAAACTGTCCCATTCACTTTAATGGGACGGCTGGTGATGTGGCAGTGACACAACAAGGTGAGGGATGTAGTGGCAGCAGGTGAGTGGATGTCTGCTAACGGGCGCTGCCATGATGGATCTGAAATGACAGGTGCTCTTTAAAGCTTAGGTCCGCTGCAGCTGCTGACTTTTTTAAAAGGACACTTGCCTGTCCAGCACGCCTGCGATGTCAGCACCGATAGCCGATCCATCGCTCGGCTCTCGGGTGCTGCTGCCGCCATCTTCGGTAAGGGAATCAGGAAGTGAAGCCTTGCGGCTTCACTTCCTGGTTCCCTAATGCGCATGCGCGACCCGAATGATCCCTGCTGTCTTTTGGGACCTGTGTCTCCCAGAAGACAGCGGGGGAGTGGCGTAGATACCTGCAGATAATGTGGCTATCTATGCCCAGAAGTGGGAGCAAATACCTGTATTAAACAGGTATCTGCTACCCCCCCCCCCCCCCCCGAGGGTTTCCGAAAAGCGGTAGTTACATTTTTGCAAACAAAATTATGGTTTCCTATTTAACAAGCTGTCGGGTTGGTAAAACGGCAATCTCGGAACCGATTTTAGGTAATCGTACATAGCTGGAGAACTACTCGAATTACCGTATTTATCGGCATATAACACGCACAGGCGTATAACACGTACCCTAACTTTAAGGGGGAAGTTTCAGGAAAAAAAACTTTACGCAGGCACAGTTTACCCTCTATTTTCAGGGTAAAAAAGTGAGTGTTGTATGCAAATAAATACAGTATTTTATTTAAAACAATAACATTGCCAGTGCATGTTATCTCCACTTGCAGAGCTTGGATTCATTGAATGAGTTTACAAAAAATTTAACTATTGCAGAATATACAGCCTTGTGCTACTTAAAGGGGTTGTAAAGGTTTGTTTTTTATTTTCTAAATAGGTTCCTTTAAGCTAGTGCATTGTTGGTTCACTTACCTTTTCCTTTGATTTCCCTTCTAAATTTTTTTTTTTCTTTGTTTTCTTTGTCTGAATTTCTCACTTCCTGTTCCTCCTCAGTAAGCTGTTCAGTAAGCTGTTCTGGATGACTCCACACCACTCGGATGATGGTGTGAAGTTTAGTGAGGAGAAACAGGAAGTGAGAAATTCAGACAAAGAAAAAAAAAATTTAGAAGGTAAATCAAAGGAAAAGGTAAGTGAACCAACAATGCACTAGCTTAAAGGAACCTATTTAGAAAATAAAAACGAACCTTTACAACTCCTTTTTAACTTGGCTCCATTTCATGCTGAATAAACTAAATTAATGTAGTTTAAATGGAAAAGTATTTTTTATTCAATTTTTTTTTTTTTATAAAAATAAACTTTTTTTTTTTTTTAATGCTGCATGCATTAAAAAAATGCAAAAGCATTTTATTCAAATTAAATTTGATATAAATAAACAAGGTGTGTGTGTGTGTGTGTGTGTGTGTGTGTTGCAGGGCTATATATATATAATCTATCTTTTTTTTTAAACAAAAATTTTCCTCAGTTTAGGCCGATATGTATTCTACATATTTTTTTTTTAGTAAAAAAAAATCGCAATAATCGTGAAGTGATTGGTTTGCGCAAATAGGGGATAGATTTATAGCTTTTTTTTTTTATCGCGACTGATATTGCGGCGGACATTTTTAGGACCATTCACATTTATTTTATACAGCGATCTGTGCTATAAAAATGCATTGATTACTGTATAAATGTGACTGGCAGGGAAGGGGTTAACACTAGGGGGCGAGGAAGGGGTGTTAAATGTATTCCCTGGAAGTGATTCTTACTGTGGGGGAGGGGACTAACGGTTGTCCCTATCTACAAGGGACACACCATCGGTCTCCTCTCCCTGACAGGATGTGGATCTCTGTGTTTACACGCACACATCCACAGTCCTGCTCGGTTACTGGGCAATTGCAGGTGCCCGGCGGCCGCCGAGCACGCGCATCGGGTCCCCAGTGACGCGGCGCACGCCCCCTAGTGGCTGTGGAAGGTGCAACGTCATGACGTCCGCCCAGAACAGGGTCTTCTGCCCGCCGTCATTTGACGGCGGGCGGTTGACAAGTGGTTAAGCAGAGCTAAACTCTCTCAATCAACACTAATACTCCTTATGCTGCTAGTCTTTAGTAAATAGGAAGGTATAAAACTTTTTTTTTCTTTACATTTCTTCCGTTGCTGTCTGGTTTTCTTGTTTCTAGCTTAGGCCAAAATGGTCTGTGTGAGAGTTGCTTTCTCACTTAAGCACACACACCTGCCTGCATACTTGAGCTAAGGGAAGATGGATTACAGGAAGCAAACATTAATTATCTGCTCGTCTCAAAATGGCCATGGCTAGAAAAGAAAGGGGTGCTTTTTTAAGTGATTTCTCCACTAAATAACACATGGCTGGATGGTTGTTTGTTTTGAATATTAAAAACAAATTAAATGGCATCTTTTTTGGTGCTCAGTTATGATTTAGTCTTGCTTTTAGACCCCTTTCACACTGAGAACGTTTTGCAGACGCTATAGCGTTAAAAATAGCACCTGCAATTTGCTCTAAAACAGCTGCTCCATTCACTCCAGTGTGAAAGCCCGAGGACTTTCTTACTGGAGCGGTGCGCTGGCAGGGTGTCAGAAAAAGTCCTGCCAGCAGCTTTGGAGCGGTGAACTCACCGATCCTAATGCGCTCCTGCCCATTGAAATCAATGGGTAGCACAGCCGGCAATAACGCCGCTGTAGTGGCGCATTGCGTGGCGGGTTTACCCTTTCTCGGCCACTAGCGGGGGTTAAAAGCTTAAAGTGGTTGCATAGTCTTTTTTGTAACTTTTACCTACAGGTAAGCCTATACTAAGGCTTACCCGTAGGTAAAAGAAATATCTCCTAAACCTTTTACGGTTTAGGAGATAATTCCCCTTGCACTGCGCCACTGACTGCAGCGGCGCATGCGCACAGGGGATTCTCGGCTGAAGGCCCGGCGGTCGCCGGAAAGAAGTCTCCCGCGCGCATGCGCGGGAGTGACAAATCGCAGCTCCATCCACTCACAGCACTGGAGCCGTGAAAACCGGAAGACACGCCGAGGCAAAATGTCAGCTGCCTCGGCGTGGACCCGGAGGGACACCGACACCTCGTTCTAAGGTAAGTATTTCATAATGAGCTTGTATGCTGTGCATACAAGCTCATTATGCCTTTTCCTTTTAAGGTGTATAAAAAAAGTCAGCGGGTATACAACCGCATTAAAAGCGCCCCGCTAGCGGCCAAAATGCACCGCTAAAAATAGCGTTTTACCGCCGTCGCTATGGGCAGCACAGTGTGAAAAGGGGTCTTAAAGTTAATGTCTGACAGGCAGGGTCAGCCTTCATGTACACTGAGCCATGCATGCAAACATTTACGGCCCCTATCTGGAGCTGGCTCTAGCGTGGAAGTGATGTCATTGCAGCCCGGCCTATCAAACAACCGAAGGCACAGGACCTGAAAGGAAGACCAGGTGAATATGGAAGTGTCGTGGCCCGTCTGACAGATAAGTCTGCCATAATGTACTAATATGCTGTGTATACTAGCACATTATGGCATGACCGACCCTAGGGGGCCCTAAAAAGTGAATTACTCTTTCGTCCATGGACCGACACAGCTTCTCTATTGACAAAGTGGGTATTATCCGTTAATTAGGAGTGACTAGGCAGAAAAACTTGTAAAAAGTGTTGCATCACACCTTCTACAGTACCGCCCAGGGGGCGGACCCTCTGGGTATACCCTCTCAGTCTGCACATCGCAGATCAGTTTTTTTCTGTCTAGCAAGGAGTAGGACATGGCTCCCTTCGGGCTCATTGGTCCGGGGAAAAAAGATATATATATTTTTATTTTTTTGCTACATTTGTTGTTTCCTGCGATCTTCGATCAACTGCCGACTGGGTGACAGGCTGGATCCTCGATCCTTGTAGTCTCCCCAGTTTCGGCCATCGAGCGTGTGCCGACCCTAGCTACGCGCTGGGTTTTCCACGACATGCCCGTCGCTCCACGGGTGGCCGGTGAGCCTACGCTCCAGGGCCTGCATCGGACCGCTCAGCTTCGGCTGACCTTACGGCCGAGTCGCAGCAGCCTGGCCGGTGAGCTTACGCTCCAAGGCTTGCATCGGACCGCTCAGCTTCGGCTGACCTTACGGCCGAGTCGCAGCAGCCTGTCCGGTGAGCGTCATGCTCCAGGGCATACATATGATCGTCCCTTCTGGGTCCAATCACAGCATGCCTGGCCAACAGTCACCTTCCGTGCGCGGACGATGATCTGTTTGGAATGTCTTCCAGCAGAATACATGCAGGATAGGTAAGTAAAACTCCCCTGCCTCGGCTGGGTGATTTAGCTGGACATTCCTGGAGAGATCAAGTAAGTGGTTGTGGCCCCTTTCTTCCCTCTCTCCCTGCCTTTCCCTCCTCCCTGGGCTTCTAGCTAAAGGTTGCTGGGTGCTGGGGGTCACCTAGGGGGTCCCACTGGAGCGGGGCTGGCTGTAACTAACATTTAAAAGAAATGTCATTTTTGCTTACCTGTGTTTCTGTGTCTCCATGCTGTCGGCGGCCATTTTGAGGTGGTCCATGCCAAGTTTGGCCTCTTGTAACTGCCTGGCGGCCATCTTCCTGTAGTTCGGCCACACCCACTGGCCCCTATCAGGTGATCGGCGGCCATGTTTGTCCACCCTGTATGCAGATATTGCCGTTCGGCGGCCATCTTTTTTGTGGGCTATGGCTGCCTGACCTCTATCTTCTGTCGGCGGCCATTTTCTTAGAGCCCACATTATCTTCCATACAGACGGTTTTGGCAACCATTTTGCGAGAGCCTCCGGCCTCTAGGGTGCATTACACTGGCGCGAAAATTCACACAGGAAGTGCTGATAAAAGAAGCAGACTGACACAGCAGCAAGGGGACAGCATCATAGGCGCAGCATAGCAGTACCTATCCAGGGTGGTGAGTCCTCTGGGTGACCCAGCATCTCTGCAGCGCAGGAGGGTGGCCTATTGATATCTTGCCTGGAGCCCTGTGAGTGTCAGCGTGTGGTCAGCATGGCATCTGAGCCAGATGTCTTCTCCCCTGAAACACCAGATTTAGCAGCTGGTGTCCCTGAGGTGTCTATGGACGCTATGTCGGCAATCCTAGAGGCGTTTGCTGCCAGGGTGGAAGCAGCACACGGGAATACAAGGGGTAGTAAACGCCCCATCCCCTGCAAGCTTCTGGGGATAATTCTGGTGCAGAACCAGGTCCAGCTATGGCTCGGGGCCCAGATTCTGACGCACCAGAGACTACAGACCGTGACCGGACAGTGAGAATGACTCAAAGTCCAGGTCAGTACGCGAGACGGCTTTGGTATCTGACCTTATTACTGCAGTGCGGGATATGCTAAAATTGGAAAATACTGCAGAAGCAGCAGAGACTCCGGTCCACTTGGGTTTCATAGACCTGCCCGCACTGCTAAGGTGTTCCCTTGTGTGTCTTTTGATAAACTCTTATACAAGGAATGGGAGAACCCACTGAGGGTCTTTACAGCCCCAAAGAGGTTTGCGGTACGGTACCCCTTTTGAGGAGAGTTTTCTGAAGAAATGGACCTCTCCCCCCGATAGTGGACCCTCCGGTGTCCAGACTTAATAGAGCCACCACAATTCCTGTAGAAGGGGCTCCTGTTTTCTAGGACCCTGTGGTTAAGAAGGCTGAAGCACTCGCTTGCTACCTATACTCAGTGGTAGGCTCGGCAGTACGCCCGGCATTGGCGGGGGCCCTAGTGTCTCACACACTTACTGAATGGGCAAGATTGCTACTCCAGGGGTTAAGGAGCGAGATGCTCCTCCTGATGAGATAACATTGGCCGACCTGTTGGTCCAGGGCCTTAGGTTTGTCTGCGAGTCAGACATGAATACTATTCCCCTGCTGTCTAAAACTTCGGTTTATGCAGTAGCAATACGCCACCTGATCTGGCTAAAAGGCTGGTCTGCGGACCAGACTTCCAAGAAAGCCCTGTTGGATCTGCCTTTTAAGGGCGACAGACTTTTTGGGGCTTCTCTGGATGACATCATCAAGGATGCCACAGGAAGTAAAAGCACTTTGCTTCCCCAAATTAGCAAGGGTAAGGGGCCACGCCAAGGGCAAGGGCCCTCCTTTACTGCACACAAGTGGTTTTTTCGTCCCCCTAGGGCGACAGGGAAAAGACCCCAGGCCGATAAAGCGCCTGCCCAAGGACAAAAGCGTCCCTGGTCCCGCATACCCAATAAGCCTGCGGACAAATTTGCGTCCGCATGAAGGTCCACCCCCACCCAGCTCTCGGGTGGGGAGACGTCTTCGCAAATTCGCGACTCAGTGGACAGCACTAATCTCCGACAGGTGTGTTTGCGAAGTAATCTCCTCAGGCTACAAGATAGTTTCTCTCTTGTCCACCGGACAGATTCAACACCTCCAATCTCCAGCTACTACCGACCCGTCGGGAGGCCCTGTATGGGGCGGTCCAGGGTCTACTGGAACGCGGGGTAGTTATTCCAGTTCCAGAACTGGAACGGGGTTTTTACTCAAATCTGTTCATTGTGCCGAAGAAGGAGGGGGTTCGTCCAAGCTTGGATCTCAGAGCCCTCAATTGCTTTGTGAAGGTACAAAGTTTTCGGATGGAGTCGGTTCGATCTGTAGTCACGGCTCTCCATCCGGGGGACTTTCTGGCCTCCTTGGACATCAAGGACGCATACCTGCATGTCCCCATATACTCCAGACACCAGAGGTTTCTGCGATTTGCTATCGGGAAGAACCACTACCAGTTTGTGGCCCTCCCGTTTGGCCTTGCCTCAGCACCCAGGACGTTCACCAAGGTGCTCGCTCCGATTCTGGCACTTCTAAGACAGCGGGGTATCGCTATCACAGGTTACTTGGACGACCTTCTGCTGAAGGGCCCTTCAAGCTCAGAATTAGAGGTAAGCGTGTCCATTACCTGTCAGACTCTTCGAGACTGTGGTTGGATACTAAACACGCAAAAGTCAGTATTGGTGCCCACTCAACGCCTAGTGTACCTGGGGTTGATTCTGGATTCCTCAGAGGCAAAGGTATTCCTCCCTGTGGAGAAGTTGCAGACCCTCCGGGCTGCAGTACGGCAGCTGACTTCCAGGAATTGGTCGTCACTCCGTTTTTGCATGCGAGTGTTGGGCCTCATGGTAGCCTCCTTCGAGGCGGTCCCATATGCTCAATACCACACTCGAGTGTTACAGAGGGAAGTTCTGTCCAGATGGAACAGATGCCCTTCATCTCTGGATTATCAAATCCGAGTGAGCCACCTAGTCAGGAGATCCCTGGTATGGTGGCTGACAGCACCGGCTCTAATGGCCGGGAAGTCATTTCTTCCGGTTTACTGGATAGTGATCACGACGGACGCCAGCCTTACAGGTTGGGGGGGAGTCTGGGGTGTCCAGTCGGCGCAAGGTCGCTGGACCCCAGAGGAAGCCCTCCTGCCGATCAATGTCCTGGAGATCCGGGCGATCAAGCTGTGCCTCTTCAAATGGTCTCAGAGACTGCAAGGGCGTCCAGTCAGGATCCAGTCAGACAACGCCACAGCAGTGGCATATGTCAATCATCAAGGAGGAACAAGAAGCTCAGCTGCAGCATCGGAGATCGCTCGCATCCTGAAGTGGGCAGAGAGGAGCGTACCGGCACTGTCGGCCGTGTACATTCCGGGTGTGGAAAACTGGCAGGCGGACTACCTGAGCCGCCAGATGCTGGACCAGGGAGAATGGTCCTTACACCCGGAGGTGTTCCAACTCCTCTGCCAAAGATGGGGCACACCAGACGTAGATCTTCTGGCTTCCCGACTCAATCGGAAGGTATTGAGGTTTGTGGCCCGGTCAAGAGACCCATGGGCAGACGCAACGGACGCGTTGGTAGCATCGTGGGGCCAGTATCGGCTAATCTATGCCTTCCCTCCCTTAAGGCTTCTTCCTCTTCTGCTCCGCAGAGTGGAGGCAGAGGGAATTCCAATGATCCTAATCGCTCCAGATTGGCCTCAGCGTCCTTGGTACGCCGATCTAGTACGTCTGGTAGCAGACGTCCCCTGGCGCCTACCACTACGGAAGGACCTGCTGTCGCAAGGTCCCATATTCCATCCTGCTTTACAGTCATTGGCTTTAACGGCATGGCTGTTGAGAACCAGGTACTGAGAGACCGGGGCCTGTCAGACTCAGTAATTTCTACTATGAGAAGTGCTCGGAAACCGTCCTCTAGGAAGGTCTATCACCGCACTTGGAGGCCCTACATCTCCATGTGTGAGGAAATGAAATGGCATCCGCGTACCTATTTGGTTTCCAGAATCCTGCTGTTTTTACAGCATGGGGTGGACCAAAGGCTTGCCCTAAGTACGATTAAGGGACAGATATCTGCCCTGGCTGTCTTTTTTCAGCGACCCCTGGCGACTCACTCTCTCGTGAGTACATTTGTGCAGGGGGTTCGACATGTGGCCCCTCCGGTCCGCCCCCCGTTACCTCCGTGGGACTTGAACCTGGTCCTCTCGGTGCTTCAGAAGGCACCGTTTGAGAATATTAGAGATATTCCCCTGTTGACACTTTCTCAGAAGGTGGTCTTTTTGGTGGCTGTTACGTCAGTTAGACGAGTCTCTGAGCTGGCAGCCTTGTCCTGCAAGGCTCCCTATTTGATTTTCCACAAGGATAAGGTGGTGCTGCGGCCGCAGCCTTCCTTTCTTCCGAAGGTCGTTTCGGCTTTTCATCTCAACGAAGACATTGTACTTCCATCCTTGTGTCCTCAGCCGTCGAATCCTAAGGAGTCGGCGTTGCATTCCTTGGACGTTGTCCGAGCTTTGAGAGTATACCTATCTGCTACTTCCCTGTTCCGGAAGTCATACTCACTGTTTGTTTCGGTGGCTGGTCCCAAGAAGGGCCAAGCAGTCTCATCGGCCACCATCTCTAGGTGGATCCGACAGATAGTAATCCAGGCTTACGCCTTAAAGGGTCAGGCGCCCCCCTTTCCTGTCACGGCGCATTCGACCAGGGCAATAGGTGCCTCTTGGGCTTTCCGACATCAAGCGTCTGTTTCCCAACTATGTAAAGCGGCGACTTGGTCGTCCGCTCACACTTTCACAAAATTCTACAAAGTTGATGTAGGTGCATCTTCGGATGCCTCTTTCGGCCGCAAGGTTTTGCAGGCGGCTGTTTAGAGTTGCAACTCCTCCGTTGGAGGAGTGCTGTTTTGTGTTTTGGGGTGAAGTTTGTTTTTATGCTGTTACCACCCCTCGTTTTTTTCTCTGACACTGCTTTGGGACGTCCCACTTTGTCAATAGAGAAGCTGTGTCGGTCCATGGACGAAAGAGTAAATAGGATTTTTTACTCACCGTAAAATCCTTTTCTCTGAGTCCATGGACCGACACAGCACCCACCCCTCCTTTTAAGTTTGTACTGCTTTTTGACGAACTGATCTGCGATGTGCAGACTGAGAGGGTATACCCAGAGGGTCCGCCCCCTGGGCGGTACTGTAGAAGGTGTGATGCAACACTTTTTACAAGTTTTTCTGCCTAGTCACTCCTAATTAACGGATAATACCCACTTTGTCAATAGAGAAGCTGTGTCGGTCCATGGACTCAGAGAAAAGGATTTTACGGTGAGTAAAAAATCCTATTTTTATAGCGCAAGTCCGCTTTAGTAGCTTGTCTCAAGGCTCAGCTGTACTAAAGATCTCCTTCCTCCTCCTCCTCCATTGAGCAGTCAGGGAGAGTCTGATCAGTCAGTTCAGTATCCTGCTTCACATCTGCTCTGTGTGTACATACCAGTAGTGGGGAAAGAACAGCGGCTGGTCAGCGGGGGTTACGCAGAGCCTGCTCCTGGTTAATCTCAATGCTGCTGACAGAAGGAGGCAAGCGGGGAGTTGCACGGACAACCTGCAGCTCGCCTCTCCCCTGTCAAAGCACCGCTGACTGCGTGCACAGTAAACTGGGGGGAGGGGGTAAGAACCGGCTACATTGGGAAAACAACTTGCGGGCTTTGGGTCCAACAATGGCTGGGCCCAGGGCAGCTGCCCCTTTTGCCCTGCGTTAAAGATGGCACGGTTTAAACTTTTTTAAAACAAACTCACATTGAATGTTCTGTCCCCAGCACTCAGGTGTTGCTCCTCCATCCTATGCAGTTACCAGCTCCAAAATTGAGTCCGGTTCTGAGCACGGTCTATGGGTGGGGTGACGTCACTGGCCATAACTCTGCCCTGATTTGTCACTTCAACCTCTTCTTGGAGCTGAGAAGAGATGCTTAACCACTTGCCGCCCGCCCTATAGCGGATTGACGTCGGCAAAGTGGTTCTAAAATCCTGACTGGACGTCATATGACGTCCTCGGGATTTTAAGCCGCTGCGCGCCCCCGGGGGCGCGCATCGCCGCGATCGTTGTTGCAGTCTGACACCCCGCAACTCCGATCTAGGTAAAGAGTCTCCGACGGAGACTCTTTACCACGTGATCAGCCGTGTCCAATCACGGCTGATCACAGTGTAAACAGGAAAAGCCGGTCATCGGCTTTTCCTCACTCGCGTCTGTCAGACGCGAGTAGAGGAGAGCCGATCGGCTGCTCCTCTGACAGGGGGGGTTTGTGCTGATAGATTATCAGCGCAGCCCCCCCCCCCGAGGATGCCCACTGGACCACCAGGGAAGCCACTGGACCACCAGGGAAGCCACTAGACCACCAGGGAAGCCCACCATTAATGGTATGCCACCCTAGGCCACCAGGGATAATGGGTGCCAATCAGTGCCACAATGGATGCCAATCAGTGCCCACATTGGGCACCACTGATTGGCAGGCATTATTGTTTGCACTGGCATCCATTAGTACAGTATAGTGCCGCCTATCTGTGCCGCCTATCTGTGCCCACCCGTGCCGCCTTATCCGTGCCCGTCAGTGCAGCCCCATCAGTGAAGGAGAAAACTAACTTATTTACAAAGTTTTGTAACAAACAAAAAAAAACTTATTTTTTTTTTTTTTTCAAAATTTTCGGTCTCTTTTTTTTTTTTTTTTTTTTTTTTTTTTTTATAGCAGAAAATAAAAATCCCAGAGGTGATCAAATACCACCAAAAGAGAGCTCTATTTGTGGGGAAAAAAATGATAAAAATTTTGTTTGGGTACAGTGTAGCATGACCGCGCAATTGTCATTCAAAGTGCAACAGCGCAGAAAGCTGAAAATTGGTCTGGGCAGGAAGGTGTATAAGTGCCCAGTATGGAAGTGGTTAAAGAAGCGGTGGCAAAGTGATCCCTTTTGTGTGAATAAAGTAACGATCTGGATAATGGAATATGAGAGCTGATACATCTGAATAGCTAAGGAGTGGTGGAAATTGCAGTTTGAGCCAGGGCATTTCATCTGAGTGAGATGGAGTCACAAAGTGGTGATTGCATCTTGATTTATGAAGAGGATCTAAGAAGGTCATGGAGCACAATTTATATTGCAGTTTGTGGAGTCAAACACCAAACCCTGCACTTTATAAATATATATTGCATATATTTCTGTGGTAGTTGTGTTGTGTTTATTGAAAATGCTAGTTGGCTGATACTATTTGTTGCAGAATGACCAGCTTGTTCTAGGTCAGCTGTCATTAAATTGCAGTCCGAGTACGGACCAAGTGACACTCCTGCCAGTATAGTGCCAAGTGTTAGCAGTCACTGGTTTGCTGGTACGGTGGGTTTCCCAGTGACATCACATGTGCGCACGCCTCACCCCGGCTCACTCCCGACCGGGGCCGTGAGTTGGTGGCATGACGTGCGTGTGTGTGCCCTGCTGCACGCAACTCCTGGCTTTCTCTCCCAGCTGGGTCGCGAATTGGGACATGACATGTGCTCACCCTCCTGGCTCTCCTTGCGAGGTTATATCTCGCAGTTTCTGTCCCCTTGCCATTGTGCTGACTCCTGCAAGCAAGGTATGTGGGGGCACATTTTTTTTTTTTTTCTAAGGTGATTGCTGATGGGCATATTAATGTGCACACTGATCAGAGTGCCCCTTTACATTGTGCCCATCAGTATGCTACTTATTTTATGTTAAGGGACACTCTGATGGACAATTTATTTTAAGAGCAACACGGAAGGGCACATTTTGTCCATGGATGCCCTCCCAGAACCCTGCCCCTACGCGTGTTCTGTGACCGATATATCATTTCATAGCAGCCCTTTACCATATAATTGAAGTGGAATTTACTAAAGCGCTAATGAAAATTAAACTTGGGTGTAACAAACAAAAGATAACTGAATAGTGACAGCTGCAATCATTTAAAAAGGTTTCTGTGTCTTCCAATGTGAAATGTAAAACAATATAATAATGCGCTTACACCAAACTTCTGTTAGGACAGTGATCTTACACCTCATGCATAAATAACACCAATGCAAAAAGTGCTCTGTGGCAATATGCAAAAAATATAAAATTAAAATGCTCAATGCTGATTACACAATGTTCATATATAAAGTGCTAGTGCATACATGTTTTGCAATGTGGACTAAACGACTAAGGAATGTAAGGGGGAATTCCTTTTTGAACAAATTCACTGCAATGAGAAAGGTTTCTTTTGGTTGATGCATGCAGGTGGACTGTGCACCAAAAAAATAACCTGTGAATTGTTCAAACGCCCACCTGGAGACAAGTATCAAAGTGGAGAAAGTCTTTGAGGCCGGGTTCACACTTGTGCGACACGACAGCCGTCCTACTTTGGATCCGACTTTGCCCTGCGACTTGAAGCCGACATACGTCCGACTTTCAATGAACGGGGATCAGACTTGGATCCCCGCCAATACCAGGCACTGTGTTTGGTATGAATCTTGAGGGGGAACTCCACACCAAATTTTAAATAAAAAAACCGGCATGGGTTCCCCTCCAGGGGCATACCAGGCCCTTCGGTCTGGTATGGATTTTAAGGGGAACCCCTAAGCTGAAAACCGGCGTGGGGGGTCCCCCTCAAAATCCAAACCAGACCCTTATCCGAGCATGCAACCTGGCAGGCCGCAGAAAAAGAGGGGGACGACGAGAGCGGCCCCTCCTCCCCCCTCCCTCCTGAACCGTACCAGGCCGCATGCCCTCAACATGGGGGGGGGGGGGGTTTGGGGCAGGGGGGCGACCTGCGGCCCCCCACCCCAAAGCATCCTGCCCCATGTTCATGAGGACAGGGCCTCTTCCCGACAACCCTGGCTGTTTGGTTGTTGGGGTATGCGGGCAGGGGCTTATCAGAATCTGGGAGACCCCTTTAATAAGGTGGCCCCCAGATCCCCGCCCCCACCCTATGTGAATGAGTATGGGGTACATCGTACCCATTCACCTGGTGGGAAAAAAATGTCAATAAAAAAAACACTACACAGGTTTTTAAAGTCATTTTATTACACAGCTTCGGGGGTCTCCGGCGTCCTCTCCGCGCTCTCCGTTTCTTTTTTTTCCTTCTGCCGGGCCTCCACTTTCTTCTTCCAGCTCTTTTGCTAGAGGGGGGCCCGGTCTTCGTCGCCTTCTTCCCTCTTCTCCTCCTCGATATTGACACGCCGCTTCCTCCCGCTGTAATGCTGGGTGTGCGGTCCGTAATGATTTATATAGGCCTCTCATGACGTCAGTCACATGCTCCGGGGCCACCCGCGGACTGTGACGTCATGAGAGGCCTATATAAATCGTTGTGCACCGCACACCCGGGATTACAGCAGGAGGAAGCGACGTGTCAACATCGAGGAGTAGCGGGAAGAAGGCGACGGAGAAGACCGGGCCCGCTAGCAAAAGAGCTGGAAGAAGATAGCGGAGGCCCGGCAGAAGGAAGAAAGAACAGAAGACCCCTGGAGTCGGAGGAAGAAGACCTTTTATTTATTTTTTTCACCAGTTGAATGGGTAGGGGTAGGGGCCCTGTCCTCAACATGGGGGCAGGGTGCTTTGGGGTGGGGGGGGGGGCGCAGGTCGCCCCCCTGCCCCAAAGCACAAAAAAATGATGTTGGGTATGTGGCCTGGTACGGTTCAGGAGGGAGGGGGTGCTCTCTCGTCCCCCCCTCTTTTCCTGCTGCCCAAGGGCCTGGTATGTTCTTGGAGGGGGAACCCATGCCGGTTTTTTATTTAAAATTTGGCGTGGAGTTCCCCAAGATCAGCCGAGCACAAGTCGCATGCCAAAGTCGGATCATGCAAGACCACGGTCCGACTTTGATCCGGCTTCAATGATAGTCAATGGGCTGAAGTAGGATCAAAGTAGTACAGGGAGCATCTTCAAAGTCGGGCCGACATGTGCCGAACCAGTTAAGACGGCTCCCATAGAGAAACATTGATTTCTTTCTCGTACATCACAGGACACAGAGCGGCATAGTAATTACTATGTGGGTTAGAGCTTACCTTCAGGTGATGGACACTGGCACGCCCAAGACAGGAAGTCCCCCTCCCATACCGGGAGTACCTCCAGTTTTTTTTTTTGCCAGTGTCTAAGGTGTTGGTCACGGTTAAACATGTATTCATCTGGGCTTGTGTATAGGTTCATTTGGGCCTAAGCAAGCTATTCCGGATCCGTCCAAAGTGCTTCATAGCCAAACGGTCGGTACCCGGGCCTCGGCAAAGAACGAGGTTTTGCCTGTAATGCCTCTTAGGAGGGCTGGACCCTGGGATCCAGTACTCTGGTCATACCCAAAACCAAGATGTTTTCTGGCAGGGTGCTATACAGGTCCAGGGGAGTGGTGATCCTTGGGACCCTGGTCCCTGAATGTCTGCTGACATTGCCCGCCGTGAGGGGCGTAGTTTGGACTTCTGTGCCAAACAGTCCTGCGGCGTGGATAAGGTAAGTGGAGATCTCTGTGGGACTTGGTTCTGTGGGGACCTTCGGTCCTAATGTGTTTTTTCTGCCTGTTACCTAACAGTTATTCCCGCTGGTCTATATTTGCCTAATTACTAATCCTGAAATTTGTTTCACATAGGATTCAAGACATCAGTGCTGTACCTGTTTTCGCCAGTAGAGGCCGCTGTAGGGTGTCTTTGGGCTGTTCCTCTTGCAGTGTAAAGTCCAGGCAGATAGGAGCTCTCACTAGAGAAGCTGCATATTTTTCTGTCATACTCACCATAGCTTTGTCATCCTGTACTCTGTATAAATCCAGCTCCTGGCTCCCTGTTGCTGACTTCCATGTGCAGCACCGATGGCGCTTGCGCGCACTCATACACATAATGAGGTGGGCCGAAAGGGGGCGGGGCTTCGCAGATGACGCTCCGTGCGCGCATCTGCGCATGCGCGGGTGTCTTAGCCAGTTTAAAAACGCAGTATTGTGTACAGCTGGCTGTGGAGTAGACAGAGCAAGAGTTTTTTGGTGGTAACTAACAAAGGCATACAGCAGGCGGTGATACAGGTATCCCCTAGAAGGACACAGTAGGCACCAAATGATTTATGTAGCAGCAATTGTGTTAGACTACAATCAGTAAAGTGGTGTATTTGGCTATTAAAAACCCCAGCTTTGGGCTTAGGAATAATGCCGTCCAAGGGCTCTGGGACGAAAAGTCTTAGGAAGCAAAAAGGGTCTCCATCGGGCTCTGAGGACCTGGGGCATGCTCCTGCTGCACCAGCCTCCCCTGATAAATCAGAGGTTAGTACCCGAAAGGAGCCCTCTGAAGTGCTAGGTGCTGCAGCTGCCCTCGGTCCACCTGCTCCTGTGTATGTAACAGAGGAGGCTTTTGCCTCAGCTCTGGGAGGATTGGAGCAAAGACTGGCGGCTTTAATCGCTTCTTTTCTTCCAGAGAGAAAATGTGCCAGATCTCTGTCTCCTCCGTCTGGGTACCTATTAGCAGAACAACAGTCCCATGAAGGGATTGACTTGCCTGAGGGGGATCAGGCTGAGGATGACTCTGCCTCCGAAGAGTCGTCAGTGGAGGAACCATTCTCAGCGTCACAAGCTGAGAGATTATTGGTCCAGTCCTTAACGGACATGGTTCGATCGGCCTTTAAATTGCCTCTTTCTGAACCATCGGCTACTTCTGTCTCCTCGCTGGGGTCTTTAAAAGCTCCACAGGCTAATTGTTCTTTTCCAGTCCATCCATTACTGGAAGGACTTAGCTTATCAGGATGTTCCCAATCTTGATAGATATTTGCTACTCCTAAAAGGTTCTCAGTGATTTATCCTATGGAGGAGAAGTTTACCTGAAAATTTAGTTTGCCCACAGTTGATGCGGCCATCTCCTGTGTGAACAAATCATTGACATGTCCAGTGGATAATGTTCAAATGTTCAAAGATCCAATAGATAAGAAGTTGGAATCCTTAATAAAGTCTGCCTTTTCTACTGCTGGGGCTGTAACACAGCCAGCGGTGGCAGCTATTGGTGTTTGCCAAGCTGTAAAGGATCAGATGAAGCTGGTCTTAAGGGATCTTCCAGATCAGCAGGCTCATGATTTGGCTGATTTGCCTAGAGCATTATGCTTTGCGGTTGACGCCATCAAGGATTCGATCCATCAGGCCTTACGCTATCGCTGATTCACATGCGGAGGCTTCTTTGGCTCAAGAACTGGTAGGCTGAGACTCCCTGTAAAAAGCTTCTAGCTAGTTTCCCATTCCATGGTGAGCGCCTTTTTGGCGAAGACCTGGATAAATATATTCACAAGATTTCCAGCGGTAAAAGTACCCTTCTGCCGGTCAAGAAAAGGTTTAGAGGTCCCTCCTTTAAGAGGCCTACCTCTCCAGTCCCTGGGATATCTGCCTCTAAGCAGTTCCGACGGCCTCCCCGATCAAATCCCTGGGGGTAAAACTCGGACAGGGAAATAAAAAAAAAAAGAAAAACTGGAACCGTAGAGGTACAAAACCGGCCTCCAAATCAGTCATATGAAGGGCTGCCCCCACTCAAGCGGGTGGGGGGAAGACTTCAGTTATTCGCAGAGACTTGGAGAAGGACGATCAGAGACAAATGGGTGATCTCCACAGTAACTCTGGGATACAAATTGGAGTTAAAGGAGTTTCCTCCCTCCCCACTTTATGTGGTCAAACGTGGCAAGAGACCCGTTGAAAAGAGGTTCTCTCCTTTTTGGCGTTAGACCAACTGTTGCTCCAAGGAGTGATTGTGGAGGTTCCTGTGAAGGAACGAGGTTTGGGATTTTACTCAAATCTATTCAGTGCCGAAGCCAAACGGGGCCGTAAGACCCATATTGGACCTCCAAAGGTTTAAACAAATTTCTGAACATCCGGTCTTTTCGGATGGAATCAATACGGTCAGTAGCCACTACCCTGCAAGGAGGAGAGTGGTTAGCTTCCATAGACTTCAAAGATGCCTATCTGCATGTTCCCATTTTTCCGAGTCATCAAAGATTTCTACGCTTTGCGGTAGAAGGGCACCATTTTCAATTTGTGGCATTACCTTTCAGTCTAGCCACGGCCCCACGGGTGTTCACAAAAGTTCTGGCCCCTCTGTTGGCCGATCTAAGAACCCAAGGGGTATCGATTATGGCATACCTAGACCTATTATTGATGGATCACTCAGCTGCCAGGCTAAAGTTAGTGATCCAGGACACGATCAGGTATCTAGAGTCTCACGGTTGGATCATCAATATGAACAAGTCGGCCTTACATCAAGTAAGAAGTCTGGAATACTTGGGGCTACGTATAGACTCAGACCAGAAGAAAATCTTCTTACCCGAAGGAAAGATGTCCTCTTTGAGGGACTTAATCCACCTGGTTTGTACAAAAAGACAGCCGTCCATACGCCTGTGCATGCGGCTGCTGGGGAAGATGGTAGCTTCGTTCGAAGCTGTACCATATGCCCAGTTCCACTCAAGGAAATTGCAAAAGGCCATACTTTCAGCATGGAACAAGAAGGTTCAGGCCCTGGACCTTCCAATGCCCCTCACTCCTTCAGTTCGGAAAAGTCTGTTGGTGGTTGATTCCCCAAAATCTGCAAAAGGGGAAATCCTGCAGTCTGATTTCCTGGAAGGTAGTCTCAATCAGACACCAGTCTTGTAGGCTGGGGGGCAGTGCTGGGGCAATGGTCTCTTCAAGGGAGATGGTCAGATGCAGAGAAATCCCTAGCCATCAACCTTTTGGAAATTCGGGCGGCTCGGTATGCCCTAAAAACATGGACATCCAAGCTTCAGGGGTCCCCTGTCAGGATTCAATCAGACAATGCCACAACAGTGGCATATGTCAATCACCAGGAGTTGTGCAGCCCAGAAAGAAGTGAATCACATCATGAAGTGGAAAGGAATGTCCCATGCATATCCGCTGTATACATTCCAGGAGTGGAAAATTGGAAAGCGGACTTCTTGAGTCGCCAGCAATTATCCCCAGGGGAATGGTCCCTTCATCCCGACATTTTTCGAGCAATATGTCAATGGTGGGGAACACCGGACATAGATCTACTAGCGTCCAGATTCAACGCAAAGCTGGACAGATGTGTCTCAGACAAGGGACCCCCTCGCTTACGGCTCGGATGCCCTGGTGTGCCCGTGGAAGCAGTTCAAACTGTTATACGCATTCCCGCCGCTACAGTTGTTACCTCGACTCCTCCGCAGGGTCAGGTTGGTAAAGAAACCAGTAATACTGGTGGCTCCAGCGCGGCCCCGAAGATCCTGGTACGCGGAGATTGTAAAATTGTCGGTGGGGGATCCTTGGACCCTTCCACGTCGCCCGGACCTGCTTTTGCAGGGACCGATATACCACCCTTCCTTACTAACTCTGGGTTTGACGGCCTGGCTATTGAATCGCCACTCCCACAGGTCTCTAATTCTGTGGTAGCTACTATGATCAATGCCAGGAAGCCGGTATCCAGGCATATTTACTATAGAGTTTGGAAAACCTACGTTGCTTGGTGTGAGGCCATGAAATGGCATCCACGTAGGTACATTTATAGGCAGAGTTCTGGACTTCCTGCAGTGGGCTGTAGACAGGAGATTAGCCTTAAGTACAGTTAAGGGTCAGGTATCAGCCTTGTCGATACTCTTTCAAAGGCCCCTGTCTTCCCATTCTCTTGTTAAATCTTTTTTGCAAGGGGTGACTTGCATTAATCCAACGGTTAAAGCTCCCATATGTCCTTGGGACCTAAACTTGGTACTTTCAGTTCTTCAGAAGCAACCATTTGAACCCCTACGGCACATTCCCTTGGTACTCCTCACCAGAATTTTTTTTTTTGGTAGCCATATCTTCGGCCAGAAGAGTGTCGGAATTAGCCGCCATGTCCTGTAGGGAGCCATACTTGGTTATCCACAAGGATAAAGTAGTTCTACGTCTTCATCCAACCTTTCTTCCCAAGGTTGTAACAAGGTTTCACTTGAACCAAGATGTGGTTCTTCCTTTTTTTTTTTTCCTAAGCCTACCTCGGTAGCAGAAAAGTTATTACATTCCTTAAATGTAGTAAGAGAGCTAGTAAGAGCAGTTAAGACTATCTGCGAGCCACTGCTCAGATTCGGAAACCGGATGCTTTGTTTATTCTGCCGGAAGGCCACAGAAAGGGTCAGGCAGCTTCGAAATCCACTTTGGCTAAATGGATTCGACAGGTCATTGTTCCGGCCTATGGCTTGAAAAGAAGATTGCCTCCGTTCAAAGTTAGGGCGCACTCTACGAGAGCGGTTGGTACTTCATGGGCAGTGCATCACCAGGCCTCCATGGCTCAGATCTGTAAGGCCGCAACTTGGTCTTCGGTACACACATTCCCTAGGTTTTACCAGGTGGATGTAAGAAGTCAGCAGGATGTCGCTTTTGGGCGCAGGGTGCTGCAGGCTGCAATTGATCCTCTTGTCTGATGGCACCCAGCTTATGGTGTCTTCCTCCCCCCCCCCCCCCCATTGCTTTGGGACTTCCCACATAGTAATTACTATGCCGCTCTGTGTCCCGTGATGTACGAGAAAGAAAATAGGATTTTTATAACGGCTTACCTGTAAAATCCTTTTCTTGGAATACATCACGGGACAGGGCTCCCACCCCTCTTTTGGGGACACTTATTGCTTTGCTACAAAACTGAGGTACCCCTGGTATGGGAGGGGTTATATAGGGGAGGGGACTTCCTGTCTTGGGCATGCCAGTGTCCATCACCTGAAGGTAAGCTCTTTAACCCACATAGTAATTACTATGCCGCTCTGTGTCCCGTGATGTACTCCAAGAAAAGGATTTTACAGGTAAGCTGTTATAAAAATCCTATTTCTCTTATCGTCCATGGACCGACGCAGCTCTCATACTGATTACATGTGGGTATATGTCCCTGCTCGCAGGAGAAGACCTAGGCAGAATGTTAGAGGTTAAAACATTCTAGAACAAGCCAGAGCTGAACAGTCCCGCCCAGGGGGGCGGTCCCTCCGGACATTACCCTTCCACCTGCAGCTAATCAGCCTCAGTTTTTTTCTGCCTAGCAGAAGAAGACGTGGCTCTCAGGAGCCAGTCTCCTGGAAGATTTTACTTTTGATTTTTATTCCTTTGGGAATTTTATTTATTTTATTTTTGAGACCTTCAATCAACTGTCGGCTGGGCAACAGGTTGGGTACACTAGTATCCTCGTAGTCTTCCCTGTCCGACCATCGAGCGTGCTGATCCTCGCCTTGCGTGCGTGAGACTCAGTTCACGACATACCCCATGGCTCCAGGGGTGGCCGGGTTGCTTTCATGCTCCCGCGGTCCTCTCAAGATTGAACAGTACTTGACTGACTATCTCTCGCGGTGGACCGGGCCGACAGCTACGCAGTACGACTCTGTGATAGGTCTGTCTGAAACAAGCCAGTGGGTCCCTGAAAGGGACGGGTAAGTAGTCTCTCCTACTGCAGGTGAGTACATGCTGGCTGTGTTTCTGTGTGTGGGGGTTTCTCCCTGTCCCCCCCCCCCCCCCTGTTATGCTGCTCTCTGCACCCTGTACTGGTGCTGTGCTGTGGGGTGCTTGGGGGTCAGTCTGGCCTGGTTGGGCGCTCATGTCTGCAGTTTTTTCTGGTGTGTGAGGTGGTTATTGCGTGCGCCATTGGCGCGCATTAGAGCTTTGAATTTTGCGCTCGGCGGCCATCTTGGCGTTTAGTGGCACAGTTATAGCTGCGGACGGCGGCCATTTTCTTGTGGCCGCCACGCGTTTATTTCTGGCGGCGGCGCGAATCCCCTCACAATCTCCTCACAGACTGAGCTGTCCTTAAGGGTTGGTGGGTCCTCCCGGGTGTCCCCTCCTCAGCGTAGCCAGTGGGTGGACTGTATATTCACTGTATAGTGTATAAGGTCTCAGAGGGTGGCGTTTTATGGAGTCTGATACACCTGCTCTCCACATTACCTGGGGCAACTGGCAGTGCTGCACAGTTAAAAATGTTCATATGTTTCCTGCACCTGCGGTCCTTACGGACCAGTTGTCAGCAGTCCTGGAATCATTCCTGTCAGAATGGAAGCGGTGTGCGAGCAAAAGGAGCTTTAAGCCCCCTCCCCCCACAAAAATCTTTGGTGAAGGAGTGCTCTGAGTCAGATATGGGCCTAGCTATTGGGCTCAGGACCCTACCTCTGAATATTTAATGTTTATGAACAGGACATTCCCTTGTGAGGAAGACTCCAGTTCTGTGTCAGTGAATGACAGGGCGCTTGTAAGTGATCTCATTGATGATGTGAGAATCACACTCAGGCTGGAATTGCTGTGGCAAGCTTTTCTTTTACACACTTTCCTCAGTTTTCCTCACACGCTGCCTCAAGAGCAGCATGGATGAGGGAGGACTTTATTCATTTATGTCTCTAATCCCTGTGAGCCTTGTGTGTGTGTGTGTGATACCTGAGGTAACATTTCCCGCCATTTCCTGGGGAATGATTTGAGCTCTGACAGACACACGGTCTGAGGATCAGAGGTTAACTGTTACCTGTATGCTGCTTCAGCAGCACTGTCAAGCAGGTTGGAATGATACAGAGAAGATTATGTGCCTCTGCGCCATAATTTAAACTCATCCTATACCTCTACACTGCATACATTCACAGTGTATGTATGTGTTATTGGTCTCTGTGTCTGCGTGGCTGTCCCCACGTTCCAATGCTGTTTCAGTGCCATACATGATGTAAACGTACAAAATATGTTTATGCACGACTCCAGATACATTCACAGTATATGTATGTATCATACTCTCTGAGCTGGCGGGGGCTCCGGTGTCCTCCCGCACTCTCATGGTATGTGCGCTTCGGCTCTCTGCACAGTATAGACATGTTCAATATGTTTATTGCACATATTATACATGTTTACAGTATGGGTATACTGTTTGCGTGGGGTTCCTCCGGGTACTCCGGTTTCCCCCCACACTCCAATGGAAATGCACAGCATAAACATGTGCAATATTATGTTGATTCACATGCTATCATTCCTACACGGAATCTGTGTGCTGTCTGCGTGGAGTTCTTCCGAGTGGGCGCTTCGGCGCTATGCACAGTCTAAATTTGTGCGATTGGACCTACCCGGTATGTCTTTGCAGTCTGCGTGGGTTTCCGCCCACGCTACATGACATGCATGCCTTTGGTGCAATACACGATGTAAACATACACATTATGTTTATACACTACACTAAATACATTCACAGTAGTTGTAGGTATTGCATTCTCTGAGTATGCGTGGGGTACTTCGGTTCCTCCCACACGCCAACAGTGTGCGCGCCTTCGGTGCTATGCACACATGGGCTTGTGCAAAATGTTTAGCACACATGCTATAATACCATACACGGTATGCGTATGCAGTCTGCATGGGCTTCATCCGGGTGCTCAGGTTTCTCCCCTGCGTTCCAATGGTGTGCGCATTCTCAGCGCTATGCACAGTATAAACATGTGCAATTTGTTTATTCGCAGGCTAACATACCTACATGGTTGTGTACGCAATCTGTGTGGCTGGTTTACGTCCAGGCCCCGATGATGTGCACGCCTTCGTCGCTGGCACAGTATATACGCGTTTAATAGGTTTATCCACAAGTACTAAACTACATACGCCGTATCTGGTGGTATTATGCTCTTTGTGGCTGGGTGGGTTTCCTCCCACACTCTCCATTTGTGCGTTTGACGCAATACAAAGTATAAACTATGTGTTTGCACAATCAGCACCTATCCATGGGTAGCTGCTGGATGGAGCATTGTCACAAGGATCCCTGGTTTCAGGGGTATCACTTTCCACCTGCTTTCAGTGGTGATCAGAAGCGCTGGCTTGGACTGTGTTCGCCAGGCTGGGGTTGGCGTTGCGCCCGTTAGTGGCTGCGTCTCTGGCATTTTTTGTAGCTCAATGACTGGGCAAAAGCCTCTGCTTCATTCATCAGTCGTCTAGCAGGTGCACTACAACTGCTTTAGCCTTTAGGGTCTCTGTGCCCGGGGTGGGTTTGCGCCGCCTGTGGGGGCTGAGGTACTAGTCCTCTGACCGGGTTTCTAGGGAAGTTCCGTCAAGTTGCCTTTATTGGCCAACATTTGAGGCACCCTGTACACTGGGGCCTCCCTTCTCTGATACATTGCGGAGTCTCTTTGGGATTTTCATACGTCTCGCTGCAAGACGGTCCTGTCGGCTGTGTGCATTGCAGGCGAAGGGTCCTTGACTCCGGAGGTGTTTCCACCTTCTTTACCGGAGGTGGGGCACCGGAAGTGGACCTTGTGGCCTCTCGACTCACTCGCAAGGTGGCAAGATCGTGGTCAGGTCCAGGGACTCCTGGGCGGATGCGTTAGACTCGTTGGAAGCCCCTGGGGGCAGTATCGCCTAATATATGCTTACCCTCTGCTACTGTTGTTGCCTCGCCGGCTTCGCAGAGCATACTTCATCCTGCTTTACAGTCCTTGGCTTTAATGGCATGGCTGTTTAAAGCCAGGTGCTAAAGGACCGAGTTCTCTCGTATTCGGTCATCTCTTCTATGTTGTTGACACGGGAATCTTCCTCCAGAAAGATATCTCGCCGTACCTGGAAGGCTTACATCGCTATGTGCGAGGAACTTGAGTGGCATCCTCGGATGTTTTCTGTTCCCAGGATTTTGCTGTTCTTACAGCGTGGTGTGACCCAAAAGCTGGCCTTGCATACCTTTTTTTTTTCTCTAGTCGTCTGTCCAGGACAGCACTAGAGAGATAGGCTCCACCTCCAGAGGCAGGAAACACATCATACCAATCTTTAAAGGGCGGCTACCGTCCCTCGTCCTCAGTCTTTGTGTTTCCTCCACCGGAGGAGGAGGCTGAATGGAGCTCTCCTTCCCCTAAGCCGAGGCAGACTGCTCGAGGAAGGGGGAAGGAGGTCTGCGATACCTGGAAGGTGGCAGGCTTTGTTGGGTCCCCCGGTCAGGCTGCAGTGAAGCTGGTACCGGCGCAATCCTCCGGTATAGCCCGAGGAGGGCTGACGTTCCCCGCAGGACATCCTGGCAGCTGCCGGCCAGTTACTGTGGTCTCTGGCGTGGGTGTTCAGCGGGGGGCGGGCGTAGGCCTCGAGTTCCGGCCTGTGGAACGCAGGAGGAGGGCGGGGACTTCCGGCGCAACACTTCCGGTTCCGTGGCGAGCGTGGACGCTGGGGCCATGGCGGGAAATTTAAAAAAAACGCGGGCCACAAGATAGACGGTTCCTTGAAGATGATCCAGCAGCTGACTACAGAGGTAGGAGACAGCATGGAGACAATGGAACCAGGTGGCAGTGGTGCCGGCCCAGCTCAGGTAGGCAGACACTGGGGTGCCCTGGACCTACAGGGCTGGGGAAGGAGGGGGGGAAAAAGGGGAAATACCCCCCCCCCTCCTTCAGCGACAGGATCCGGGCTAAAGAGCCATGTGAATCCTGTCAGCGGCTGGTGGGGGTGCACATCGGTGTGGTGAAGGTACAATCCCTGATTGTCTAAAAGGTTTCTGACTACTTGCCCTGGTTTCTTCTCTCCTTCTCTTTCCCAGGCTCAGCCTAAAGACCCGGAGAGGTCAAGGGGGAAGAAGAGGTGTCCGTCATGTACGAACAAACTAAAGGAGGGATGGAGCAAGCCCCTTTGTAAACCTTGTATTGACAAATTGGTTTACAGGGAGGCAACAGGGGCGTGTAAAGAACTAATTGCTGGGGTGCAGGAAGAAATGAAGACCATTAAATCAATGCTGGCAAGCCTTGAAACCCCAAAACCACCAGCTGCAGCCCCCCCTGATTCGGCCCCAGAGGTGGGTGACGCATCAGACGGAGGGGAACCAGATTCCTTGGACGAGCTAAGTGAGGCAGCTTCATCCAGAGATATTCCGAGCCAGGGGACAAGTTCGCCCAGATGCAGGCTCTCACTCGAGGAGGTGGATGCCTTATTAGGGGTGATATGAGACTCTCGATATCAAAGAGCAGGCTTCCTTGTCCTTGCATGACCAGATGTACCAAACCCTGAAAGAGGATCAGAACAGGGTATTTCCGGTACATAGTACACTGGCAGATTCTATTAAAAAGGAATGGCGGGAACCAGAGAAAAAATTGTTTTTTCCCAAAAGTCTGAAGAGGAGATTTCCCTTCAGTGAGGATTCCTCCTGTATCTGGAACAAAGTGCCCAAAGTGGATGCGGCCTTTTCCCAGTGTTCCAAGTCTACAGACCTCGCCTTTGAGGACATGGGTGTCCTTAAGGAACCTATGGACAAAAGGATGGAGGTACTGCTGAAAAGGTCATGGGAAGTAGCCATGACAAGTTTAAAGCCAGCAATGGCTACAACTATAGTGGCTCGTAACTTGGAGGTCTGGCTGGACCAGCTGCAAAACCATCTGGAAAGTGGGACCTCCAGGAAGGAGATTCTTGATTCCCTGCCTATGCTACACAAGGCGGCGGGCTATATGGCGGACGCATCCGTGGAGTCGGTCAAGCTATCGGCAAAGACGGCTGCCTTAATCAATTCCTCACGCAGGGCTTTATGGCTAAAGTCCTGGTCGGGAGACCCGGCATCAAAAATCAGACTATGTGGCATCCCATTTGAAGGAGACCTTTTGTTCGGGCAAGATCTAGAGAAAGTGCTAGACCGTACTGCCGACAAGAAAAAGGCCTTCCCGGTCAAAAATAAAAGGGTTCAGGGGGAACGTTTTTTTCGTCCCCAAGGACAAAGGCCGATTCAGGGGCAGGCTCCTAAGGGGTCGTCCTCTGGGAAGCAGTGGGGAAAGGGTAAACAGAAAGGTGTCCTGTTTTCCTCTCCTAAAAAGACCACCAAATCCCAGTGACTTAGTTCCAGTGGGAGGGAGATTGGGGCAGTTCCTCCCACAGTGGGAAAAGACTACCCCAAATACATTTATTCGGAGGATAATCAGGGAAGGCTATCAAATTCAGTTCAGGGGCACTCCGCCCACAAGAACGTTCGTAACCTCTCCGCCCAGGGATTTTCAGAAAAAGACAGCCTTGCTGTCACAATTAGGCGACTTGGTAGACCAGGGGGTTCTTATCCCAGTGCCACAGCAGGAGATAAACCTAGGTTTCTACTCGCATGTTTTCATAGTGAGAAAACCGTCGGGCAATTTCCGCCTAATATTAAATCTGAAATCACTAAACAAGTGGGTGGCTTACAGAAAATTTCAGATGGAGACAATCCTTTCGGTGAAGTCAATTCTTCCCCCGGATTGTTTCTTGGCCTCCCTCGATTTGAGGGATGCCTACTTACACGTCCCTATCCATCCGGAATCTCAAAAGTTTTTAAGGGTAGCAATCAGATGGGGAAAGCAGGTCCGACATTTTCAATTCAGGGCCCTGCCATTCGGCCTGTCTTCATCCCTCAGAATATTTACAAAAATTTTGGCGGAGGCACTGGCCCCCCTGAGACTGGAAGTGATGTCAGTCATCCCTTACCTGGACGACCTTTTATTTTTTGCACCCTCCGCGCTCCAACTGCAAGAGGATCTACGGGTGGCCATATCCTTTTTGGAAAAACTGGGGTGGTTAATAAATTGGGAGAAGTCAAACCTAACCCCGACACAGGTCCTGCAGTACTTTGGGCTTTCTAGTAAACTCAGTGACGCAGAAAATTTATCTCACAGCGGAGAAAGTAAAAAAGGTAAAGGCTACGGCAGCCTTCCTTCAAAACAATCTGGCAATTTCTATCCGCTCAGCCATGTCGGGTTTGGGTGTCCTGACGGCAACAATCCCTGCGGTTCCATGGGCAAGAGCCCATTTCAGGTGTCTTCAGGCAAATATTCTGAACAACTGGGACGGAACGCAGGAATCGTTGGACGCGACCTTCCAAAGACCAAAAGGTCTCTTTGGTGGTGGAGGGACGAAGAGAACCTAGTGCAGGGTCTGTTTTGGTCTCTTCCAGTGTCAGTCCGAATAACCACGGACGCCAGTGCCTGGGGCTGGGGGGCCCATTGGGGATCAAAGGCAGCCCAAGGGCGCTGGGAAAAAGTGCAGTCCCAAAGGTCAGCCAATTGGAGGGAGTTGCAAGCAATCTGGGAAGCCCTAAGGGCATTTGTCGCGGAGCTGAAAAATCACCACGTACAGGTCCTCTCAGACAGTGTGGTAGCAGTCTCATATTTAAACAAGCAAGGAGGAACAAGGTGTCCATCCTTAATCAAGATAGCGAGCGCTATCTTGGCCTGGGCAGAAAAAAAATCTGAAGTCCATCTGAAGGGAGTGGACAATTGCCTGGCGGACTTTCTGAGCCGACACAAAGTGTGCGAATCAGAGTGGTCGCTAAACAGGGAGGTCTTCCAACTAATAGAGAAGTGGGGGCATTCCCGAAGTTGACTTGTTTGCCAACAGGTCGAATGCCAAAGTTCCAGCTTACTTTTCGATAGAAAGAGAAATAGGGGCCAAAGGGATAGATGCCCTAGCCAGAAGTGGCCGTTTCATCTGTTACGCCTTTCCCCCGTTCAAAACTTATTCCTCTGGTTCTGAGGAAATTTGTGCAGTAACGCACCACAATGATCCTAGTGGTCCCGTATTGGCCAAAGAGGCCTTGGTTTTCCATACTGTTACGCCTGACAGCGGAACCCCCCCCTCATGTTGCCCGTAAGGAAGGATCTGCTATCCCAGGGCCCAGTCCTATTATCCAAGGTTCAGAACCTGAAGCTGTCAGCCTGGTGTCTGAAGAGAGTCTCCTGAAGTCTAAGGGGCTCTCGGATAGGGTAAGTAAACACCATTCTTTCTAGTAGAAAGGTTACCCCAAGCGATTTATGTTAAAGTTTGGAAAAAATTTTGTTCTTGGTTGGATACCAAAAAGGTGTCTGCAAGTATCCCAGCCATCTTGGAGTTTTTACAAGATGGTGCGGATAAAGGACTGGCCATTAGTACACTAAAAGTACAGGTATCGGCCTTGTCAGTTTTTTTTAGAGCGACCCCTGGCTATAGACCTGCTAGTGAGCAGGTTCTTCAAGGGGTTAGCCAGAATTAGACCCATTCCATTTAAAGTCCTGCCAAAATGGGACCTGACGACAGTGTTGCAGGGTTGGGCTAAATGGTCACAAGAGAAAGAGCTGTCCCTAAAATGGGTCACAGCTCAAAGCTGTCTTTCTAGTGGCCATAACCACTGCGAGACGCATTAGTGAGCTGCAGGCACTTTCCATTAAGGAGCCTTTTCTACAAGTTTTTGAAGACAGGCTGGTATTACGGACAGACCCAGGTTTTTTGCCCAAAGTGGAGTCAAAGTTCCATAGGGCTCAAGAAATGGTTTTACCTTCCTTTTTTGGGTCCCCAACCAGTCTAAGGGAGACAGAATTCCACAATCTGGACGTGAGAGCCTGTGTCTTACAATATCTGGAGTTGTCCAAAAACATTAGGAAATCCAATGCTCTATTTATTTTGCATTCGGGAAAAAAATTGGGGCTTCAAAAGGCACAATCGCAAGATGGATTAGGCAGGCTATTGTGGAAGCTTATAAAATCTTAGAAAAGGAATGCCCTTTTTCCCCCATGGCTCACTCCACACGGGCACTATCGACCTCTTGGGCAGAGCGAGCTGGAGCAACACCAGAACAAATTTGTCGAGCAGCAACATGGTCAAATTACTCTACGTTCATGAAGCATTATAGATTGGACCTTCTCTCAGCGCAAGACCAAGCGTTTGGGAGGAAAGTCCTCCAAGCGGTAGTCCCCCCCCCCCCCCCCCCTAATCTGGTAAGTTCTCGCTGATCCTCTCTAGTGCTGTCCTGGACAGACTAGAGAAAACTAGAGTTAGACTTACCGGTAACTCTATTTCTAGGAGTCGTCCAGGACAGCAGGGATTCCCTCCCTATATGCTGTTATAATGGTGGACGAGTGTTTTTTGTTTCAGAAGCCGTTCGGGGAAGTTCTCGGTTAAAAGACTGAGGACGAGGGACGGAAAGCCGCCCTTTAAAGATTGGTATGATGTTTCCTGCCTCTGGAGGTGGAGCCTATCTCTCTAGTGCTGTCCTGGACGACTCCTAGAAATAGAGTTACCGGTAAGTCTAACTCTAGTTTTTTTTTTTTGAGGGTCGGATTTCGGCCCGGACTGTCTTTTTTCAACGACCGCTGCCGGGCCATTCCTTGATTAGCACCTTTTGGGCAGGGGGTTCGCCATGTGGTCCCCCCTGTCAAGCCTCTTCTCCCTACTTGGGATCTGATTTTGATGCATCTCGGTTCTCCAAGAACATCCCTTTGAGAATATCAGAGAGATTCCTCTCTTGACCTTGTCCCTGGAAGTTGGCCTTATTGGCCTTTGCTTCGGTTAGACGGGTGTCTGAGTTGGCAGCCTTGTCTGGCAAGTCGCCTTACTTGGTCCTCCATAAGGATATGTTGGTGTTGCGCCCACGAACATCCTTCTTTTCTAGGATGGTCTTGGCCTTTCACCTTAAGAAGGACATTGTTCTTCCGTCCTTGTGTCCTCACCCATCGCTTCCCTGAGAGTTTGCGCTTCCTGCATTAAGATGGGTACAAGCCTTACGAGTGTACCTGTCTGCTACTGTTTCCATTCGGAAATCTGTGTCTGGTCCAAAACAGGGCCGAGCGGTGTCGTCTGCCACCGTCTTGAGGTGGATCAGGCAGACCGTCACAGGCCTATGCCCTTAAGGGGCGGGCGCCTCCCTTTCCAGATGTGGCGCATTCCACCAAGGCAATTGGTGCTTCCCAGGCCTTCCGACATCAAGCGTCGGTTGCACAAGTGTGCAAGGCGACGACCTGGTTGTCCGTTCATACCTTTTCAAAGTTCTACAAGGTTGATGTGGCTGCATCTTCGGATGCTTCCTTCGGCCGCAAAGTGTTGCAGGCCGCTGTCTAAGGTTGCAACTCCTCCGTTGAGGGGCTCTGCTGGTTTGGAGTGAAGTTTTGGTTGTTCCTTACTTTTTATTTTTTTTGCTCCCACTCTTTTCTTATACTGCTTTGGGACGTCCCACATGTAATCAGTATGAGAGCTGCGTCGGTCCATGGACGATAAGAGAAAATAGGATTTTTGTACTCACCGTAAAATCCGTTTCTCTGACGTCCATGGACCGACGCAGCACCCACCCTTCCTTTTAAGTTTGTACTGCTTTGTTACGAACTGAGGCTGATTAGCTGCAGGGGAAGGGTAATGTCCGGAGGGACCGCCCCCCTGGGCGGGGCTGTTCAGCTCTGGCTTGTTCTAGAATGTTTTAACCTCTAACATTCTGCCTAGGTCTTCTCCTGCGAGCAGGACATATACCCACATGTAATCAGTATGAGAGCTGCGTCGGTCCATGGACGTCAGAGAAAAAAATCCTATTTTCCCTCTTCATCTTTCAGGACAGCCACCTTAGAGATCCCG
>CM055120.1:228079433-228325135 GCA_029206835.1 Rana muscosa
TTAATGAGAGTTTTTTGGTTTCTTTGGTGAGATATCAGGGGTCTAAACGGACCCCTGAAGTCTCACTATTGAGAGAGAGAAAGGGACTGAGGAAACACATTCCCCAGTTCCTTTCTCTGTAACCTCAGCTGCACTGCAGATGAATGAACAGGAGACAGAGGCTCCTGTTAATTCATAAACTAAAGCATAGTAAACACAGTTTACGGCGCTTCAGTTATGAATGAACACAGTGAGTGATCACTACCGATCACTCACTGTGTTCTTTTAGAAAAGGTAGGGGCTGGTAAATGACATTTACCAGCCCCTTTTTACGGCCTCCATCCTGAATATCCCCCACAGCAGTCAGCGGGAGAGCAGAGGAGGGAAGTCAGCAGCACTGTGGGGGGGGGGGGGGGCACATTGTTATTTTTTATCGCTTTAATTGTTTTTCCCATTATGGGCGTGAGTGGGGCCTTATGTCCAAGTCTTGCCTAAGGCCTCACAAAGCTTAGAGCCGCCTCTGCACACAGATGTCCATCAAGTAGCACCTTGCGCTGACCTTGCTACTTTGTACTCAAGTGAAGTAGCACGATTTCAAAGTAGCATCAATGTGAACCAGGGCGAGGAGATTCATTTTTTGGTGCACAAATACATATAGAAATAAGATATAAAAGATTTTGCACTTTCCCAAAACCACCACCACCCGCAGAAAAAAAAGAGAAAGAAAAAAACACACACACACACACACACACACACACACACACACACACACACACACACACACACACACACACACACACACACACACACACACACCTCAATAATGTACTTTTATTTTGCCAGCAGGAAAAAAAATTATGTACATTCATTTACTAGCTTCAAAAATATTTGGACAGGATATATGGGACTACATTTAGCAATTGGATTTTAATTGGCCCTGCTCATAGGAGCTTACAATCTAAAATTTGACAAAACCTTAGAGTGGACACAGCTTTACTTTCAGTGTATAACGGGCATTCTTACAAAGCATTCCAACATGATATTAAAAAAGACACTTATTCAAAACACCCACCACCACCCCACAATCCACATTACATTGGTGACCATGTCCTGCTGGTAGCTGCATTTTTGTGTACACGATTAAGCAATGAGATCAAAGAGTAGAAGGTCGGCAGATGCTTCCAAACGACGTTTGCATTGTCAGACAGGAACAATACACACACAACATTGACAGCATGGCCACATAAACCCACTTTTGATTGAAAAAATGCACAAGAATTTTAGCAAATAACCCTAGTTGGGCGTTTGTCAATAGGCACAATATCATTCCTTCTCCCCCACAAATCACAGCAAAAAACCTGGCCTTCTCAGACCAAATGAACCCACCCTACTGCAGGCTTTTATATAAGAGAAGTTGTATTGTTAGCACACTGACACACGCCCAATAGAAGTACACGCCCAATAGAAGTACACGCCCACCAGTATCTTTCAATCTGTCCCTTTGTGTATGTCTAAAGTGATTGCACCTGATGAGCAGGAACACATAATACTATTTGCAACTGTGTTAGCCCTTGGCTATGTGCATCAAATCTCCAACTACAGGCCAAAGATCGAAGTCCATTTGCATGCACATAAACAAAGCAACAGTTTTCTAAGCATATGTACCTGTGCAGTGTAAACCCTACAATTTTAAATGTCCAAGTCCCTGGGCACTGGGGATTAGTGCTAACAGTCCCTGGCTGCAATGAGCTTCCAATCTAAAGTCCAAAACTAACTTTCTTACATTAGAGACTATTTTGACAGTAGAAAAATAAAATGCCAGCATGTCTTTGGATTGTGATGAGAAACCCACACATACAAACTTCAACACAAGCATGTTGGGGATTTGAACCAGCAACCCCAGTGTTGCTAGACAGAATTGCTACCCACTTAGCCACCAGGCAGCCTCACACATGTTCTCTGTAGGGATGAGCTCGGTGTTCGAGTCGAACATACGTTCGACTCGAACATCGGCTGTTCGATCGTTCGCCGAACAACGAACGATTTGGGCCGTTCGCGCCTAATTCGCGGCCCACAATGCACTACGCCATCGCAGTGTCATCCAGGCGCTGTGATTGGCCAAGCATGCACTGTGACCCCGCATGCTTGGCCAATCACAGCGCCGGCAGCGAGGAGAGCAATGATTGGCCACAGGCAGGATGCCTGTGGCCAATTATTGCTGAGGGTGTTTAGTACACGCCCCACACTATAAAAGGCCGCCAGCACGGCGGCCTAGTGTAGTGTGTTCCGGAGCAGGGAAAGAGAAGCATAGGCAGGGACAGTGACATTTTTTTTTCTTGCTTAACCTGGATTCCTTTAGTTTAGGGAAAGAGAAGGATAGGTAGGGAGAGTGTCAGTGTGTTTTACTGTGCTAATCCTTGTTTGTAGGGACAGGGAAGGACAGTGAGGGAAATTCTCCTTGTGCTATACTGTGCTAAAGCATTGATCATCAACCATCTTTAAAAAAACATTTTTTCTAGGGACAGAAAACTATAGGTAGGGAGGGTGTCAGTGTGTTTTACTGTGCTAATCCTTGTTTGTAGGGACAGGGAAGGACAGTGAGGGAAATTCTCCTTGTGCTATACTGTGCTAAAGCATTGATCATCAACCATCTTTAACCACTTAAGCCCCGGACCATTTCGGGCCATTAGGACCAAGCCTGTTTTTGGGATTCGGCACTGCGCTGCTTTAACTGTAAATTGTGCGGACATGCAATGTTGTACCCAAATGAACTTTGCGTCCTTTTCTTCCCACAAATAGAGCTTTCTTTTAATGGTATTTGATTGCCTCTGCGATTTTTATTTTTTGCGATATAAATGGAAAAAGAACGAAAATTTTGAAAAAAAAAGATATTTTCTACTTTTTGTTATAAGAAAAATCGAATAAACTCAATTTTAGTCATACATTTAGGCCAAAATGTATTCAGCCACATGTCTTTAGTAAAAAAAATGACAATAAGCGTATATTTATTGGTTTGCGCAAAAGTTATAGCGTTTACAAACTAGGGTACATTTTCTGAAATTTACACAGCTTTAAATTTATGACTGCCTATCTCATTTCTTGGTGCTAAAATGGCAGGGCAGTACAAAACCCCCCCAAATGACCCCATTTTGGAAAGTAGACACCCCAGGGAAATTGCTGAGAGGCATGTTGAGCCCATTGAATATTTTTTTTTTTTGTCCCAAGTGATTGAATAATGACAAAAAAAAAAAAAAAAATTACAAAAAGTTGTCACTAAATGATATATTGCTCACACATGCCATGGTTATATGTGGAATTGCACCCCAAAATATATTCTGCTGCTTCTCCTGAGTACGGGGATACCACATGTGTGGGACTTTTTAGGAGCCTAGCCACGTACGGGACCCCGGAAACCAAGCACCGCCTTCAGGATTTCTAAGGGCGCAAATTTTTGATTTCACTCCTCACTACCTATCACAGTTTCGAAGGCCATAAAATGCCAAAATAGCACAAAACTCCCCCAAATGACCCCATTTTGGAAAGTAGACACCCCAAGCTATTTACTGAGAGGCATGTTCAGTCCATGGAATATTTTATATTTTGCCACAAGTTGCGGGAATATGACAAACTTTTTTTTTTTTGCACAAAGTTGTCACTAAATGATATATTGCTCACACATGCCATGGGCATATGTGAAATTACACCCCAAAATACATTCTGCTGCCTCTCCTGAGTACGGGGATACCACATGTGTGGGACTTATTGGGAGCCTAGCCGCGTACGGGACCCCAAAAACCAAGCACCGCCTTCAAGGTTTCTAAGGGCATAAATTTTTGATTTCACTCCTCACTACCTATCACAGTTTTGAAGGCCATAAAATGCCAAGATGGCACAAAACCCCCCCCAAATGACCCCATTTTGGAAAGTAGACACCCCAAGCTATTTGCTGAGAGGCATGTTGACCCCATTGAATATTTTTTTTTTTGTCCCAAATGATTGAATAATGACAAAAAGAAAAAAAAAAATGTACAAAAAGTTGTCACTAAATGATATATTGCTCACACATGCCATGGTTATATGTGGAATTGCACCCCAAAATACATTCTGCTGCTTTTCCTGAGTACGGGGATACCACATGTGTGGGACTTTTTGGGAGCCTAGCCGCGTACAGGGCCCCAAAAACCAAGCACTGCGAACGCTGCAGTTATGTGTGTTGTGTTTGGTAAGTGACAGTGATCGATCGATACTGCACTTGGGTGGGCTGGGCTGGGCGGAGGGGCTAAACGCAGGCGCTAGCAGGTATCTGGGCTGATCCCGCTAACACTGCGTTTTTGGGAACCCTAAACCGCTGGGGATGCTAGTATAGATCTGATCAGATCTGATCAGATACTATACCACTAAGGGGGGTGTATGCTTTGCGCGTGGGTGTTAGCGTTACTGTCACTAACCTAACACTGCCTGGGGCGACGCAGACCCTCTCTGGCGCTAAAACCTAATTGATCTCACCCGCCGGGCGATCAGGGGGGTTAAACCTTTATTGGGTTATATACGGCGGGTGCCCTGATGCTATAAAAAGCAAACTAATCAACCAGCGTCACCCGTAACCTTTATATGGTGATCACTGGTGAAAGGGTTAACTAGGGGCAATCAGGGGGTTAAAATCTTTATTAGGTTAAATATGGGGGTACCTGACACTATATAAAAACCTGACGGGTAACCTAAATAACTAAATAACTTACTGGCTAACCAGTGACACCAGTGACGCTTATACGGCGATCACTGGTGAAAGGGTTAACTCTAGGGGCAATCAGGGGGTTAAAATAATATATGGGGGTACCTGACACTAATAAAAACCTGCGGCGAACCTAAAAAAAAATAACTGCCTATCTAAAACACCAGCGACACGAATACAGCGATCGGAAAAACAATCGCTTAGTGACGCTGAAGTTAGGGGGTGAAAGGGTTACCTGGGGGGTGATCAAGGGGTTAAACCTTTATTAGGGGGGGTTAGGGGGCTACCCTGGACCTAAAGGGGCCTAATCCTAACTGCCCTGCAACTTTTTACAATCACAGATGACACTAAATGCAGTGATCAGTAAAATAAATGATCACTGCAATCAGTGACACTGTGATTGGGGGCTTTGGGGTGACCTGGGGGGTGATCTGGGGGTGACTGGGGGGTGATTTGTGTGCCTATGTGTACCTACGTGTCAGTGGACTGTTAGTGCACTAACCTGCTTCCTCTCTGCTCGGCGCCGGGAACGGAAAGACCGCGGCGAGGGAGATGACATCACTTCCTCCAGCCTTGTTTACATCACATGGCGGAGGAAGCATTTTCATTGGCCGGGAGCGATCGCGAGGGGGGGGGCGGAATCGAGCGCCCCCCCCCTCATGCCTGATCGCTCCCGAACACTTAACGGCCGCTCACTGCAGTGAAGGGGGGTCCGGATGGTCTTTCCGGATGGACCCCCCAACTGCACAAAGGCGATCACGTAGATCTACGTGATTCTGCCTGTCCGTGCCATTCTGCCGACGTAAATCGGCGGTGGGCGGTCGTTAAGTGGTTAAAAAAACATTTTTTCTAGGGACAGAAAACTATAGGTAGGGAGAGTGTCAGTGTGTTTTACTGTGCTAATCCTTGTTTGTAGGGACAGGGAAGGACAGTGAGGGAAATTCTCCTTGTGCTATACTGTGCTAAAGCATTGATCATCAACCATCTTTAACCACTTAACGACCGCCCACTGTAAATATACGTCAGCAGAATGGCACCGACAGGCACAATCACGTATATATACGTGATTGCCTTTGTATAGTTGGGGGGTCCGATCGGACCCCCCTTCTTTACAGTGAGCGGTCGTTTTACCTTCGGGAGCGATCCGGCATGAGGGGACGGCCGTTCGATTCCGGCCACCCCCTCTCAATCGCTCCCGGCGAATGAGAGAGCTTCCCCTACCTGCCAGGAAGGAGGAAGTGATGTCATCTCTCCTGGGGCGCTCACATATACCGAGCGCCGTACAGGAGAAGATGCCAGGTTAGTACACACAACACTACACTGACACCAGGACACATAGGCACATAGGCACATAAATCGCCCCCCCAGGCCCCCCCAGACACCCCCAGATCACCCCCCAGCCCCCCCCAGCCCCCAGTCAGTGTCACTGATTGCAGTGACCATTTATTTAGTGATCACTGCAATCAGTGACATTTGTGACTGTAAAAGTGTCACCAAAGTTTAGTCTTAGGTCCAGTGTAGCCCCCTAACCCCCCCCTAATAAAGGTTTAACCCCCTGATCACCCCCCAGATAACCCTTTCACCCCCTATCACCACTGTCACTAAGTTATAATTTTTCTGATCGATGTCTTAGCGTCGGCGATGCTGATCGGTAGCCAGTAATTTTTTTTAGGTTCGCTGCAGGTTTTTATAGCGTCGGGTACCCCCATATATTACCTAATAAAGGTTTAACCCCCTTGATCACCCCCCAGGGTAACCCTTTCACCCCCTAGCACCGCCGTGGCTATGCGATCATTTTTCTGATCGATGTCTTAGCGTCGGCGATGCTGATCGGTAGCCAGTAATTTTTTTTAGGTTCGCCGCAGGTTTTTATAGCGTCGGGTACCCCCATATATTACCTAATAAAGGTGTAACCCCCTTGATCACCCCCCAGGTAACCCTTTCACCCCCTAGCACCGCCGTCACTATGCGATCATTTTTCTGATCGATGTCTTAGCGTCGGTGATGCTGATCGGTAGCCAGTAATTTTTTTTAGGTTCGCCGCAGGTTTTTATAGCGTCAGGTACCCCCATATATTATCTAATAAAGGTTTAACCCCCTGATCGCCCCCCAGGTAACCCTTTCACCCCCTATCACCACTGTCGCTAAGCAATCGTTTTTATGATCGTTGTCTTAGTGTCGGTGATGCCGATAGGTAGCCAGTAATTTTTTTTTAGGTTCGCCGTCAGGTTTTTATATAGCGTCAGGTACCCCCATATATTACCCTAATAAAGGTTTTAACCCCCTAATTGCCCCTAGTTAACCCTTTCACCAGTGATCATCATATAAGTGTTACGGGTGACGCTGGTTAGTTAGTTTGCTTTTTATAGTGTCAGGGCACCCGCCGTATATAACCCAATAAAGGTTTAACCCCCTGATCGCCCGGCGGGTGATATCAGTTAGGTTTTAGCGTCAGAGAGGGTCTGCGTCACACCCCAGGCAGCGTCAGGTTAGTGCCAGTAGCGCTAACACCCACGCGTGAAGCATACACCCCCCTTAGTGGTATAGTATCTGATCAGCTCAATATCTGATCTGATCAGATCTATACTAGCGTCCCCAGCAGTTTAGGGTTCCCAAAAACGCAGTGTTAGCGGGATCAGCCCAGATACCTGCTAGCACCTGCGTTTTGCCCCTCCGTCCAGCCCAGGCCACCGAAGTGCAGTATCGATCGATCACTGTCACTTGCAAAACACAACACACATAACTGCAGCGTTCGCAGAGACAGGCCTGATCCCTGCGACTCCAGTGCTGTAGGAGGTAATTTCACCACCACAGTTAAAAAAAAAAAAAAAGCATATATGCCGAAGCATTGGGGCAGCAGGAGCGGAGGAGCGATTTTGCTCCTAATGCCGCGTACATACGGTCGAAATTCCGACGGAGGCTTGCCCGTGGAAAAGTCTGACCATGTGTACGCGGCATAACTTTTGCGAGAAGATGCCCCCATGCTTCGGCATATATAAATGGTGCATGTATGCCCATCATTAGAAGTGGGTGGATGAAGGGCGGTATTCTAATGGTGGGCATACCCACCGATCAATCTTTTTTTTTCGTTCAGCCAACAGGCTGCATGAAAAAAAAGATTACAATACATGTCCAACAAGGACCAGCAACGTACTGGTATGTTGCTGGACTTTGAATGTTTATACCAGAATGATGCCTGCGGGTTTAGGTATCATCTTGGTATCATTCTTTTCAGCCAGCGGCCGGCTTTCATGTAAAAGCAATTCTAGTGGCTAATTAGCCTCTGGACTGCTTTTACAAGCAGTGGGGGGGAATGTCCCCCCCGGATATAAAAAGCGCCATTGGGAAATTGGGAAAGCATTTTATCACACCGATCTTGGTGTGGTCAGATGCTTTGAGGGCAGAGGAAAGATCTAGGGTCCAATAGACCCCAGTTTTTTCAAAAAAGAGTACCTGTCATTACCTATTGCTATCATAGGGGATATTTACATTCCCTGAGATAACAATAAAAGTGATAAAAATAAATAAATATGGAAGCAACAGTTTAAAAATAAAATAAAAAAGCAAAATTAATAATAAAAAAAAAAAAAAAAAAAAAAAAAGCACCCCTGTCCTGCCCTGCTCTTGCCCAATGGCGAACGCAAGCGTCGGTCTGGCGTCATATGTAAACAGCAATTGCACCATGCATGTGAGGTATCACCGCGAAGGTCAGATCGAGGGCAGTAATTTTAGCAGTAGACCTCCTCTGTAAATCTAACGGGGTAACCTGTAAATGCTTTTAAAGGCTTTTAAAAATGTATGTAGTTTGTCGCCAATGCGCGTTTGTGCGAAATTTTAAAGCATGTCGTGTTTGGTATCTATGTACTCGGCCTAAGATTATCTTTTTTATTTCATCAAACATTTGGGCAATATAGTGTGTTTTAGTGCATTAAAATTAAAAAAAAGTGTATTTTTCCCCCAAAAAATGGGTTTGAAAAATCGCTGCGCAAATACTGTGTAGAAAAAAAAAATGCAACACCCACCATTTTATTCTGTAGGGCCTTTGCTTTAAAAATATATATAATGTTTGGGGGTTCAACATAATTTTCTTGCAAAAAAAAATATGTTTTCATGTAAACAAAAAGTGTCAAAAAGGGCTTTGTCTTCAAGTGGTTAGAAGAGTGGATGTAAGCTTCCTAATGTTGTGTATAAAATGCCAGAACAGTTCAAAACCCCCCCAAATGACCCTATTTTGGAAAGTAGACACCCCAAGCTATATACTGAGAGGCATGTCGAGTCCATGGAATATTTTATATGTTGGCACAAGTTGCGGAAAAAATAATATTTTTTTTTTTTTTTGCACAAAGTTGTCACTAAATGATATATTGCTCAAACATGCCATGGGCATATGTGGAATTACACCCCAAAATACATTCTGTTGCTTCTCCTGAGTACGGGGATACCACATGTGTGAGACTTTTTGGGAGCCTAGCCGCGTACGGGACCCCAAAATCCAAGCACCGCCTTCAGGCTTTCTAAGGGTGTCAATTTTTGATTTCACTTCTCACTGCCTATCACAGTTTCGGAGGCCATGGAATGCCCAGATGGCACAAAACCCCCCCAAATGACCCCATTTTGGAAAGTAGACACCCCAAGCTATTTGCTGAGAGGTATTGTGAGTATTTTGCAGATCTCGCTTTTTGTCACAAAGTTTTGAAAATTGAAAAAAAAAAGAAAAAAAAAGTTCTTTCTTCATTTTCAAAAACAAATGAGAGCTGTAAAATACTCACCATGCCTCTCAGCAAACAGCTTGGGGTGTCTACTTTCCAAAATGGGGTCATTTGGGGGGGTTTTGTGCTATTTTGGCATTTTATGGCCTTCAAAACTGTGATAGGTAGTGAGGAGTGAAATCAAAAATTTGCGCCCTTAGAAATCCTGAAGGCGGTGCTTGGTTTCCGGGGTCCCGTACGTGGCTAGGCTCCTAAAAAGTCCCACACATGTGGTATCCCCGTACTCAGGAGAAGCAGCAGAATGTATTTTGGGGTGCAATTCCACATATAACCATGGCATGTGTGAGCAATATATCATTTAGTGACAACTTTTTGTAATTTTTTTTTTTTTTTTTGTCATTATTCAATCACTTGGGACAAAAAAAAAATATTCAATGGGCTCAACATGCCTCTCAGCAATTTCCTTGGGGTGTCTACTTTCTAAAATGGGGTCATTTGGGGGGGTTTTGTACTGCCCTGTCATTTTAGCACCTCAAGAAATGAGATAGGCAGTCATAAATTAAAAGCTGTGTAAATTCCAGAAAATGTACCCTAGTTTGTAAACGCTATAACTTTTGCGCAAACCGATAAATATACGCTTATTGACATTTTTTTTACTAAAGACATGTGGCTGAATACATTTTGGCCTAAATGTATGACTAAAATTGAGTTTATTCGATTTTTCTTATAACAAAAAGTAGAAAATATCATTTTTTTCAAAATTTTCGGTCTTTTTCCGTTTATATCGCAAAAAATAAAAATCGCAGAGGCAATCAAATACCATTAAAAGAAAGCTCTATTTGTGGGAAGAAAAGGACGCAAATTTCGTTTGGGTACAACATTGCATGTCCGCACAATTTACAGTTAAAGCAGCGCAGTGCAAAATTCTGAATTCACCTCTGGTCCTCTAGCTACCAAATGGTCCGGGGCTTAAGTGGTTAAAAAAACATTTTTTCTAGGGACAGAAAACTATAGGTAGGGAGAGTGTCAGTGTGTTTTACTGTGCTAATCCTTGTTTGTAGGGACAGGGAAGGACAGTGAGGGAAATTCTCCTTGTGCTATACTGTGCTAAAGCATTGATCATCAACCATCTTTAACCACTTAACGACCGCCCACTGTAAATATACGTCAGCAGAATGGCACCGACAGGCACAATCACGTATATATACGTGATTGCCTTTGTATAGTTGGGGGGTCCGATCGGACCCCCCTTCTTTACAGTGAGCGGTCGTTTTACCTTCGGGAGCGATCCGGCATGAGGGGACGGCCGTTCGATTCCGGCCACCCCCTCTCAATCGCTCCCGGCGAATGAGAGAGCTTCCCCTACCTGCCAGGAAGGAGGAAGTGATGTCATCTCTCCTGGGGCGCTCACATATACCGAGCGCCGTACAGGAGAAGATGCCAGGTTAGTACACACAACACTACACTGACACCAGGACACATAGGCACATAGGCACATAAATCGCCCCCCCAGGCCCCCCCAGACACCCCCAGATCACCCCCCAGCCCCCCCCAGCCCCCAGTCAGTGTCACTGATTGCAGTGACCATTTATTTAGTGATCACTGCAATCAGTGACATTTGTGACTGTAAAAGTGTCACCAAAGTTTAGTCTTAGGTCCAGTGTAGCCCCCTAACCCCCCCCTAATAAAGGTTTAACCCCCTGATCACCCCCCAGATAACCCTTTCACCCCCTATCACCACTGTCACTAAGTTATAATTTTTCTGATCGATGTCTTAGCGTCGGCGATGCTGATCGGTAGCCAGTAATTTTTTTTAGGTTCGCTGCAGGTTTTTATAGCGTCGGGTACCCCCATATATTACCTAATAAAGGTTTAACCCCCTTGATCACCCCCCAGGTAACCCTTTCACCCCCTAGCACCGCCGTGGCTATGCGATCATTTTTCTGATCGATGTCTTAGCGTCGGCGATGCTGATCGGTAGCCAGTAATTTTTTTTAGGTTCGCCGCAGGTTTTTATAGCGTCGGGTACCCCCATATATTACCTAATAAAGGTGTAACCCCCTTGATCACCCCCCAGGTAACCCTTTCACCCCCTAGCACCGCCGTCACTATGCGATCATTTTTCTGATCGATGTCTTAGCGTCGGTGATGCTGATCGGTAGCCAGTAATTTTTTTTAGGTTCGCCGCAGGTTTTTATAGCGTCAGGTACCCCCATATATTATCTAATAAAGGTTTAACCCCCTGATCGCCCCCCAGGTAACCCTTTCACCCCCTATCACCACTGTCGCTAAGCAATCGTTTTTATGATCGTTGTCTTAGTGTCGGTGATGCCGATAGGTAGCCAGTAATTTTTTTTTAGGTTCGCCGTCAGGTTTTTATATAGCGTCAGGTACCCCCATATATTACCCTAATAAAGGTTTTAACCCCCTAATTGCCCCTAGTTAACCCTTTCACCAGTGATCATCATATAAGTGTTACGGGTGACGCTGGTTAGTTAGTTTGCTTTTTATAGTGTCAGGGCACCCGCCGTATATAACCCAATAAAGGTTTAACCCCCTGATCGCCCGGCGGGTGATATCAGTTAGGTTTTAGCGTCAGAGAGGGTCTGGTCACACCCCAGGCAGCGTCAGGTTAGTGCCAGTAGCGCTAACACCCACGCGTGAAGCATACACCCCCCTTAGTGGTATAGTATCTGATCAGCTCAATATCTGATCTGATCAGATCTATACTAGCGTCCCCAGCAGTTTAGGGTTCCCAAAAACGCAGTGTTAGCGGGATCAGCCCAGATACCTGCTAGCACCTGCGTTTTGCCCCTCCGTCCAGCCCAGGCCACCGAAGTGCAGTATCGATCGATCACTGTCACTTGCAAAACACAACACACATAACTGCAGCGTTCGCAGAGACAGGCCTGATCCCTGCGACTCCAGTGCTGTAGGAGGTAATTTCACCACCACAGTTAAAAAAAAAAAAAAAGCATATATGCCGAAGCATTGGGGCAGCAGGAGCGGAGGAGCGATTTTGCTCCTAATGCCGCGTACATACGGTCGAAATTCCGACGGAGGCTTGCCCGTGGAAAAGTCTGACCATGTGTACGCGGCATAACTTTTGCGAGAAGATGCCCCCATGCTTCGGCATATATAAATGGTGCATGTATGCCCATCATTAGAAGTGGGTGGATGAAGGGCGGTATTCTAATGGTGGGCATACCCACCGATCAATCTTTTTTTTTCGTTCAGCCAACAGGCTGCATGAAAAAAAAGATTACAATACATGTCCAACAAGGACCAGCAACGTACTGGTATGTTGCTGGACTTTGAATGTTTATACCAGAATGATGCCTGCGGGTTTAGGTATCATCTTGGTATCATTCTTTTCAGCCAGCGGCCGGCTTTCATGTAAAAGCAATTCTAGTGGCTAATTAGCCTCTGGACTGCTTTTACAAGCAGTGGGGGGGAATGTCCCCCCCGGATATAAAAAGCGCCATTGGGAAATTGGGAAAGCATTTTATCACACCGATCTTGGTGTGGTCAGATGCTTTGAGGGCAGAGGAAAGATCTAGGGTCCAATAGACCCCAGTTTTTTCAAAAAAGAGTACCTGTCATTACCTATTGCTATCATAGGGGATATTTACATTCCCTGAGATAACAATAAAAGTGATAAAAATAAATAAATATGGAAGCAACAGTTTAAAAATAAAATAAAAAAGCAAAATTAATAATAAAAAAAAAAAAAAAAAATAAAAAAAGCACCCCTGTCCTGCCCTGCTCTTGCCCAATGGCGAACGCAAGCGTCGGTCTGGCGTCATATGTAAACAGCAATTGCACCATGCATGTGAGGTATCACCGCGAAGGTCAGATCGAGGGCAGTAATTTTAGCAGTAGACCTCCTCTGTAAATCTAACGGGGTAACCTGTAAATGCTTTTAAAGGCTTTTAAAAATGTATGTAGTTTGTCGCCAATGCGCGTTTGTGCGAAATTTTAAAGCATGTCGTGTTTGGTATCTATGTACTCGGCCTAAGATTATCTTTTTTATTTCATCAAACATTTGGGCAATATAGTGTGTTTTAGTGCATTAAAATTAAAAAAAAGTGTATTTTTCCCCCAAAAAATGGGTTTGAAAAATCGCTGCGCAAATACTGTGTAGAAAAAAAAAATGCAACACCCACCATTTTATTCTGTAGGGCCTTTGCTTTAAAAATATATATAATGTTTGGGGGTTCAACATAATTTTCTTGCAAAAAAAAATATGTTTTCATGTAAACAAAAAGTGTCAAAAAGGGCTTTGTCTTCAAGTGGTTAGAAGAGTGGATGTAAGCTTCCTAATGTTGTGTATAAAATGCCAGAACAGTTCAAAACCCCCCCAAATGACCCTATTTTGGAAAGTAGACACCCCAAGCTATATACTGAGAGGCATGTCGAGTCCATGGAATATTTTATATGTTGGCACAAGTTGCGGAAAAAATAATATTTTTTTTTTTTTTTTGCACAAAGTTGTCACTAAATGATATATTGCTCAAACATGCCATGGGCATATGTGGAATTACACCCCAAAATACATTCTGTTGCTTCTCCTGAGTACGGGGATACCACATGTGTGAGACTTTTTGGGAGCCTAGCCGCGTACGGGACCCCAAAATCCAAGCACCGCCTTCAGGCTTTCTAAGGGTGTCAATTTTTGATTTCACTTCTCACTGCCTATCACAGTTTCGGAGGCCATGGAATGCCCAGATGGCACAAAACCCCCCCAAATGACCCCATTTTGGAAAGTAGACACCCCAAGCTATTTGCTGAGAGGTATTGTGAGTATTTTGCAGATCTCGCTTTTTGTCACAAAGTTTTGAAAATTGAAAAAAAAAAGAAAAAAAAAGTTCTTTCTTCATTTTCAAAAACAAATGAGAGCTGTAAAATACTCACCATGCCTCTCAGCAAACAGCTTGGGGTGTCTACTTTCCAAAATGGGGTCATTTGGGGGGGTTTTGTGCTATTTTGGCATTTTATGGCCTTCAAAACTGTGATAGGTAGTGAGGAGTGAAATCAAAAATTTGCGCCCTTAGAAATCCTGAAGGCGGTGCTTGGTTTCCGGGGTCCCGTACGTGGCTAGGCTCCTAAAAAGTCCCACACATGTGGTATCCCCGTACTCAGGAGAAGCAGCAGAATGTATTTTGGGGTGCAATTCCACATATAACCATGGCATGTGTGAGCAATATATCATTTAGTGACAACTTTTTGTAATTTTTTTTTTTTTTTTTGTCATTATTCAATCACTTGGGACAAAAAAAAAATATTCAATGGGCTCAACATGCCTCTCAGCAATTTCCTTGGGGTGTCTACTTTCTAAAATGGGGTCATTTGGGGGGGTTTTGTACTGCCCTGTCATTTTAGCACCTCAAGAAATGAGATAGGCAGTCATAAATTAAAAGCTGTGTAAATTCCAGAAAATGTACCCTAGTTTGTAAACGCTATAACTTTTGCGCAAACCGATAAATATACGCTTATTGACATTTTTTTTACTAAAGACATGTGGCTGAATACATTTTGGCCTAAATGTATGACTAAAATTGAGTTTATTCGATTTTTCTTATAACAAAAAGTAGAAAATATCATTTTTTTCAAAATTTTCGGTCTTTTTCCGTTTATATCGCAAAAAATAAAAATCGCAGAGGCAATCAAATACCATTAAAAGAAAGCTCTATTTGTGGGAAGAAAAGGACGCAAATTTCGTTTGGGTACAACATTGCATGTCCGCACAATTTACAGTTAAAGCAGCGCAGTGCAAAATTCTGAATTCACCTCTGGTCCTCTAGCTACCAAATGGTCCGGGGCTTAAGTGGTTAAAAAAACATTTTTTCTAGGGACAGAAAACTATAGGTAGGGAGAGTGTCAGTGTGTTTTACTGTGCTAATCCTTGTTTGTAGGGACAGGGAAGGACAGTGAGGGAAATTCTCCTTGTGCTATACTGTGCTAAAGCATTCCTCATCAACCATCTTTGAAATCCTTGTTTTTTGGACAGTCAGGGAAATTGTCATTGTGCTATTCTGTGCGAAAGCAATCATCCTCAACCATATTTAGAAATCCTTAAGTAAAGGGACAGAGAAGGACACCTGAAGGTAGCCCTTATTGCTTTTTTCCCATCTCCCTGCAGGCCATCCATTAGAATGTCTGGAAGGCAAACAAGGAGAGGCAGACAGTCAGGAGGCAATAAAAGAGGGCAAGCAGGCTCTGTGTCTGGGGGCAACAGTGCTGGTCGTGGACGCGGTGCATTGTCATCAGCACATGGCCATGGGACACGCTTGACCTTCTTTTCGGCAGCTGGACATGTTGAGCCACATCATGCCGAAGACTTGGTAGAGTGGATGACCAAGCCCTCCTCCTCCTCCTCATCCTCTCTCACCCAGGCTCAGGGTACTGGCAAAGCAGCTGCCAAAGCGTCCTCTTCCCTGGTATCAATGTCAGACTCATCATCAGTCACTCCTTCCCTAGACCCACCTTGTCCTCCTCCTGAGGAGTCCCCCGAACTGTTTGAGCACAGTGTTGGGTACATGCTCCAGGAGGATGCCCAGCGTTTCGAAGGGTCTGATGATGAAACCCAGCTACAGAAAGGCAGTAGCGTGAGAGCAGACAGAGGGGATGCTCAAGAAGGACACCAATCTGGCAGTCATGTTCCAGCAGCTGCAGCATACTGCCAGATTGGCTCCAGTGATGAGGAGGGAGGGGATGATGAGGTCACTGACTCCACGTGGGTGCCTAATAGGAGAGAGGAGGAGGAGGATGAGGAGGAGGCACATCTCCAACGAGGCAGGATGCCCTTTGGTGGCCAGCGTAAGGGCAGTACACCGACGGAATCACACCGCAGAGCTCCGCCTGTGCAGGGCGCTGCCTCTGCCCGTCATTCAAAAAGTTCTTTGGTGTGGGCCTTTTTTGAGGCTAGTGCATCAGATCGCACAGCTGCTGTTTGCAACATATGTCTCAAGCGTATATCGCGTGGCCAAAACATCAGCCGCTTGGGTACCACATGCCTGACCAGACATATGTTGACCTGCCATGCAGCTCGTTGGCAAGCCTACCTCAAAGACCCACACCAAAGAACAAAGCGGACCTCTCCTTGTACCGCATCAGCTGGGATCTCCAACCCCACTATAACTTCAGTCCTCTCTGAAACATGCACTGAGAGGAATGAAGGTGTAGAATTTGGTGTGTCACAGCCAAGTACTTGCGGCCACTCTGCTAGCAGTACACCGACGTCCGATTCTAGCAGACAAATTTCCCTGCCCCAGCTGCTGGACCGTCGAAAGAAGTTCACTCCCAGCCATCCACATGCCCAGCGGTTGAATGCTAGCTTGGCTAAATTGCTAGCGCTTCAACTGCTGCCTTTTCAGTTGGTAGACTCGGCCCCCTTCCGTGAGTTTGTGCAATGTGCGGTTCCTCAGTGGCAGGTTCCCAAACACCACTTTGTCTCACGGAAGGCTATTCCGGCTCTCTACCGGCATGTGGAAGGCAATGTCTTGGCCTCGCTGGACAGGGCGGTCAGCGGTAAGGTGCATATTACCGCTGACTCATGGTCCAGCAGGCATGGACAGGGACGTTACCTTTCTTTCACGGCCCATTGGGTCACTCTTTTGGCAGCTGGGAAGGATGCAGGACAAGGTGCAGTAGTGTTGGAGGTTGTTCCACCGCCACGCCTCCAAAATGCTACTACTGGTTGTGACACACCTCTCTCCTCCACCCCCTCCTCTTCTTCCTCCATGGCCTCTTCCTGTGCTTTGTCCTCTGAACCAGCGGTGCTCCGTAGCCGTTCAAGGGGCTACGCAAGTACGCAGGCAAAAAGATGCCATGCCGTGCTTGCGCTGGTGTGTTTGGGGGACAGAAGCCACACTGGGGCAGAGGTCCTGTCTGCTCTGCAGGGCCAGGCCGAGAGGTGGTTGACGCCACGCCAGCTTAAGCCAGGAATGGTGGTTTGCGACAATGGCACCAACCTCCTCTCCGCCCTCCGACAGGGACAACTGACCCATGTGCCCTGTGTGGCTCACGTCCTTAACCTGGTGGTGCAGCGGTTCTTGGGCAGGTACCCGGGCTTACAGGATGTCCTGAGGCAGGCCAGGAAAGTCTGTGTGCATTTCCGCAGATCTTATAATGCCAGTGCTCGCCTGGCTGAGCTGCAAAAGGAGTTGAACCTGCCCAAGAACCGCCTTATATGTGACATGCCCACCAGGTGGAACTCAACGTTGGCCATGCTGCAGCGGCTGCACACGCAGCAGAGGGCCATCAATGAGTACCTGTGCGACTACGGCACCAGGACAGGGTCAGGGGAGCTTGGTTTTTTTTCTCCACGCCCGTGGGGCATGATCAGGGATGCATGCACTGTCCTGGCACCATTTGAGGAGGCCACGAGGATGGTGAGCAGTGACAGTGCATGCATCAGTGACACTGTACCTCTTGTCCACCTGTTGGAGCACACGCTGCGTGGAATAATGGACAGGGCACTTGAGGCAGAACAGAGGCAGGAAGAGGAGGACTTCCTTGCCTCTCAAGGCCCCCTTTACCCAGACAGTGTTCCTTCTGTCCCACCCATCGCACAGGAAGAGGAGGAGGAGGAGGAGGAGGAGGAGGATTGTGTCAGCATGGAGGTGGAGGCTGGCACTCAGCATCATCAGCAGCAGTCTTTTAGGGATGATTTACAGTCCCAAGAAACCAGTGGACTTGTACGTGGCTGGGAGGAGGTGGCTGCGGATCATGTCGTCCTTTGTGACCCAGAGGACTCCGGACCGAATGCCTCAGCTAACCTACGCTGCATGGCCTCCCTGATCCTGCAAAGTCTGCGGAAGGATCCTCGTATTCTTCGGATCAAGGAGAGGGACCATTACTGGCTGGCCACTCTCCTTGATCCACGGTACAAGGGTAAGGTTGCGGACCTTACGTTACCGTCGCAGAGGGAGCAGAGGATGAGACAACTCCGGGAGGCCTTGCAGAAAGGTCTGTGCAACGCGTTCCCAGAGACTGGGAGGTTACAAACTCCTGGTCCTGGACAACGAGTTGCTGAGGCTTCGGCCAGTCAAAGAAGGAGCGGTGGGGAAGGTGGCCGTCTGACCGATGCGTTCAGACAATTCTTTAGTCCGCAGCCCCAAAGTATGATCGGTTCCAGCAACCATCGCCAGTGTCTGATAAACATGGTGCAGGAATATCTAGGGGCAAGGTCAGACTTGGACACCTTCCCCACCGAAAATCCTCTGGCTTACTGGGTCTTGAGGATGGATCACTGGCCAGAGCTTGCACAGTATGCAATTGAGCTACTGGCCTGTCCTGCATCCAGCGTTCTTTCGGAACGCACATTCAGTGCTGGTGGAGGATTTGTCACGGATCACAGGGTGCGCCTGTCCACCGACTCGGTTGATCGACTGACTTTCATCAAGATGAACCAGTCTTGGATCACCACCAGCTACCACACACCTGATGCTGATATAACAGACTAATTGATTTTAACATGTCACATCCCTTCAAGACTGATGCTGATGCTGAGTGCCTGTGCTGTTATGTTGACTGGCTATCCTCCTCCTCCGAGTCCTCAATGATACGATTGATGATGATAGTTTGGAAGATCATTTTTGTTTATGGGTGCCGCCACCAGTGGCTAAGGCCCAATTTTTCAGCCCCTGTTTAACAGGGGCGTGTAATTACAATTTTTGAAGCAATACTTTGCAACAGGGCTCATTGCTGTGCTCCAAGTACAGTATCTGTGAGGGGTTGCAGTGTTGTGCCACCAGTGCCTAAGGCCCAATTTTTCAGCCCCTGTTCAACAGGGGCATGTAATTACAATTCTTGATCTAAGAATTCACAGCAGGGCCCATTGCTGCACCCACCAAGAGTAACTCTGAGGGCTTACAGTGTTGTGGCAACGCCACCACCACCACCACCATGAAAGGCCCAATTTTTCAGCCCCTGTTCAAAAGGGGCATGTAATTACAATTCTTGATCTAATAATTCACAGCAGGGCCCATTCCTGCACCCACCAAGAGTAACTCTGAGGGCTTACAGTGTTGTGGCAACACCACCACCACCACCACGAAAGGCCCAATTTTTCAGCCCCTGTTCAACAGGGGCATGCAATTACAATTCTTGATCTAATAATTCACAGCAGGGCCCATTGCTGCACCCACCAAGAGTAACTGTCAGGGCTTACAGTGTTGTGGCACCAGCACCACCATCAAAGGCCCAATTTTTACTACCACTGTTCAACAATTATATGTAATTACAATTCCTGATATAATAGTTGACAGCAGGGCGTTCCAGCACCAACCAAGAGTAACTGAGTGCTTACAGTGTTGTGCCAACACCAACAACTAAGGGGCCTATTTCTGCAGAGTATATACGGCAGGTCCCTACTTTCAAACATCCAACTTACAAACGACTCCTACTTGCAAACGCAAGAAGACAACAGGAAGTGAGAGGAAATCTACCCCTAGGAAGGAAAATTCTCTCCTGTAAGAATTAATATGGGAGAAAGGTGTCTCCTCTGTACTGATGCTTTATCACCAATCCTTGTTTCAAGAAAAACACCACATTTCAAAAACAGTTGTCATTGGGACGGAAAGTGAGGTGAAATGTTCTGAACAGGGGCACAGACAGCAAAACAAATGTTACAGGGGTGATAACCCTTACCTATGTTTTCCAAAAAGTTTAAAAATAGATTTTTGGGCTGGAGCTACACTTAAACAATGTACCTGTTCAAAATTACAAACACATTCTACATAAGAACAAACCTACAGTCCCTGTCTTGTATGCACCGCCTGTATACGGCTGTTCAGAGTATATAGGGCCTTTTTTATTTTGTGTGCGGTGTTCCCCTTAATATCCATACAGGACCCAAAGGGGCTGGTAATGGGCTGGGGTAGGGGGGGGGGGTCATGGGGTAGCTATGCCATTTTTCTTAAAGATTTTCATCCATATTACCGGGACCAGACATTACATTAAAGCCGCAAGCAGTTTTAAATGGCTTTTTTTTCCTTTAGAAGTGTCATTTTGTGTAGGGACAGTTCTAAACACGGGAAACACGTGGCACTTCACAGGCATACTTTAGACACCCCCCAGGTACGATATTTAAAGGAATATTTGACTTTTTTTTTCACTTTATGCATCATTAAAATGACTGCTCCCGAAAAACAACCGTTTTTAAAACTTTTTTGCATTGATACATGTCCCCTGGTGCAGAACCCGGGTTCCCAAACCCTTTTTAGGACAATAACATGCATAATAGTCGTTATAATTAGCACTTTAGAATTCGAACGTTCGCATCCATTGTATTTAATAGGGTTCTAATGTTCGTACGAACGTTCGGTCCGTTCGCGGGTTCTGGTGCGAACCGAACCCGGGGGTGTTCGGCTCATCACTAGTTCTCTGCATCTCTGTGGTGTGAACCAGCCCTAAGTCCATAGCCATGCTCAGTGTCACGAGCAATATACAATATATTGGCCTAAGTCAGGGATCCTCAAACTACGGCCCTCCAGCTGTTGCGGAACTACAAATAACATGAGGCACTGACAATAGATAATATACACACTAAATATAGGAGGGGTGGGGTTTTTTTTTTTTCTTAGGGGAAGGGAAGGGTCACTTGTACACTAAATAACTAGATATGAATTAATTCAAATAAAATAGTATGGAGAGCACAGTAATTAGACTGAGCTGTAAGAGCACATGAAATCCACATAGAATAGATGGGAGGGGGGTCCCCCCCTTTTTTATTTTTTTTCCATGCGTCGGGCGGAGGGATGGGGATAGATGGTGGTGGGGAGGCATTTCCACCTTTATAGGGTTTATGTGAGAATTTGAATTGTAACATATGTTTGTTTATTATATGTAAAGAAAATTTCTAAAAAATTTGAATTATAAAAAAAAAAACATGAGGCATTGCAAAACTCTGACATTCACAGACATGACTAGGCATGATGGGAATTGTAGTTCCTGAACACCTGGAGGGCCGTAGTTTGAAGACCCCTGGCCTAAGTATTGGGATGGCTGACTTTAAATGCACATGAACTGTAATGGCATCCCGGTATTAGTCCGTAGGGTTCAAAACTCATTTGGCCCACCCTTTGCAGCTATAACAGCTGGGAAGGCTGTCCACAAGGTTTAGGAGAGTGTCTATGGGAATGTTTGACCATCCTTCCAAGTGCATTTGTGAGGTCAGGCACTGATGTTGAACGAGAAGGTCTGGCCTACAGTCTCCGCTCTAATTCATCCCCAAGGTGTTCTGTTGTGTTGAGGTCAGGACTCTGTCCAGGCCAGTCAAGTTCCTCCACCCCAAACTCACTCATCCATGTCTTTATGGACCTTGCTTTGTGCACTGGTCCAAATGATTTGGTGGAGGGGGGATTATGATGTGGGGTTGTTTTTCAGGGGTTTGGCTTGGCCTCTTAGTTCCAGTGAAGGGAACTCTTAAGGCATCAGCATACCAAGACATTTTTGACAATTTCATGCTCCCAACTTTGTGGGAACAGTTTGGGGATGGCCCTTTCCTGTTCCAACATGACTGCACACCAGTGCATAAAGCAAGGTCCATAAAGACATGGATGAGCGAGTTTGGGGTGGAGAAACTTGACTGGCCTGCACAGAGTCCTAACCTCAACCCGATAGAACACCCTTTGGCTGAATTAGAGCAGAGACTGCGAGCCAGGCCTTCTCATCCAACATCAGTGCCTGGCCTCACAAATGCACTTCTGGAAGAATGATCAAACATTCCTATAGACACACTAAACCTTGTGGACAGCCTTCCCAGCAGCTGTTCTAGCTGCAAAGGGTGGGCCAAATCAAATTTTAACCTTACAGACTAAGACTGGGCTGCCATTAAAGGTCATGTGTGTGTAAAGGCAGGTGTCCCAATACTTTTGGCTAAATAGTGTATCTGGCAAGATTTACAATGGTGGTGGAACCCTCCTACACATAAATACTACACTTTAGACATGGTTATAGGACCTGGAAGATGAGACAACATGTTTGAGATTCGAACCCAGACACTCAGGGATGCCAAGCAGAAGTTCTAACCTCTAAGCTGCCACATGTGGTAACCTCCTACACATAAATACACATAAATACTGCATTTATTTGGACATACAGGTGATGGAATTACATTACTCAAGAGTTCTTCTTCTTGATTTATTCTGTGATATTTGTTTTTTTTTGTGGGTGAGTGTAAAATAGTGATATTACTCTCAAATTTTGGGGAATTACATTTTGATTTCGGATGTAAAGACACCTGTGTGAGTTTGGGTAAAGATTGTTGTGAGATGGAGAGTAACAAGTGAAAGTGACAGAGAAAAATATATTTTACCAAAACATCAAAACATTCCACATTCTAGCATTCTTAAAAACTAAATATTTTATGTAGTAGCAACAATGTTGCTAAGGAAAATTTATTTCAGAGAAAGATACATTTCATCTCAACATTAAAAGGATTTACAGTGGAACCTCGGATTGCGAGTAACGCGGTTAACGAGTGTAGCGGGTCCCCTTTAAGACTCCCAGGACTACCTTACCCAGAACCCCTTTCGGCAATGTTTCCACCCCAGAGACTCATGGGAGGGGTTATAAAAGGAGGAGGCGAGGCTGGGCTCGGCCTCTTTGGGACACGAGACTTCAAGGGAGAGATCTTCCTGTGCGGATCCGCTGTGGTGCAAGGCCTGAAGCCTAGGGCCTTGCACTGTTACCCAAAGAGCCTTCCACCCCATTGCGAGCCTGGGTGGCATCTGACTCGGTTTTCTTCAACCGCTGCTGAGCTGGAGACCAGACTGCTACAGAGCTGTGTGAGGAGACACAGCAGGTGGAAGTTCCCGGACTGGGATCGCGTCCGGAGGGGTGAGCGAGCACATGCTCAATCCACAAATACTGTATACCATTGTTAGGCCTACAGACTGCCGTGGCCCACCAGTTCCTATTTTTGTTCTTTTCCCCCACTTGAGATCCATAGCAGAACTGAGTCAAAACGGATCTCTAGTGGAGTGTACTGTGCTGGTATTTTTACCCCCCCATGGATTACAAATGTGTTCCTGAAATGTGCACCACCGTTTAAAGACTTGCATGCAAAGAATTTTACCCCCCTAGAGACTGAGTTATATGGTCAGGCCTGGCCATCTAGGTAGTTTATTTAGTTGCTGCGCCATAGGGCGCATAGTGAAGTACTGTTACACGTGGCGCGTGTGCGCCATATCTTAATAGTTATAGTATGACTATTGCTGCAGGGCTCTGCAGATAGATTCTTATGATCTGTTATCACTGTTGATTTTTATTGCCATAGAAAGTAAATTTGTTATTCTTCTATCACTGCCTTGGTATTTGAATTTAATCATAGAGCATAAGATATACACATATTACCCTAGACTAACTGTGCCAGTAGGGGGTCGAGTAAATTGCCGGGGGGTTGGCGGAGCTGTCTTCAGGGCCCAAACTAAATCTGCGGCCCTCTTAGTTGAAGGTATCGCTACACGTGGGGGTTCTCGTCTGGGATCCTGATACAGCAGGTGAACGCCAGAAGTGCCGGCATGGACCCACAAGCAGTAGAAGAGTGGTGCAAAGCCTCTAGGGCAGAGCCAAACAACTCGATAGTCATCAGCCTCCCTGGGGAGGAATGGTCGACTGAGATAGTAGAGGAGTTAATGAAGTCAATGTCCCCAGATTACACACCGTGGGTGACGGAGATAAAGTCAGACCCAGACACCTCATATCAGTATGCACTAGTGGAGTACTGGGACGGGATGCCAGAGGCTTGCAAGCGCAAGTGTGTGCGCACGCCAGATAACAGAACCTATAGGTTGGCGCACGCAGTAACTGTAAAGAAGGAACCATCACCAACGGGATCACCACAGGTTGCGGCCCGTACCTCACCAGAAAGAGAAGGGGTGACGCCCCCGGTGGCACCCGCACCTGCCACTGCTATATCACCAGAATTGATAAAGGCAATAGGGGATCTGCTAACCAAATGTCAGAAGACAAGCACGGTGCATGTAGAGACTAGCTACCGAAGACTGAAGACATTCTCAGGGAAGCTCCCTGTCCCTGCAGGGAAAGAAGATTTTGATACCTGGGTGGAGCAGGCATTACAAGCAGTAGAGGCATGGGAGGTGCCTGAAGCGCAGAAGCGGCAACGAGTGATAGAAAGCCTAAAAAGGCGCAACAGCAGAAGCAGTGAAAAGTTTTCGGTTTGGGAATGTAGACTGCACGGCTCAAGACTGTCTAGCCATGCTACAGGAAGAGTTCGGTCAGTTAGAAAAGGTGACAGAGATGGTCTACCAATTTGAACATACTTTCCAACAGCCAAAAGAAAAACTTTCAGAGTATGTTAGGAGACTGAACAAATTGCTGTGTAAGATTGTCTTGAAGAAGGGAATGATGCCCCAAGATACAGCTACGGCAAGAATGAAGCAAGTCTTAAAGGGAGCGTTACGCTCGGATCCAGTCTGGTTGCACCTGAAAACCTCGGGAGGAGGAACGTCACTGACTTACTCTGATAAAAATCATCAGAGATGAGGAGGCACTACAACATGACCAGCAAATGATTAAGACAAATGTTATCCCCGCACAGGTGTTAGTCAACCCAGTAATGACCCCTGAAAGAGACTCAGAGGTAGACACTTTAAAATCACAAATGTCCAAGGTGTTAGAGATGTTGACCTCTCTAATAGCAAAAGACCCAGAGGGTCCCAGGAGAAAAGTACCAAGGAAGGAACTATTCCCAATTGCCTCAGCACCCGCATCTTTACAAGAATGGGGAGATAGTCTGCTTTAACTGTGGAGGAATTGGCCATATTGCAGCTACATGTTCCAGTCCCAAGAAGAAGAAAACAGATAACCGCAAGCCAGCGGGAAACTCCAGAGGGCCCCGGTGAAGGAGTCAACCGGGTGCCCATCATCTTCAGTGAGCTCCAAGCTGAATGCGAAGCAGAAGAAAAGAGGAGATAAAACACCTCAGAGGAAACACAACATTCCTCAACAGAAATACACCCCAGAGAAAGGGGGCAAGACCCCTCGGAAGAGGCACAGCACTCCCCAGAGGGGATGCACACCTAAGAAAAACAATATCCCTCAGCGGGTCTGTACACCCATTGAAAGGAGGGAAATCAATGCATACCAGGCTCAAGAAAGACTAAAGTCCGAAGGGAAAGGACCAGAAGAAGACGACCCCTGCCAGGCCATATCCGGAGAAGCTGGTAGGCCCATCTCCTATAGTGCCCATTCAAGTGGAGGGAGTCTACACCAGAGCCATCTTGGATACTGGGGCACAAGTGACCCTATTATACCGGGATTTCTACGATAAGCACTTGAGTCACCTGCCCATCCAGAAGATAGAGGAACTGGAAATATGTGGGATTGGAACCCAGAGTTTCCCCTATGATGGCTATCTGCCCCTCAAGATGACCTTTGACCCATCTGTGGCTGGGAAGGCCGAAGTGTTTGACACCCTGGCAGTTGTGTGCCCTCGACCGCCAGGAGCCAACAAGAGTTCCCTTATAATAGGGACAAACACTGACCTGGTCCGAAGACTCCTGACCCCTCTAGTGAAAGAGGAGGGGCAAGCGGCCACCAAGATCCACCCCATGCTGAAGACGGCCTACCAAAGACTGGTCCTAGAGCAGAAGACCCCTGGAGAGGGGATAGGGAAGGTGTGGAGACTTGGAAGAGAAGGGGTAGTGTTACAGCCTGGCGAAGTAACCTGTCTCAGAGCCACTGTGAAGCTTACTTGGGAGCAGCCTGGACCCTTTGTCATGCTGGAGTCCGACCCAAGGGAAGAGTCCCCCGGTCTGGAAGTGATACCAGAAGTGATTCTGCTGAAGGCCCTGAAGAAGGGATATTGTAGAGTTCCGGTGAGTGTTAGGAACACTACAGGTGGCCCCATGGAAATCCCAGCCAGGATGCTGCTGGGCCAGGTGAGCCCTGCTGCCCCGGTTACCCAGGGGACGGGTGAAGGAGGAGACGTTTGGGAGAAACTGTCCATGGAAAACCCGAATCTGCCCAGGGCTTGGAAAGAGAGAGCCAAGGCCCAGTTGACCAGATGGGAGAAGATCTTCTCCAAAGATGAGTTCGATGTGGGGTGTGCAAGGAGTGCCACCCATCGAATCCGCCTCCAAGAAGACAAGCCCTTTAGAGAGAGGGTCAGGCGGGTCCCACTAGCAGATCTGGAGGATCTAAGGGAACAACTCGCAGAACTCAAGAGGACTGGTGTGATCCGGGAGTCTAGAAGCCCCTATGCCTCCTCGATAGTGGTGGTCAGGAAGAAGAATAGGGATGAGCTTCGTGTTCGAGTCGAACATACGTTCGACTCGAACATCGGCTGTTCGATCGTTCGACGAAGATCGAACGATTTGGGCCGTTCGCGCCAAATTCGAGTGACGCGAACGGCCCACAATGCACTACGCCATCGCAGTGTCATCCAGGCGCTGTGATTGGCCAAGCATGCACTGTGACCCCGCATGCTTGGCCAATCACAGCGCCGGCAGCGAGGAGAGCAATGATTGGCCACAGGCAGGATGCCTGTGGCCAATTATTGCTGAGGGTGTTTAGTACACGCCCCACACTATAAAAGGCCGCCAGCACGGCGGCCTAGTGTAGTGTGTTCCGGAGCAGGGATAGAGCAGCATAGGCAGGGACAGTGACTTTTATTTCTTTCTTGCTTAACCTGGATTCCTTTAGTTTAGGGAAAGAGAAGGATAGGTAGGGAGAGTGTCAGTGTGTTTTGTGCTTGTGCTATAGTGTGCTTAAAAAAAACATTTTTTCTAGGGACAGAAAACTGTAGGTAGGGAGAGTGTCAGTTTCTTTCACTGTGCAAGTAAGTCCTTGTTTCCAGGGACCTGGAAGGACAGTGAGTGAATTCTCCTTGTGCTATATTGTGCTTAAAAAAAACATTTTTTCTAGGGACAGAAAACTGTAGGTAGGGAGAGTGTCAATTTCTTTCACTGTGCAAGTCCTTGTTTCCAGGGACCTGGAAGGACAGTGAGTGAATTCTCCTTGTGCTATATTGTGCTTAAAAAAAACATTTTTTCTAGGGACAGAAAACTGTAGGTAGGGAGAGTGTCAGTTTCTTTCACTGTGCAAGTCCTTGTTTCCAGGGACCTGGAAGGACAGTGAGTGAATTCTCCTTGTGCTATATTGTGCTTAAAAAAAACATTTTTTCTAGGGACAGAAAACTGTAGGTAGGGAGAGTGTCAGTTTCTTTCACTGTGCGAGTCCTTGTTTCCAGGGACCTGGAAGGACAGTGAGTGAATTCTCCTTGTGCTATATTGTGCTTAAAAAAAACATTTTTTCTAGGGACAGAAAACTGTAGGTAGGGAGAGTGTCAGTTTCTTTCACTGTGCAAGTCCTTGTTTCAAGGGACAGAGAAGGACACCTGAAGGTAGCCCTTATTGCTTTTTTCCCCATCTCCCTGCAGGCCATCTATTAGAATGTCTGGAAGGCAAACAAGGAGAGGCAGACAGTCAGGAGGCAATAAAAGAGGGCAAGCAGGCTCTGTGTCTGGGGGCAACAGTGCTGGTCGTGGATGCGGTGCATTGTCATCAGCACATGGCCATGGGACACGCTTGTCCTTTTCGGCAGCTGGACATGTTGAGCCACATCATGCCGAAGACTTGGTAGAGTGGATGACCAAGCCCTCCTCCTCATCCTCTCTCACCCAGGCTCAGGGTACTGGCAAAGCAGCTGCCAAAGCGTCCTCTTCCCTGGTATCAATGTCAGACTCATCATCAGTCACTCCTTCCCTAGACCCACCATGTCCTCCTCCTGAGGAGTCCCCCGAACTGTTTGAGCACAGTGTTGGGTACATGCTCCAGGAGGATGCCCAGCGTTTCGAAGGGTCTGATGATGAAACCCAGCTACAGGAAGGCAGTAGGGTGAGAGCAGACAGAGGGGATGCTCAAGAAGGACACCAATCTGGCAGTCATGTTCCAGCAGCTGCAGCATACTGCCAGATTGGCTCCAGTGATGAGGAGGGAGGGGATGATGAGGTCACTGACTCCACGTGGGTGCCTAATAGGAGAGAGGAGGAGGAGGATGAGGAGGAGGCACATCTCCAACGAGACAGGATGCCCTTTGGTGGCCAGCGTAAGGGCAGTACACCGACGGAATCACACCGCAGAGCTCCGCCTGTGCAGGGCGCTGCCTCTGCCCGTCATTCAAAAAGTTCCATGGTGTGGGCCTTTTTTGAGGCTAGTGCATCAGATCGCACAGCTGCTGTTTGCAACATATGTCTCAAGCGTATATCGCGTGGCCAAAACATCAGGCGCTTGGGTACCACATGCCTGACCAGACATATGTTGACCTGCCATGCAGCTCGTTGGCAAGCCTACCTCAAAGACCCACACCAAAGAACAAAGCGGACCTCTCCTTGCACCGCATCAGCTGGGATCTCCAACCCCACTATAACTTCAGTCCTCTCTGAAACATGCACTGAGAGGAATGAAGGTGTAGAATTAGGCGTGTCACAGCCAAGTACTTGCGGCCACTCTGCTAGCAGTACACCGACGTCCGATTCTAGCAGGCAAATTTCCCTGCCCCAGCTGCTGGACCGTCGAAAGAAGTTCACTCCCAGCCATCCACATGCCCAGCGGTTGAATGCTAGCTTGGCTAAATTGCTAGCGCTTCAACTGCTGCCTTTTCAGTTGGTAGACTCGGCCCCCTTCCGTGAGTTTGTGCAATGTGCGGTTCCTCAGTGGCAGGTTCCCAAACGCCACTTTTTCTCACGGAAGGCTATTCCGGCTCTCTACCGGCATGTGGAAGGCAATGTCTTGGCCTCGCTGGACAGGGCGGTCAGCGTTAAGGTGCATATTACCGCTGACTCATGGTCCAGCAGGCATGGACAGGGACGTTACCTTTCTTTCACGGCCCATTGGGTCACTCTTTTGGCAGCTGGGAAGGATGCAGGACAAGGTGCAGTAGTGTTGGAGGTTGTCCCACCGCCACGCCTCCAAAATGCTACTACTGGTTGTGACACACCTCTCTCCTCCACCCCCTCCTCTTCTTCTTCCTCCATGGCCTCTTCCTGTGGTTTGTCCTATGAACCAGCGGTGCTCCGTAGCCGTTCACGGGGCTACGCAAGTACGCAGGCAAAAAGATGCCATGCCGTGCTTGCGCTGGTGTGTTTGGGGGACAGAAGCCACACTGGGGCAGAGGTCCTGTCTGCTCTGCAGGGCCAGGCCGAGAGGTGGTTGACGCCACGCCAGCTTAAGCCAGGAATGGTGGTTTGCGACAATGGCACCAACCTCCTCTCCGCCCTCCGACAGGGACAACTGACCCATGTGCCCTGTGTGGCTCACGTCCTTAACCTGGTGGTGCAGCGGTTCTTGGGCAGGTACCCGGGCTTACAGGATGTCCTGAGGCAGGCCAGGAAAGTCTGTGTGCATTTCCGCAGATCTTATAATGCCAGTGCTCGCCTGGCTGAGCTGCAAAAGGAGTTGAACCTGCCCAAGAACCGCCTTATATGTGACATGCCCACCAGGTGGAACTCAACGTTGGCCATGCTGCAGCGGCTGCACACGCAGCAGAGGGCCATCAATGAGTACCTGTGCGACTACGGCACCAGGACAGGGTCAGGGGAGCTTGGTTTTTTTTCTCCACGCCAGTGGGGCATGATCAGGGATGCATGCACTGTCCTGGCACCATTTGAGGAGGCCACGAGGATGGTGAGCAGTGACAGTGCATGCATCAGTGACACTGTACCTCTTGTCCACCTGTTGGAGCACACGCTGCGTGGAATAATGGACAGGGCACTTGAGGCAGAACAGAGGCAGGAAGAGGAGGACTTCCTTGCCTCTCAAGGCCCCCTTTACCCAGACAGTGTTCCTTCTGTCCCACCCATCGCACAGGAAGAGGAAGAGGAGGAGGAGGAGGAGGAGGAGGAGGAGGATTGTGTCAGCATGGAGGTGGAGGCTGGCACTCAGCATCATCAGCAGCAGTCTTTTAGGGATGATTTACAGTCCCAAGAAACCAGTGGACTTGTACGTGGCTGGGAGGAGGTGACTGCGGATCATGTCGTCCTTAGTGACCAAGAGGACTCCGGAGCGAATGCCTCAGCAAACCTACGCTGCATGGCCTCCCTGATCCTGCAAAGTCTGCGGAAGGATCCTCGTATTCTTCGGATCAAGGAGAGGGACCATTACTGGCTGGCCACTCTCCTTGATCCACGGTACAAGGGTAAGGTTGCGGACCTTATGTTACCGTCGCAGAGGGAGCAGAGGATGAGACAACTCCGGGAGGCCTTGCAGAAAGGTCTGTGCAACGCGTTCCCAGAGACTGGGAGGTTACAAACTCCTGGTCCAGGACAACGAGTTGCTGAGGCTTCGGCCAGTCAAAGAAGGAGCGGTGGGGAAGGTGGCCGTCTGACCGATGCGTTCAGACAATTCTTTAGTCCGCAGCCCCAAAGTATGATTGGTTCCAGCAACCATCGCCAGCGTCTGATAAACATGGTGCAGGAATATCTAGGGGCAAGGTCAGACTTGGACACCTTCCCCACCGAAAATCCTCTGGCTTACTGGGTCTTGAGGATGGATCACTGGCCAGAGCTTGCACAGTATGCAATTGAGCTACTGGCCTGTCCTGCATCCAGCGTTCTTTCGGAACGCACATTCAGTGCTGCTGGAGGATTTGTCACGGATCACAGGGTGCGCCTGTCCACCGACTCGGTTGATCGACTGACTTTCATCAAGATGAACCAGTCTTGGATCACCACCAGCTACCACACACCTGATGCTGATATAACAGACTAATTGATTTTAACATGTCACGTCCCTTCAAGACTGATGCTGATGCTGAGTGCCTGTGCTGTTATGTTGACTGGCTATCCTCCTCCTCCGAGTCCTCAATGATACGATTGATGATGATAGCTTGGAAGATCATTTTTGTTTATGGGTGCCGCCACCAGTGGCTAAGGCCCAATTTTTCAGCCCCTGTTTAACAGGGGCGTGTCATTACAATTTTTGAAGCAATACTTTGCAACAGGGCTCATTGCTGTGCTCCAAGTACAGTATCTGTGAGGGGTTGTAGTGTTGTGCCACCAGTGCCTAAGGCCCAATTTTTCAGCCCCTGTTCAACAGGGGCATGCAATTACAATTCTTGATGTAATAATTCACAGCAGGGCCCATTCCTGCACCCACCAAGAGTAAGTCTGAGGGCTTACAGTGTTGTGGCAACGCCACCACCACCACCACCACGAAAGGCCCAATTTTTCAGCCCCTGTTCAAAAGGGGCATGTAATTACAATTCTTGATCTAATAATTCACAGCAGGGCCCATTCCTGCACCCACCAAGAGTAACTCTGAGGGCTTACAGTGTTGTGGCAACACCACCACCACCACCACGAAAAGCCCAATTTTTCAGCCCCTGTTCAACAGGGGCATGCAATTACAATTCTTGATCTAATAATTCACAGCAGGGCCCATTGCTGCACCCACCAAGAGTAACTGTCAGGGCTTACAGTGTTGTGGCACCAGCACCACCATCAAAGCCCCAATTTTTACTACCACTGTTCAAGAATTATATGTAATTAAAATTCATGATATAATAGTTGACAGCAGGGCGTTCCAGCACCAACCAAGAGTAACTGTGAGTGCTTACAGTGTTGTGCCAACACCAACAACTAAGGGGCCTATTTCTGCAGAGTATATACGGCAGGTCCCTACTTTCAAACATCCAACTTACAAACGACTCCTACTTGCAAACGAAAGAAGACAACAGGAAGTGAGAGGAAATCTACCCCTAGGAAGGAAAATTCTCTCCTGTAAGAATAAATATGGGAGAAAGGTGTCTCCTCTGTACTGATGCTTTATCAGCAATCCTTGTTTCAAGAAAAACACCACATTTCAAAAACAGTTGTCATTGGGACGGAAAGTGAGGTGAAATGTTCTGAACAGGGGCACAGACAGCAAAACAAATGTTACAGGGGTGATAACCCTTACCTATGTTTCCCAAAAAGTTTAAAAATAGATTTTTGGGCTGGAGCTACACTTCAACAATGTACCTGTTCAAAATTACAAACACATTCTACATAAGAACAAACCTACAGTCCCTGTCTTGTATGCACCGCCTGTATACGGCTGTTCAGAGTATATAGGGCCTTTTTTATTTTATGTGCGGGGTTCCCCTTAATATCCATACAAGACCCAAAGGGGCTGGTAATGGGCTGGGGTAGGGGGGGGGGGTCATGGGGTAGCTATGCCATTTTTCTTAAAGATTTTCATCCATATTACCGGGACCAGACATTACATTAAAGCCGCAAGAAGTTTTAAATGGCTTTTTTTTCCTTTAGAAGTGTCATTTTGTGCAGGGACAGTTCTAAACACGGGAAACACGTGGCACTTCACAGGCATACTTTAGACACCCCCCAGGTACGATATTTAAAGGAATATTTGACTTTTTTTTTCACTTTATGCATCATTAAAATGACTGCTCCCGAAAAACAACCGTTTTTAAAACTTTTTTGCATTGATACATGTCCCCTGGTGCAGAACCCGGGTTCCCAAACCCTTTTTAGGACAATAACATGCATAATAGTTGTTATAATTAGCACTTTAGAATTCGAACGTTCGCATCCATTGTATTTAATAGGGTTCTAATGTTCGTACGAACTTTCGGTCCGTTCGCGGGTTCTGGTGCGAACCGAACCCGGGGGTGTTCGGCTCATCACTAAAGAAGAATGGGTCATTGAGGCTCTGTATAGACTACAGGACTCTCAACAGGAGAACCATACCCGACCAGTACACCACTCCGAGGATAGAGGACGCTTTACAGAGTTTGTCTGGAGCCAAGTGGTTCAGCGTTATGGATCTCAAGAGTGGATACTATCAGATCCCTATGCATCCAGAAGACAAGGAGAAGACAGCCTTCATAACCCCAGTGGGGTTCTTTGAGTTTGATCGAATGCCTCAGGGACTGTCTGGAGCTCCTGCTACTTTCCAACGTCTCATGGAGATGACTGTAGGAGACATGAACCTTATTGAAGTCCTTGTATACCTGGACGATGTCATTGTCTTTGGGAGAACCCTGGAAGAACACGAGGAGAGGCTGGAAAAAGTGTTGAGAAGACTCAGTGAGGAGGGACTCAAGCTTTCGCCTGAGAAGTGTCGGTTCTATCAGTCTTCTGTGAACTATCTGGGGCACATAGTGTCTGAAGAAGGGGTGGCCACAGACCCTGAGAAATTGGAGGCAGTTACCTCCTGGCCACGACCCACCACAGTAACAGAACTCAGATCCTTCTTAGGGTTCTGCTCCTATTACAGGAGGTTTGTGGAAGGATTCGTTCGAATTGCTAGACCATTGAATGAACTACTCAAGACCAAGGGAGAAGAGGACGACTCAGGGCCCAGGAAGCCGGGAGAGTCAGTCAGAGATCAGTGGAACCAGAAGTGTGAAGAGGCCTTCCAGGCATTGAAGAAGAGCCTAACCACTGCCCCAGTCTTGGCCTACGCAGACCCAACCAAACCCTATGAACTACATGTAGATGCTAGTCATGGCGGTTTGGGAGGAGTATATTACCAAGAACACGAAGGACAACTGCGGCCTGTTGCCTACGCGAGCAGGAGCCTGACCCCCTCTGAGAAAAACTACCCCACTCACAAGCTGGAGTTCCTGGCCCTTAAGTGGGCGGTAGTAGACAAGCTCAAAGACTACCTTTATGGGGCGGAGTTCACTGTGAAGACCGACAACAACCCCCTTACCTACCTTTTCACCACAGCAAAGCTGGACGCTACTGGACATAGGTGGCTGGCCGCACTGTCTGGATTCAATTTCAGCCTAAAGTACAGGCCAGGGGCTGGAAATCGAGATGCAGACGCTTTGTCCAGGAGATCTCATGCCCCCACCAGTGACATAGAAGACTGGACTCAAGTGGCACCTGACGGGGTGCGGGCCCTTTGTCAAGGGGCTGAATTACAAGCCAGGGGAGGCTCAAGGGCGGAAGAGATAGGAGTTACCATGGTAGGAGTCCCCAAACAATACTGTGGAGTAACCCAACTGGAGGAAGACAATCTGCCGAAACTGTCCAAGAAGGAACTGAGATGTGACCAATTAGAAGACCCCATGGGGAAATTGGTTCTGGAAGCCCTGGAGAATCAGGATCCAAATAGACTCCTGCGCGACTCCTCAAAGGAAGCTCGCCTGTTGAGGAAAGAGTGGGACAGGTTGCAGGTGCATCAGGGAGTGGTCTACCGAAGGGGCCCCTCTGATGACCTAGAAGATAAATGGCAATTGTTTCTTCCGGAAAAACATTGAGAGACTGTTCTGATTGCCCTACATGACAATCACAGCCACCTAGGGGCGGAAAGGACCTTTCAACTCGTCAGAAGTCGGTTCTATTGGCCCTGCATGAGGGCAGAAGTAGAAGAGTACTGCCATTCATGTGCACGCTGCATCCAGAGGAAGACTTTACCCCATCAAGCTGCCCCAATGGGCCATCTACAAAGTCAAGGCCCAATGGATCTGGTATGCATTGATTTTCTCTGCCTCGAACCCCACCTGAGTGGACTAGGAAACGTTCTGGTGATAACCGATCATTTCACCCGGTATGCCCAAGCTTTCCTAACCAAAGACCAGAAGGCTTCCACAGTAGCCAAGGTACTTATGGAGAAGTATTTTGTCCATTATGGGCTGCCACAGCGACTCCATTCAGATCAAGGAAGGGACTTTGAGAGTCGGCTGATCCGGAAACTACTGGATTCGTTAGGAATCAAGAAAACCCAAACCACACCTTATCACCCACAGGGAGATGCTCAGCCGGAGAGGTTTAACCGAACCCTGCTCAACACTCTGGATAGTGAGAAGAAACAACATTGGAGCAAACATAGCAGCTATAGTACACGCTTACAACTGCACCACCAGTGATGCTACAGGCTACTCTCCATATCGACTCATGTTTGAGAGAGAAGCAAGGTTACCTGTGGACCTGGCCTTTGGCACCTCTCTAGACCATTCCTCAGCCACATCCCACAAAGGATATGTGGACAGGCTCAGACACAGCCTGAAAGTAGCCTATGAACAAGCTCAAGCGGCCTCAGGTCAAAGGGGAGCTCGAAACAAAAGAAACTTCGACTTGAAGGTCTGGGTGCAAGACCTGCAGCCCGGGGGCCGAGTACTGCTACGCAATCTGGGGGTCCCTGGAAAACACAAACTTGCAGACAGATGGAGATCTGAACCCTATGTCATCTGTAGGAAGCTGCCGGGCCTACCTGTCTACAAGTTGAAGCCAGAAGGAAAGGTAGGACCCCTGAAGACATGGCATTGAAACCACCTGCTCCCACTTGCTGAAGCGGTCAGGATACCTCCAGTGAGGGACTCCCCTGAACCAGTCTCTATTCTGGACACCCCTAGGCCAAACACTCGGTCCCAGACCTCTTGGGCTGAAGATGGAGAGGCCTCTGAACTCAGTGGAGATGAAGGAAGAGAACTTGACTGGCTGTGGCCTTCCCCAACTCCAGGAACTTCTGCTATAGATCTTCCAACCACTGAAGACACTATAGATAGACAACTGAATGCAGAAGCCACGGAGTTCATCCCATCTAGTCCTTCATCAGATTGCTGGGAAGATGCTTGTGATACTTACTCTGAAGAGGACCCTAGAGACTCTATGTATCCCTCGGCTCCTGAAGCAGATGTTACAGAGCCTGCCGTGTTGCCCGAGCCTGCTACGGAAGGAGAGCCTGTGGCGCCAGAGCCAGAAGCCCCAAGAGAGCAAAGGGCTCGAAGAGTCATAAGGCCTCCCAAAAAGTTGACTTACCCACAAATGGGGAAGAGCTCAGAAGATTCTGTGGTCACTGCCAGGAGGAGTGTAGTGAATCCGGATCCCTCCGCTGTTCATTTGGTGGAGGGCAACCCCCACTCACTCTTTGGCACAGTTGGGCAGGCCACTCATGATAGTGTGACCTGTGGGCAAGGGAATTCAACCCCTTTGTTTTGGTGGGAATTCCCTATGCCAACATCATACGCAATGTTGTCTAGGGTTGTACGCAATGTATGCTAGAATTGTCTTTGGGGACCAAAGAGTTTAAGTGGGGGGAGTGTGTAGCGAGGTCCCCTTTAAGACTCCCAGGACTACCTTACCCAGAACCCCTTTCGGCAATGTTTCCACCCCAGAGACTCATGGGAGGGGTTATTAAAGGAGGAGGCGAGGCTGGGCTCGGCCTCTTTGGGACACGAGACTTCAAGGGAGAGATCTTCCTGTGCGGATCCGCTGTGGTGCAAGGCCTGAAGCCTGGGGCCTTGCGCTGTTACCCAAAGAGCCTTCCACCCCATTGCGAGCCTGGGTGGCATCTGACTCGGTTTTCTTCAACCGCTGCTGAGCCGCAGACCAGACTGCTGCAGAGCTGTGTGAGGAGACACAGCAGGTGGAAGTTCCCGGACTGGGATCGCGTCCGGAGGGGTGAGCGAGCACATGCTCAATCCACAAATACTGTATACCATTGTTAGGCCTACAGACTGCCGTGGCCCACCAGTTCCTATTTTTGTTCTTTTCCCCCACTTGAGATCCATAGCAGAACTGAGTCAAAACGGATCTCTAGTGGAGTGTACTGTGTTGGTATTTTTACCCCCCCCTCCCCCTGGATTACAAATGTGTTCCTGAAATGTGCACCACCGTTTAAAGACTTGCATGCAAAGAATTTTACCCCCCTAGAGACTGAGTTATATGGTCAGGCCTGGCCATCGAGGTAGTTTATTTAGTTGCTGCGCCATAGGGCGCATAGTGAAGTACTGTTACACGTGGCGCGTGTGCGCCATATCTTAATAGTTATAGTGTGACTATTGCTGCAGGGCTCTGCAGATAGATTCTTATGATCTGTTATCACTGTTGATTTTTATTGCCATAGAAAGTAAATTCGTTATTCTTCTATCACTGCCTTGGTGTTTGAATTTAATCATAGAGCATAAGATATACACATATTACCCTAGACTAACTGTGCCAGTAGGGGGTCGAGTAAATTGCCGGGGGGTTGGCGGAGCTGTCTTCAGGGCCCAAACTAAATCTGCGGCCCTCTTAGTTGAAGGTATCGCTACACGAGCTTTTCTCAATACGAGCACTGTATTTAAAAAAAATCTTAACTCGGTTTGCGAGTGTTGTCTCGCAAAACGAGCAGGATTCAGGCCAAAGCGGTGTGCAGTACTGCGTTTGGCTTGAGGTGGGGGGCGCCGGAGCCGAACGGCGCCGATCACAGCCGATCGGCGCCGTTCGGGAATGCTCAGAAAGACACAGAAATACTGCGTTCCTGAGCCTTTCCGAAATTTGCCTAGGTCAATCGAGGTGTCCTCGGGCCTTTCCGGACGTTTTCCGAGGCTCTCCGGCGCCCCCGCCTCTGGCCGCATGCGGTTTTGCATGCCATTGAAGTCAATGAGGAAAAAATTATTATAGTTTCCATTGACTTCAATGGGGAAACTCACTTTCATATGCGAGTACTTTGGATTACGAGCATTCTCCTGGAACGGATTATGCTCGTAATCCGAGGTTCCACTGTATTTGTGAAAGTTACAATTGTACCATTAGAATCAATGGCTAAAACTTGCATTGGACTATAATAGCGCAGATTTTCATTCTCAAAAACGCATTTTAGCCAAGCGTTAATTTCTGTATTTACCATAGCGCCGGGTAAAAAAGACACTTGAGTTAAAATGAGAGCTATTTGTAGGTCTGAGCATGCTCAGTTGTGCTGGCACCTAATTGTCCAAAATCAGGGAATTTTTCACTTCTCAGACTTTTAAAGATATTTTAGTGTAGAAATCACTTTTTCACACAGCTTAAAAGCAGATTATCTTTAAATAATATACCGCATATTTCAGTACCATTTAGGCAATTATATCATGCTCTAAACATTATTTCCATGTGCAATTCTCCAGCTTTTAGCAGAGTAAAGATTTGGGCGCTATTTGGATTCTGGGAAGTATAGTAAATTCGTTTTTGGGGGTATTTTCTCTACAGCGCCATAATGAATACCGTTTTAGCACTAATTTGCGGCAATTAGCGTAAATTAGCGCCTGGGCGCTATAGTAAATGACCCCCATAATCTTTTACTTTTTGCTATAGTAAATATCCCATTTAAAAAAAACAAAAAACAAATTTTTTCCTCAGTTTAGGCCGATGTGTATTCTTCTACATATTTTTGGTAAAAAAAACGCAATAAGCGTATATTGATTGGTTTGCGCAAAAGTTATAGCGTCTACAAACTATGGGAAAGATTTATGGCATTTATATGGTTTTTTTTTAGTAGTAATCGCGGTGATCTGCGTTTTTTTGCGGTATTGCGGCGGACAGGTCGGACACTTTTGACACATTTTTGGGATCATTGACATTTACAGAGCGATCAGTGCTATAAATATGCACCGATTACTATGTAAATGTCACTGGCAGGGAAGAGGTTAATACTAGGGGGCGATCAAAGGGTTAACTGTGTTCCCTATTGTGTGTTCTAACTGTGGGGGGGTGGGGACTGACTATAAGAGATGACAGATCGCGTTTTCTACTTTGTAGAAAGACACGATCTGTACTTCTTTCCTCAGACAGAATGGGGATTTGTGTGTTTACACACACAAAACCCCGTGCTCCCGCTCGTGCACGCGATCACGCGTGGCCCGGCGGCAATCGCGCCCGCCGGCCACGTGCATCGGGTTCCCTGCCGTGCACGCGCGTCCTCTGGTGAGAGAGCCATTCTGCCGCAGTATATCTGCGTGAGCCGGTCGGGAACCGGTTGATAAACGATTCAATACAATAACAAATAGCAAAATATATTACATTTTTTGGCATATATTTTTTTATATTCAAAATCACAGAACAAAATAACTGCACTAAGGATTCAGCAAGTTTCGTAGAAGTTCACTGGTTTCTGCAACTCTGTCAATGACATCATCAGAATCAAGGTTCATTAGTACATCCTTTTCAATTGCCATCAGCATCAAAGAGCTCAAATGCTCTTGAGATACAGAACTTCTTAGACGGGTTTTAATAAACTTCAACGTGAAGAAACTTCTTTCACAGGCGACTTAACCAGTTAACAACCACCTGCCGACAAATAACGTCGACAAGGTGGTTGCTTAACTTTGGGAGGACGTTATATAACGTCCTCTCAGAATCGCGCTCCCGCGCGCCTCCTGGGGCGCGCACACGGGAATCTCCGTGACCGCCGGGTCCAGAGGACCCGGCGCATCACAAATCGCGGTAAATCGCCGCTGATAGCGGCCGTTTACCACGTGATCGCTCCGTCAAATGATGGAGCGATCACTTGTAAACAGACCGGCGTCATGTGATGACGCCGGTTCCTCTCTCCCCTCTCTGTACCGATCGGTACAGTGTGAGAGGAGAGGGGGAGAGAGCGAATCATGGCAGCAGCACTGGGCTGGATCTGTGACAATTGCAGTCACAGATCCAGCCATCCTTCCATCCCTGCTCAGCCATCCCTGCGCAATACCCTGCACAATACCCTGCACAATACCCTGCACAATACCCTGCACAATACCCTGCACAATACCCTGCACAATACTCTGCAATACCCTGGTGCAATACCCTGCGCAATACCCTGCGCAATACCCTGCGCAATACCCTGCGCAATACCCTGCGCAATACCCTGCGCAATACCCTGCAATGCCCTGCAAAATACTCTGCAAAATACTCTGCAATACCCTGCGCAATACTCTGCAATACCCTGCGCAATACTCTGCAATACCCTGCGCAATACTCTGCAATACCCTGCGCAATACTCTGCAATACCCTGCGCAATACTCTGCAATACCCTGCACAATACTCTGCAATACCCTGCACAATACACCCTGCGCAATACTCTGAAATACCCTGCGCAATACTCTTCAATACCCCCTGTGCAATACCCTGCCATACTCCGCAATGCCCTGCAATACTCCGCAATGCCCTGCAATACTCCGCAATGCCCTGCAATAACCACTTCCCGCCCGCCGGCCGTCATATGACGTCCTTGACTTTGTGCGGGGATATCTGAATGATGGGAGCAGCTACAGGCATCATTCAGATATTAGCTTTTTCAGCCGGCGATTCCCTACACCATAACAACAATCATAGCGGCTGTTCCGCCGCTTGATCATTCTTACGGGAGGCGAGAGGGGATGTCCCCCCCGCCGCCCTCCTGTGCTTCTACCGACTCACCGCTACGATCAAAGCCAGGATTGTTTGTTTTTTTGTTTTTTTTCAGGCTTCCCAGCCTAGAGGTGAGATGTGGGGTTTTATTGACCCCATATCTCACTGTAAAGAGGACCTGTCATGCCATATTCCTATTACAAGGGATGTTTACGTTCCTTGTAATAGGTATAAAAGTGATCAAAAAAAATTTTGGGACGGAAAAACATGTCAAACTAAAATAAATAAAGTAAAATGAACAATAAAAAAAATATTTTTTTTTAAAGCGCCCCTGTCCCCGTGAGCTCGCATACAGAAGCGAACGCATACGTAAGTCCCGCCCACATATGAAAACGGTTTTCAAACCACACATGTGAGGTATCACCCCGAACGTTAGAGCGAGAGCAATAATTTTGTCCCTAGACCTCCTCTGTAACTCAAAACATGTAACCAGTAAAAATATTTAAAGCGTCGCCTATGGGGATTTTTAAGTAGCGAAGTTTGGCGCCATTCCACGAGCATGTGCAATTTTTAAGGGTGACATGTTAGGTATCTACCGTATTTACTCGGCGTAACTTCATCTTTCACATTATGCAAAAACATTGGGCTAACTTTACTGTTTTTTGTTTTTTTTAAGCACAAAACAATTTTTTTCCGTAAAAAACGCGTTAAAAAAATTGCTACGCAAATATCGTGCGGGATAAAAAGTTGCAACAACCACCATTATATTCTCTAAGGTCTTTGCTAAAAAAACATATATAATATTTTGGGGTTCTATGTAATTTTCTAGCAAACAAATGATGATTTTTACATGTAGGAGAGAAATGTCAGAATTGGCCTGGGTGCTCCAGAACGCCTGATGGTGCTCCCTGCATGTTGGGCCTCTGTGTGTGGCCACGCTGTGTAAAAGTCTCACACATGTGGTATCGCCATACTCGGGAGTGATAGCAGAATGTGTTTTGGGGTGTAATTTGTGGTATGCATATGCTGTGAGTGAGAAATAACCTGCTAATATGACAATTTTGTGAAAAAAAAAAAGAGAAGAAAAAAATCTTGATTTTGCAAAGAATTGTGGGAAAAAATGACAACTTCAAAAAACTCACAATGCCTCTTTCTAAATACCTTGGAATGTCTTCTTTCCAAAAAGGGGGCATTTGGGGGGTATTTGTACTTTTCTGGCATGTTAGGGTCTCAAGAAATGAGATAGGCCGTCAGTACTTCAGGTGTGATCAATTTTCTGATATTGGCACCATAGTTTGTGGACTCTATAACTTTCACAAAGACCAAATAATATGCACCAATTTGTACTTATTTTTACCAAAGATATGTAGCAGTATAAATTTTGGTCAAAATTTATGAAGAAAAAATAGTAATTTGCAAAATTTTATAACAGAAACGAAAAAAAAAAACATTTTTTTACAGAATTTTTAGTCTTTTTTCTCTTATAGCGCAAAAAATAAAAAACCCAACGGTGAATAAATACCACCAAAAGAAAGCTCTATTTGTGTGAAAAAAAGGACAAAAAATTCATATGGGTACAGTGTTGTATGACTGAGTAATTGTCATTCAAAATGTGAGAGCACCGAAAGCTGAAAATTGGTCTGGTTATTAAGGGGGTTTAAGTGCCCAGTGGTCAAGTGGTTAAGCAAAAGATAGTGTAAGCAAAAATTTGTAGGCTAAACCAATGACATTATAGGCATCAGTTAACAAATTATAGCGCTAAAGAATCTTATAGCAGCAAATAGCACAGTTCTTACATGCCATGCAAGATTTGTTGACCAGTTCTGTTTCTGTTAATTTGCTTTCCTGCTTTTCCATAGATAAATCTTCTACAATATTATATTCTTCAAGAGGTGATGATTTCAGCCTGTCCCACTGCATTGCAAAATTTGTCAGTTGGGAACGCATATTTTCTGATGTTGCTGGTGCCTAAAGTCCAGATTTTTTTATATCAGAAAAGCTGTTTGGCTCCAAGCAAGCTAAGTCGGCATAGAGAGTCCCACAGGAGAGAAAGTGGTGATTCATGCTCTCTGTGACCGTATCCAAGATTACATTGTGCACACGTATTTTATAAGCAGAAACAACATCAGAAACTGCTACATCATCAACAGTCTCATCAGCCATTCGCTTTCTTTTTCTTATTCTTTTTTTAGGCAAAGTGTACTTTAGGCAAAGTACTTCTAGGTGGTAACTTTCTTTTTCTTGAATCTTGTCATTTGCCCACTTAACAAACTTATCAGCAGTCATTTGTATGGAATCAAAATCTTGTGTAATTGTTTTAAGTTTTTCAGAAGTTCTCTGTACCATTTGAATAGTTTTTGAGGTATCCATCCGCGTTGTTTTCAGATATTTGGACAATGGTGTTGTCAATTCAAATATTCTCAGAAAAATTTGAGCTGTAAGAATGGTTTCATATTTGAGTAAGGATTCTGCATAAGATTTTGCTCTAACACGCACCTCAGGTTTCGATGACACGTTGTCTTCGATTCTGCTCAAAGTGTACAGTAAACTAAAGCCCTGTACACACGATCGGATTTCCTATGGATTTAAATCCGATGGATTTTTCCATTGGAATTCCGATGAAGCTGACTTCCATCAGTCTTGCCTACACACCATCAGTCAAAAATCCGACTGTCCCAAACTCCGTGATGTAAAACACTCCGACGAGCCGAGAAAAATTAAGTTCAATGCTTCTGAGCATGCGTCGACTTGATTCTGAGCATGCGTGGGTTTTTTTTCTGATGGAGTTCCACACAGACGATCGGAATTTGCTATCGTTTTTTTTCCATCGGATAAATTTAAAACATGTTCTATTTTTTCTCACCGATGGAAAAAAGACCGATGGGGCCCATACACGATCGGTTTGTCTGATGAAAAAAAGTCCATCGGATTGTTTTCATCGGTAAAACCGATCGTGTGTACAAGGCATAAGAAACAAAGCAAAATCAGGATTTGAAAATTCCCCAAGCACTTTTCTTAGAGCAGCATCTTTTTGACCACCAGCGCGTTTCCCCAATTACTGAAATTCTTTGATGGTGAGGTTCCTGGCTAACTTGTTCCAAGGTATTTATGCGCTGATAAAAATCACGAATAAACACAGCAATGTAATTTAACAAACTGAACAGTGATGTACTTTCAACTACCACCTTTGTTGTATCTGCAAGTACTAAATTCAGAATGTGTGCATAGCACCAGATGTGAATTTGCCCTGGTGATTCAGTTGACAGCCAGGAAGAGAAACCATTGTATTGGCCTTGCATATTTGCTGCTCCATCCGTTGAATTGCCAATGCAATTTGTAATATTAAGTTTGTATGATTTTAAGACTTCCATTAGCATCTTAAAAAGGTTTTGCCCTGTTGAAGATTCACATTCAACAACTGCAAGAAGCTTTTCATTGGTACAATCAGTCACATAGCAAACAATTATGGAGCATTGATCTTTTGAAGTGATGTCTTGAGTTGTATCAATCTGAATTGAAAACATCCCAGCTTCCCTTACTTCTTTTGAGACATTTTCCTGGATAAGCATCCGAATAGCTTGTATTACTTTGTTAACAGTCGTTTTTGAGAGCAAGGTTATCAAAGATTCTCTTTCTTTTCCTCCAAATGACTGCAGTTTCTTCCTGTTTTCAATACATTTGTTTACATGATCTTTCAGACAAATGTCATACTTGCTGATGAGAAGTAGTGATGAGCCGAACACCCCCGGGTTCGGTTCGCACCAGAACCCGCGAACGGACCGAAAGTTCGCACGAACTTTAGAACCCTATTAAATACAATGGATGCGAACGTTCGAAATCTAAAGTGCTAATTATAACGACTATTATGCATGTTATTGTCCTAAAAAGGGTTTGGGAACCCGGGTTCTGCACCAGGGGACATGTATCAATGCAAAAAGAAGTTTTAAAAACGGACGTTTTTCTGGAGCAGTCATTTTAATGATGCATAAAGTGAAAAAAAAAAGTCAAATATTCCTTTAAATATCGTACCTGGGGGGTGTCTAAAGTATGCCTGTGAAGTGCCACGTGTTTCCCGTGTTTAGAACTGTCCCTGCACAAAATTACATTTCTAAAGGAAAAAAAGCCATTTAAAACTGCTTGCGGCTTTAATGTAATGTCTGGTCCCGGTAATATGGATGAAAATCTTTAAGAAAAATCGCATAGCTACCCCATGAACCCCCCCTACCCCAGCCCATTACCAGCCCCTTTGGGTCTTGTATGGATATTAAGGGGAATCCCGCACACAAAATAAAAAAGGCCCTATATACTCTGAACAGCCGTATACAGGCGGTGCATACAAGACAGGGACTGTAGGTTTGTTCTTATGTAGAATCTGTTTGTAATTTTGAACAGGTACATTGTTTAAGTGTAGCTCCAGCCAAAAAATCTATTTTTAAGCTTTTTGGAAAACATAGGGAAGGGTTATCACCCCTGTAACATTTGTTTTGCTGTCTGTGCAGTGTGCACCTGTTCAGAACAGTTCACCTCACTTTCCGTCCTAATGACAAATGTTTTTTGAAAATTTGGGGTTTTTATTGAAACAAGAATTGGTGATAAAGCATCAGTGGAGAGGAGACACTTTGTTTCCCATATTAACTCTTACAGGAGAGAATTTGCCTTCCTAGGGGTAGATTTCCTCTCACTTCCTTTTGTATCCTTCCGTTTGCAAGGAGGAGTCGTTTGTAAGTTGGTTGTTTGAAAGTAGGGGCCTGCCGTATATACTCAGCTGAAATTTGCCCCTTACATGTTGGTGTTGCCACAACACTGTGAGCCCTCACAGTTACTCTTGGTGGGCGCATAAATGGGCCCTGCTGTGAATTATTAGATCAAGAATTGTAATTACATGCCCCTGTTAAACAGGGGCAGAAAAATTGGGCCTTAGGCACTGGTGCCACAACACTGCAAACCCTCACAGATACTGTACTTGGAGCACAGCAATGAGCCCTGTTGCAAAGTATTGCATCAAAAATTGTAATTACACGCCCGTTAAACAGGGGCTGAAAAATTGGGCCTTTGGTGGTGGTGGTGGTGGTGGTGTTGACACAACACTGTAAGGCCTCACAGTTAGTCTTGGTGGGCGCAGGAATGGGCCCTGCTGTGAATTATTAGATCAAGAATTGTAATTACATGCCCCTGTTAAACAGGGGCAGAAAAATTGAGCCTTAGGCACTGGTGCCACAACACTGCAACCCCTCACAGATACTGTACTTGGAGCACAGCAATGAGCCCTGTTGCAAAGTATTGCATCAAAAATTGTAATTACACGCCCCTGTTAAACAGAGGCTGAAAAATTGGGCCTTAGCCACTGGTGCTGGTGCCACGACACTGCAACCACTCCCAGATACTCTAGTTGGAGTGCAGGAATGAGCCCTGCTGCAAAGCATTGCATAAAAAATTGTAATAACACACCCCTGTTAAACAGGGGCTGAAAAATTGGGCCTTAGCCACTGGTGGCGGCACCCAGAAACAAAAATGTTCTTCCAAGCTATCATCGTCAATCGGATCATTGAGGAGGAGGAGGATAGTCAGTCAACATAACAGGACAGTCTCTCAGCATCAGCATCAGTCTTGAAGGGATGTGACATTTGAAAATAAATTAGTCTGTTATATCAGCTTCAGGTGTTTGGTAGCTGGTGGTGATCCAAGACTGGTTCATCTTTATGAAGGTCAGTCGATCAACAGAGTCGGTGGACAGGTGCACCCTGTGATCCGTGACAAATCCTCCAGCAGCACTGAATGTGCGTTCTGAAAGAACGCTGGATGCAGGACAGGCCAGTAGCTCAATTGCATACTGTGCAAGCTCTGGCCAGTGATCCATCCTCAAGACCCAGTAAGCCAGAGGATTTTCGGTGGGGAAGGTGTCCAAGTCTGACCTTGCCCCTAGGTATTCCTGCACCATGTATATCAGACGCTGGCGATGGTTGCTGGAACCGATTATACCTTGGGGCTGCGGACTAAAGAATTGTCTGAACGCTTCGGTCAGACGGCCACCTTCCCCACCGCTCTTTCTTTGACTGACCGAAGCCTCAGCAACTCGTTGTCCAGGACCAGGAGTTTGTAACCTCCCAGTCTCTGGGAACGCGTTGCACAGACCTTTCTGCAAGGCCTCCCGGAGTTGTCTCATCCTCTGCTCCCTCTGCGACGGTAAGATAAGGTCCGCAACCTTACCCTTGTACCGTGGATCAAGGAGAGTGGCCAGCCAGTAATGGTCCCTCTCCTTGAACCGAAGAATACGAGGATCCTTCCGCAGACTTTGCAGGATCAGGGAGGCCATGCAGCGTAGGTTAGCTGAGGCATTCAGTCCGGAGTCCTCTGGGTCACTAAGGACGACATGATCCGCAGCCACCTCCTCCCAGCCACGTACAAGTCCACTGGTTTCTTGGGACTGTAAATCATCCCTAAAAGACTGCTGCTGATGATGCTGAGTGCCAGGCTCCACCTCCATGCTGACACAATCCTCCTCCTCCTCCTCTTTTTCTTCCTGTGCGATGGGTGGGACAGAAGGAACACTGTCTGGGTAAAGGGGGCCTTGAGAGGCAAGGAAGTCCTCCTCTTCCTGCCTCTGTTCTGCCTCAAGTGCCCTGTCCATTATTCCACGCAGCGTATGTTCCAACAGGTGGACAAGAGGTACAGTGTCACTGATACATGCACTGTCACTGCTCACCATCCTCGTGGCCTCCTCAAATGGTGCCAGGACAGTGCATGCATCCCTGATCATGCCCCACTGGCGTGGTGAAAAAAAACCGAGCTCCGCTGACCCTGTCCTGGTGCCGTAGTCGCACAGGTACTCATTGATGGCCCTCTGCTGCGTGTGCAGCCGCTGCAGCATGGCCAACGTTGAGTTCCACCTGGTGGGCATGTCACATATAAGGCGGTTCTTGGGCAGGTTCAACTCCTTTTGCAGCTCAGCCAGGCGAGCACTGGCATTATAAGATCTGCGGAAATGCACACAGACTTTCCTGGCCTGCCTCAGGACATCCTGTAAGCCCGGGTACCTGCCCAAGAACCGCTGCACCACCAGGTTAAGGACGTGAGCCACACAGGGCACATGGGTCAGTTGTCCCTGTCGGAGAGCGGAGAGGAGGTTGGTGCCATTGTCGCAAACTACCATTCCTGGCTTAATCTGGCGTGGCGTCAACCACCTCTCGGCCTGCCCCTGCAGAGCAGACAGAACCTCTGCCCCAGTGTGGCTCCTGTCCCCCAAACACACCAGCGCAAGCACGGCATGGCATCTTTTTGCCTGCGTACTTGCGTAGCCCCTTGAACGCCTACAGAGCACCGCTGGTTCCGAGGACAAAGCACAGGAAGAGGCCACGGAGGAAGAAGAAGAGGAGGGGGTGGAGGAGAGAGGTGTGTCACAACCAGTAGTAGCATTTTGGAGGCGTGGCAGTGGAACAACCTCCAACACTACAGCACCTTGTCCTGCATCCTTCCCAGCTGCCAAAAGAGTGACCCAATGGGCCGTGAAAGAAAGGTAACGTCCCTGTCCATGCCTGCTGGACCATGAGTCAGCGGTAATATGCACCTTACCGCTGACCGCCCTGTCCAGCGAGGCCAAGACATTGCCTTCCACATGCCGGTAGAGAGCCGGAATCGCCTTCCGTGAGAAAAAGTGTCGTTTGGGAACCTGCCACTGAGGAACCGCACATTGCACAAACTCACGGAAGGGGGCCGAGTCTACCAACTGAAAAGGCAGCAGTTGAAGCGCTAGCAATTTAGCCAAGCTAGCATTCAACCGCTGGGCATGTGGATGGCTGGGAGTGAACTTCTTTCGACGGTCCAGCAGCTGGGGCAGGGAAATTTGCCTGCTAGAATCGGACGTTGGTGTACTGCTAGCAGAGTGCCCGCAAGTACTTGGCTGTGACACACCTAATTCTACACCTTTATTCCTCTCAGAGCAGGTTTCAGAGAGGACTGAAGGTATAGTGGGGTTGGAGATCCCAGCTGATGCGGTGCAAGAAGAGGTCAGCTTTGTTCTTTGGTGTGGGTCTTTAAGGTAGGCTTGCCAACGAGCTGCATGGCAGGTCAACCAACATATGTCTGGTCAAGCATGTGGTGCCCAAGCGGGTGATGTTTTGGCCACGCGATATACGCTTGAGACATATGTTGCAAACAGCAGCTGTGCAATCTGATGCACTCGACTCAAAAAAGGCCCACACCAAAGAACTTTTTGAATAACGGGCAGTAGGGATGAGCTTCGTGTTCGAGTCGAACATACGTTCGACTCGAACATCGGCTGTTCGATCGTTCGACGAAGATCGAACGATTTGGGCCGTTCGCGCCAAATTCGAGTGACGCGAACGGCCCACAATGCACTACGCCATCGCAGTGCCATCCAGGCGCTGTGATTGGCCAAGCATGCACTGTGACCCCGCATGCTTGGCCAATCACAGCGCCGGCAGCGAGGAGAGCAATGATTGGCCACAGGCAGGATGCCTGTGGCCAATTATTGCTGATGGGGTTTAGTACACGCCCCACACTATAAAAGGCCGCCAGCGCGGCGGCCTTGTGTAGTGTGTTCCGGAGCAGGGAAAGAGAAGCATAGGCAGGGACAGTGTCATTATTTTTCCTTTACTATTCCTGGATTCCTTGTGTTTAGGGACAAATAAGGATAGGTAGGGAGAGTGTCAGTGACAGTGTGCTATTCTGTGCTAATCCTTGTTTGTAGGGACAGAAAGGTACAGTGAGGGAAAGTGTCAGTGTGCTATTCTGTTCTAAAACTATTTTGCTGAACCATATTTTCAATCCTTGAGTTGAGGGACAGAGAGGTACAGTGAGGGAAAGTGTCAGTGTGCTATTCTGTTCTAAAACTATTTTGCTGAACCATATTTTCAATCCTTGAGTTGAGGGACAGAGAGGTACAGTGAGTGAAACTGACAGTGTGCTATTCTGTTCTAAACCAATTTTGCTGTTCCATATTTCTTGTTCATACATCACGGGACACAGAGCAGCATAGTCATTACTATGTGGGTTATATAGAATTACCTTCAGGTGCTGGCACTGGCAACTTCCAAAACAGGAAGTACCCTCCCCTATATAAGCCCCTCCCATCCGGGAGTACCTCAGTTTTTTGCCAGTGTCTAAGGTGTTGGCCAAGGTTAACATGTATTCATCTGGGCTTGTGTACAGGTTCTCTGGGCCTTAGCAAGCTATTCCGGATCCGACCAAAAAAGCTTCATAGCTAAACGGTCGGTACCCGGGCCTTGCAGAGAAGAGCAGGGTTTTGCCTGTAATGCCTCTCTTAGGAGGGCTGGACCCTGGGATCCAGAGCTCTGGTCATACCCAAAACCAAGAGGCTATCTGTGCAGGGTGCTATACAGGTCCAGGGGAGTGGAATCCTTGGGAACCCGGTCCCTGAAGGTCTAGTACAATGCTTGCCGTGAGAGGTGAAGTTTGGGCTTCTGTGGACCAAACAAAGTCCTGCGGCGGGGAAAAGGTAAGTGGGGGCCCCTCATGAACTTGGTTCTATTGAGGGGACCCCCAAGCCTAATATGTCTTTCTGCCTGTTACCTAAAGGTATTCCCGCTAATAGCTGTATATGCCTAAGAAATCCTAGAAATGTCTTTTCATAAAGGAAGTTTTAAAAACTGCAAACCTGGAAATGTTTTTCATAAAGGAGGTTTTAAAAAAAAAAAAAAAGACAAAAGTGCGGTGCCTGTGTTTGTCCACTAGAGGCCGCTGTGGAACGTCTTTTTTTCTTGGGACTATTCCTTCCATGGTGAAAGTCCAGGCAGATGAGTGAGCTCTCTATCAGGGAAGCTGCATTCCTCTGTCATGCTGCCAAGTAGTTTCCTTCCATCCCCGAGTCCTGGTGAAACAGGGACCCTGGCTCCTCTCCCTACAGGGCGCCAAGAGCGCACACGTGCACGCGTGCGCACACACGCTTTCTTTTTATAGATTTAGCTTCAAAAAAGTGGGCGGAGCCTGGCGGATGACGCGCTCTGTGCGCCCAGCGCTTCTGCGCATGTGCGGGCGTCCCAGCAAGATAAAAGGACTCAGTCCACGCTGCTTGCTATGGACACAGAGCATGAAAAGGAGCTGGTAGCATGGTATAGGGGCTTACAGCGGGCGGTTGATACAGGCATCCCCAGAAAGACGCATTAGTAGACACCCACTGATGTACATAGCAGCAAATTGTGTTAGACTATTTCAGTAAAGGGGTGTATTGCGGCTGGAATACCTCAGCTTTGAACTAAGGAATATGTTTGAAATATAATAGTGCGCTGGAAACCTAGAACCTACAATCCTAAAGTGATGTCACCGTGAATAAGCAAAAATAAACTGAGTGAAACAATACCTCAAAAAGTAGGTATCAATAAACTATTGTGATCTGCATTAGTACAAAAAAAAAAAAAAAAAAGTGAAATATTGTATGATATCAAAAAATACAAATATAATTCACAATAGTATTCCCAAAAAAATACCTACTTTTTGAGGTATTGTTTAACTCAGTTTATTTTTGCTTATTCACGGTGACATCACTTTAGGATTGTAGGTTCTAGGTTTCCAGCGCACTATTATATTTCAAACACTTGATTTTTGAGAAACACAGATTTTTTCACTTAGAATGGTTGCAGCTGATACCAATTGATCACCCTTGATTTGTCTACATTGTGCCGAGTAGCGCTCTAATACATATTATATTATGAACTAAGGAATATGCCGCCTAAAAAACTCCGAGATATACCTCTCAGGAAGTGTAGGGGGTCTCCATCGGGCTCTGAGGATCTGGAGCAGTCATCTGCACCCTCCTCCCCTGAGAAATCAGAGGTTAATACCCATAAGGAACCCCCGGGAGTGCCAGGTACTGCGGCTGTCCTCAGTCCACCTGCTCCTGCATATATAACAGAGGAGGTTTTTGCCTCAACTCTGGAGGGATTGGAGCAGAGATTGGCAGCATTGATCGCTTCTTCTCTGCAGGAAAGAAAGCGCGCCAGATCTCCATCACCTCCATTAGAGTGCCTGTTGGCAGAGCAACAGTCCCAGGAAGGGACCGACCTACCTGAAGGGGATCAGGAGGAGGTTAACTCTGTTTTTGAGGAATCGACAGTAGATGAACCATTTTCAGCATCACAGACTGAAAGATTGTGGGTCCAGACCCTAACTGACATGGTTCGATCTGCATTTAAAATGCCTCTTGTTGAACCATCAACTACTGCTGTCTCCTCATTGGGGTCGCTAAAAGCTCCCCAGGTTAATTGCTCCTTTCCAATACATCCATTATTGGAAGGACTTATATACCAGGACTGGGAACATCCTGATAAACTATTTGTTCCGCCTAAGAAATTTCCGGTGATCTATCCCATGGAGGAAAAGTTCACCCAGAGATGGAATAGTCCTACGGTGGATGCAGCCATCTCTTCTGTGAACAAATCACTGACATGTCCAGTAGATAATGTTCAAATGTTCAAAGATCCAGTAGATAAAAAATTGGAATCTTTATTAAAATCTGCTTTTTCCACAGCAGGGGCTGTTACACAGCCAGCAGTGGCAGCTATTGGGGTCTGCCAAGCTTTAAAGGATCAGATGAAAATGGTCCTGAGGGATTTGCCAGACCAGCAGGCCCAGGCTCTGGCTGATCTGCCTAGAGCATTATGCTTTGCGGTTGACGCCATCAAGGATTCTATCCATCAGGCCTCCTGCCTCACGCTGTCTTTGGTACATATGCGTAGGCTTCTGTGGCTCAAAAACTGGTCTGCTGAAGCTCCCTGTAAGAAGCTCTTAGTTAGCTTCCCATTTCATGGGGAACGCCTTTTTGGCGAGGACCTGGATAAGTATATCCAGAAGATTTCCAGTGGTAAAAGTACTCTCTTACCGAGTAAGAAGAGGTCTAGGGGTCCATCTTTTAAGAGGACTACCTCTCCTATCCCTGCGACGTCTGCTACTAAGCAGTTCCGACGGCCTCCTCGGTCAAACTCAGGGGGTAAAAATCAGGGACAGTCACAGGGTAATAAGAAACCCTGGATCCGAAGGGGTACTAAACCAGCCTCCAAGTCAAGCCTATGAAGGGCTGCCCCCACTCAAACGGGTGGGGGGAAGACTTCAGTTGTTCGCAGAGACCTGGCGGGAGACGATCAAAGACAGATGGGTGCTCTCCGCAGTAACTCTGGGATACAAGTTGGAGTTAAAAGAGTCTCCTCCTTCCCATTTTATGTGGTCAGGCATGCCAAGAGACCCTCTGAAAAGAGGGTCTCTCCTATTGGCGTTAGAACAACTATTGCTCCAAGGAGTAATTATGGAGGTTCCTATGGAAGAGTGGGGGTTGGGTTTCTACTCAAACCTTTTCACAGTCCCGAAGCCAAACGGGGACATAAGACCCATATTGGACCTAAAAGGTCTAAACAAATTTCTAAACGTCCGGTCTTTCCGGATGGAGTCGATCCGATCGGTCACCGCTGCCCTACAGGGGGAGGAATGGTTAGCCTCGATCGACATCAAAGATGCTTACTTGCATGTTCCCATCTTTCCAGGTCATCAAGAATTTCTACGCTTTGCAGTAGAAGGGCGCCATTTTCAGTTCAGAGCCTTACCATTCGGTCTGGCCACAGCACCACGAGTGTTCACAAAAATTCTGGCCCCACTGTTGGCCGATCTAAGAACACGAGGTGTAACGATAATGGCATACCTAGACGACCTGTTGTTGATGGACCACTCAGTTGCCAAGCTAGAAGTGGTAATTGTCGATACACTCAAGTATCTAGAATCTCACGGTTGGGTCATCAACCTGGACAAGTCAGCCCTACAGCCAGTGAAAAACCTGGTATATCTAGGGCTACGGCTGGATTCAGACCAGAGGAAGATTTTCTTACCTCTAGACAAGGTATCCTCTTTGAGGGGCTTGGTCCGTCTGCTTTATGCAAAAAGACAGCCGTCCATACGCCTGTGCATGAGGCTGCTAGGAAAGATGGTAGCATCATTCGAAGCTGTGCCATACGCCCAATTCCACTCAAGGAATTTACAGAGGGCCATATTGTCAGCCTGGAACGGAAAAATTCAGGCTCTAGACTTCCCGATGGCTTTGTCCCCTTCCGTTCGGAAGAGTCTCTGCTGGTGGTTGATCCCCCAGAATCTCCAGAAGGGAAAACCCTTCAGTCCGATATCTTGGAAGGTGGTCACTACAGATGCCAGCCTTATAGGCTGGGGGGCAGTACTGGAGCAATGGTCTCTCCAGGGCAGATGGTCAAATGTAGTAAAAACCCTGCCCATCAATCTCTTAGAGATACGAGCAGCCCGGTATGCCCTAGTAGCCTGGACATCCAGACTCCAAGGGTCCCCTGTCAGAATTCAATCAGACAATGCCACAGCAGTGGCATATATCAATCATCAGGGAGGCACCAGGAGTCGTGCAGCCCAGAGGGAAGTAAGTCACATCCTGGAATGGGCAGAAAAGCATGTACCATGTATATCAGCTGTCTTCATTCCAGGGGTGGAGAATTGGAAGGCGGACTTTCTGAGTCGCCAACAGTTATGCCCAGGGGAATGGTCCCTTCATCCCGAGGTCTTCCGAGCAATATGTCAGCGGTGGGGAACACCGGATGTAGATCTGCTAGCATCCAGATTCAACGCAAAGGTGGACAGATTTGTCTCCCGGACAAGGGATCCCCTCGCTTGCGGCTCGGATGCTCTGGTGTTCCCTTGGGATCAGTTCAGACTGATATATGCATTCCCTCCGCTACAATTGTTGCCTCGACTCCTTCGCAGAGTCAGGTTGGAAAAGAAGCCGGTGATCCTGGTGGCTCCAGCGTGGCCCCGAAGGGCCTGGTACGCGGAGATCATCAAAATGTCTGTGGGGAGTCCTTGGACCCTTCCACGTCGTCCGGACCTGCTTTCGCAAGGACCGATATACCACCCTTCCTTACTAACTCTAAGTTTAACGGCCTGGCTATTGAATCCCACATCCTAAAGAAGAGAGGTCTCTCTAACTCTGTGGTATCAACTATAATCAATGCCAGGAAGCCTGTATCCAGGCAGATCTACTATAGAGTTTGGAAGGCGTACATCACTTGGTGCGAGGCCAGAAAATGGCATCCACGTAAGTACGTTATAGGCAGAATTCTGGACTTCCTGCAGTGGGCTGTAGACAGGAAGTTTGCCTTAAGTACTATCAAGGGCCAGGTTTCGGCCTTATCAATACTATTTCAAAGGCCCCTGGCTATGCATTCACTTGTCAAATCCTTTATGCAAGGGGTGACTCGTATTATTCCACCGATTAAAGCTCCCATATGCCCATGGGATCTAAATTTGGTTCTGTCGGTTCTGCAGAAGCAGCCGTTTGAACCTTTGCGGCACATTTCCTTGGTTCTACTCACCAGAAAATTGATATTTTTAGTAGCCATATGCTCGGCTAGAAGAGTGTCGGAATTAGCCGCCATGTCCTGTAAGGAGCCATATCTGGTTATTCATAAGGACAGAGTAGTATTACGCCCTCACCCAGCCTTTCTTCCTAAGGTGGTATCGAGGTTTCACTTGAACCAGGATGTGGTTCTTCCTTCTTTTTTCCCCAAACCAAGCTCGGTAGAGGAAAAGTTATTGCATTCTTTGGATGTAGTAAGAGCAGTTAAAGCTTATCTAAAAGCCACTGCTCAGATTCGTAGAACGGATTCTTTGTTTGTTCTGCCGGAAGGCCCCAGAAAGGGTCAGGCAGCATCAAAATCTACTTTAGCCAAGTGGATTCGACAGGTCATAATACAAGCCTATGGCTTGAGAAGTAGACCGCCTCCGTTCAAAGTTAGGGCGCACTCCACGAGAGCAGTTGGAACTTCATGGGCAGTGCATCACCAGGCCTCCCTGGCTCAAATTTGTAAGGCCGCAACATGGTCTTCAGTACACACGTTTACTAGGTTCTACCAGGTGGACGTTAGAAGTCAGGAGGATGTCGCCTTTGGGCGCAGTGTGTTGCAGGCCGCAAAAGATCCTCATGCCTGATGGCGCCCAGCTTATGTATGGTGTATCCCCCCCTCATTTGGCATTGCTTTGGGACGTCCCACATAGTAATGACTATGCTGCTCTGTGTCCCGTGATGTATGAACAAGAAAGTAGGATTTTTAAAACAGCTTACCTGTAAAATCCTTTTCTTGGAGTACATCACGGGACACAGAGCTCCCACCCCTCTTTTGGGGACACGTATTGCTTTGCTACAAAACTGAGGTACTCCCGGATGGGAGGGGCTTATATAGGGGAGGGTACTTCCTGTTTTGGAAGTTGCCAGTGCCAGCACCTGAAGGTAATTCTATATAACCCACATAGTAATGACTATGCTGCTCTGTGTCCCGTGATGTACTCCAAGAAAAGGATTTTACAGGTAAGCTGTTTTAAAAATCCTACTTTTCAATCCTTAAGTTGAGGGACAGAGAGGTACAGTGAGTGAAACTGACAGTGTGCTATTCTGTTCTAAACCAAATTTGCTGTTCCATATTTTCAATCCTTGAGTTGAGGGACAGAGAGGTACAGTGAGGGAAAGTGTCAGTGTGCTATTCTGTTCTAAAACTATTTTGCTGAACCATATTTTCAATCTTTGAGTTGAGGGACAGAGAGGTACAGTGAGTGAAACTGACAGTGTGCTATTCTGTTATAAACCAATTTTGCTGTTCCATATTTTCAATCCTTGAGTTGAGGGACAGAGAGGTACAGTGAGTGAAACTGACAGTGTGCTATTCTGTTCTAAACCAATTTTGCTGTTCCATATTTTCAATCCTTGAGTTGAGGGACAGAGAGGTACAGTGAGGGAAAGTGTCAGTGTGCTATTCTGTTCTAAAACTATTTTGCTGAACCATATTTTCAATCCTTGAGTTGAGGGACAGAGAGGTACAGTGAGTGAAACTGACAGTGTGCTATTCTGTTCTAAACCAATTTTGCTGTTCCATATTTTCAATCCTTGAGTTGAGGGACAGAGAGGTACAGTGAGTGAAACTGACAGTGTGCTATTCTGTTCTAAACCAATTTTGCTGTTCCATATTTTCAATCCTTGAGTTGAGGGACAGAGAGGTACAGTGAGGGAAAGTGTCAGTGTGCTATTCTGTTCTAAAACTATTTTGCTGAACCATATTTTCAATCCTTGAGTTGAGGGACAGAGAGGTACAGTGAGTGAAACTGACAGTGTGCTATTCTGTTCTAAACCAATTTTGCTGTTCCATATTTTCAATCCTTGAGTTGAGGGACAGAGAGGTACAGTGAGTGAAACTGACAGTGTGCTATTCTGTTCTAAACCAAATTTGCTGTTCCATATTTTCAATCCTTGAGTTGAGGGACAGAGAGGTACAGTGAGGGAAAGTGTCAGTGTGCTATTCTGTTCTAAAACTATTTTGCTGAACCATATTTTCAATCCTTGAGTTGAGGGACAGAGAGGTACAGTGAGTGAAACTGACAGTGTGCTATTCTGTTCTAAACCAATTTTGCTGTTCCATATTTTCAATCCTTGAGTTGAGGGACAGAGAGGTACAGTGAGTGAAACTGACAGTGTGCTATTCTGTTCTAAACCAAATTTGCTGTTCCATATTTTCAATCCTTGAGTTGAGGGACAGAGAGGTACAGTGAGGGAAAGTGTCAGTGTGCTATTCTGTTCTAAAACTATTTTGCTGAACCATATTTTCAATCCTTGAGTTGAGGGACAGAGAGGTACAGTGAGTGAAACTGACAGTGTGCTATTCTGTTCTAAACCAATTTTGCTGTTCCATATTTTCAATCCTTGAGTTGAGGGACAGAGAGGTACAGTGAGTGAAACTGACAGTGTGCTATTCTGTTCTAAACCAAATTTGCTGTTCCATATTTTCAATCCTTGAGTTGAGGGACAGAGAGGTACAGTGAGGGAAAGTGTCGGTGTGCTATTCTGTTCTAAAACTATTTTGCTGAACCATATTTTCAATCCTTGAGTTGAGGGACAGAGAGGTACAGTGAGTGAAACTGACAGTGTGCTATTCTGTTCTAAACCAATTTTGCTGTTCCATATTTTCAATCCTTGAGTTGAGGGACAGAGAGGTACAGTGAGTGAAACTGACAGTGTGCTATTCTGTTCTAAACCAAATTTGCTGTTCCATATTTTCAATCCTTGAGTTGAGGGACAGAGAGGTACAGTGAGGGAAAGTGTCAGTGTGCTATTCTGTTCTAAAACTATTTTGCTGAACCATATTTTCAATCCTTGAGTTGAGGGACAGAGAGGTACAGTGAGTGAAACTGACAGTGTGCTATTCTGTTCTAAACCAATTTTGCTGTTCCATTTTTTCAATCCTTGAGTTGAGGGACAGAGAGGTACAGTGAGTGAAACTGACAGTGTGCTATTCTGTTCTAAACCAATTTTGCTGTTCCATATTTTCAATCCTTGAGTTGAGGGACAGAGAGGTACAGTGAGTGAAACTGACAGTGTGCTATTCTGTTCTAAACCAATTTTGCTGTTCCATATTTTCAATCCTTGAGTTGAGGGACAGAGAGGTACAGTGAGTGAAACTGACAGTGTGCTATTCTGTTCTAAACCAATTTTGCTGTTCCATATTTTCAATCCTTGAGTTGAGGGACAGAGAGGTACAGTGAGTGAAACTGACAGTGTGCTATTCTGTTCTAAACCAAATTTGCTGTTCCATATTTTCAATCCTTGAGTTGAGGGACAGAGAGGTACAGTGAGGGAAAGTGTCAGTGTGCTATTCTGTTCTAAAACTATTTTGCTGTTCCATATTTTCAATCCTTGAGTTGAGGGACAGAGAGGTACAGTGAGGGAAAGTGTCAGTGTGCTATTCTGTTCTAAAACTATTTTGCTGAACCATATTTTCAATCCTTGAGTTGAGGGACAGAGAGGTACAGTGAGTGAAACTGACAGTGTGCTATTCTGTTCTAAACCAATTTTTCTGTTCCATTTTTTCAATCCTTGAGTTGAGGGACAGAGAAGGACACTCGTAGAAATTATCAGTGTGCTATTCTGTGCTAAATCTTGTTTGTAGGGAGGGACAGAGTAGGACAGTGAGGGAAAGTGTCAGTGTGCTATTCTGTTCTAAAACTTTTTTGCTGAACCATATTTTCAATCCTTGTGTTTAGGGACAGAGAAGGATAGGCAGGGGACAGTGTCAGTGTCATTGTTGCTAAGCCTCCTGCACAATATACACCTGAAGGTAGCCCTTATTGCTGTTTTTCCCATCTCCCTGCAGGCCATCCATTAAAATGTCTGGAAGGCAACCAAGGAGAGGCAGACAGTCAGGAGGCAAAAAAAGAGGGCAAGCAGGCTCTGTGTCTGGGGGCAACAGTGCTGGTCGTGTACGCGGTGCATTGTCATCAGCACATGGCCATGGGACACGCTTGTCCTTGTTTTCGGCAGCTGGACATGTTGAGCCACATCATGCCGAAGACTTGGTAGAGTGGATGACCAAGCCCACCTCATCCTCCTCATCCTCTCTCACCCAGGCTCAGGGTACTGGCAAAGCAGCTGCCAAAGCGTCCTCTTCTCTGGTATCATTATCTTCATTAGTCAATCCTTCCCTAGACCCACCATGCCCTCCTCCTGAGGAGTCCCCCGAACTGTTTGAGCACAGTGTTGGGTACATGCTCCAGGAGGATGCCCAGCGTTTGGAAGGATCTGATGATGATACCCAGCTAGAGGAAGGCAGCAGCGTGAGAGCAGAGAGAGGGGATGCTCAAGAAGGACACCAATCTGGCAGTCATGCTCCAGCAGCTGCAGCATACTGCCAGATTGGCTCCAGTGATGAGGAGGGAGGGGATGATGAGGTCACTGACTCCACGTGGGTGCCTAATAGGAGAGAGGAGGAGGAGGAGGAGGATGAGGAGGAGGCACATCTCCAACGAGGCAGGATGCCCTTGAGTGGCCAGCGTATGGGCAGCACACCGACGGAATCACACCGCAGAGCTCCGCCTGTGCAGGGCGCTGCCTCTGCCCGTCATTCAAAAAGTTCTTTGGTGTGGGCCTTTTTTGAGGCGAGTGCATCAGATCGCACAGCTGCTGTTTGCAACATATGTCTCAAGCGTATATCGCGTGGCCAAAACATCAGCCGCTTGGGCACCACATGCTTGATCAGACATATGTTGACCTGCCATGCAGCTCGTTGGCAAGCCTACCTTAAAGACCCACACCAAAGAACAAAGCTGACCTCTTCTTGCACCGCATCAGCTGGGATCTCCAACCCCAGTATACCTTCAGTCCTCTCTGAAACCTGCTCTGAGAGGAATGAAGGTGTAGAATTACGTGTGTCACAGCCAAGTACTTGCGGGCACTCTGCTAGCAGTACACCGACGTCCGATTCTAGCAGGCAAATTTCCCTGCCCCAGCTGCTGGACCGTCGAAAGAAGTTCACTCCCAGCCATCCACATGCCCAGCGGTTGAACGCTAGCTTGGCTAAATTGCTAGCGCTTCAACTGCTGCCTTTTCAGTTGGTAGACTCGGCCCCCTTCCGTGAGTTTGTGCAATGTGCGGTTCCTCAGTGGCAGGTTCCCAAACACCACTTTTTCGCACGGAAGGCTATTCCGGCTCTCTACAGGCATGTGGAAGGCAATGTCTTGGCCTCGCTGGACAGGGCGGTCAGCGGTAAGGTGCATATTACCGCTGACTCATGGTCCAGCAGGCATGGACAGGGACGTTACCTTTCTTTCACGGCCCATTGGGTCACTCTTTTGGCAGCTGGGAAGGATGCAGGACAAGGTGCAGTAGTGTTGGAGGTTGTTCCACTGCCACGCCTCCAAAATGCTACTACTGGTTGTGACACACCTCTCTCCTCCACCCCCTCCTCTTCTTCTTCCTCCATGGCCTCTTCCTGTGGTTTGTCCTCGGAACCAGCGGTGCTCCGTAGGCGTTCAAGGGGCTACGCAAGTACGCAGGCAAAAAGATGCCATGCCGTGCTTGCGCTGGTGTGTTTGGGGGACAGGAGCCACACTGGGGCAGAGGTCCTGTCTGCTCTGCAGGGGCAGGCCGAGAGGTGGTTGATGCCACGCCAGCTTAAGCCAGGAATGGTGGTTTGCGACAATGGCACCAACCTCCTCTCCGCCCTCCGACAGGGACAACTGACCCATGTGCCCTGTATGGCTCACGTCCTTAACCTGGTGGTGCAGCGGTTCTTGGGCAGGTACCCGGGCTTACAGGATGTCCTGAGGCAGGCCAGGAAAGTCTGTGTGCATTTCCGCAGATCTTATAATGCCAGTGCTCGCCTGGCTGAGCTTCAAAAGAAGTTGAACCTGCCCAAGAACCGCCTTATATGTGACATGCCCACCAGGTGGAACTCAACGTTGGCCATGCTGCAGCGGCTGCACACGCAGCAGAGGGCCATCAATGAGTACCTGTGCGACTACGGCACCAGGACAGGGTCAGGGGAGCTCGGGTTTTTTTCACCACGCCAGTGGGGCATGATCAGGGATGCATGCACTGTCCTGGCACCATTTGAGGAGGCCACGAGGATGGTGAGCAGTGACAGTGCATGCATCAGTGACACTGTACCTCTTGTCCACCTGTTGGAGCACACGCTGCGTGGAATAATGGACAGGGCACTTGAGGCAGAACAGAGGCAGGAAGAGGAGGACTTCCTTGCCTCTCAAGGCCCCCTTTACCCAGACAGTGTTCCTTCTGTCCCACCCATCGCACAGGAAGAGGAGGAGGAGGAGGAGAAGGAGGAGGATTGTGTCAGCATGGAGGTGGAGGCTGGCACTCAGCATCATCAGCAGCAGTCTTTTAGGGATGATTTACAGTCCCAAGAAACCAGTGGACTTGTACGTGGCTGGGAGGAGGTGGCTGCGGATCATGTCGTCCTTAGTGACCCAGAGGACTCCGGACTGAATGCCTCAGCTAACCTACGCTGCATGGCCTCCCTGATCCTGCAAAGTCTGCGGAAGGATCCTCGTATTCTTCGGATCAAGGAGAGGGACCATTACTGGCTGGCCACTCTCCTTGATCCACGGTACAAGGGTAAGGTTGCGGACCTTATCGTACCGTCGCAGAGGGAGCAGAGGATGAGACAACTCCGGGAGGCCTTGCAGAAAGGTCTGTGCAATGCGTTCCCAGAGACTGGGAGGTTACAAACTCCTGGTCCTGGACAACGAGTTGCTGAGGCTTCGGGCAGTCAAAGAAGGAGCGGTGGGGAAGGTGGCCGTCTGACCGATGCGTTCAGACAATTCTTTAGTCCGCAGCCCCAAAGTATGATCGGTTCCAGCAACCATCGCCAGCGTCTGATATACATGGTCCAGGAATACCTAGGGGCAAGGTCAGACTTGGACACCTTCCCCACCGAAAATCCTCTGGCTTACTGGGTCTTGAGGATGGATCACTGGCCAGAGCTTGCACAGTATGCAATTGAGCTACTGGCCTGTCCTGCATCCAGCGTTCTTTCAGAACGCACATTCAGTGCTGCTGGAGGATTTGTCACGGATCACAGGGTGCGCCTGTCCACCGACTCGGTTGATCGACTGACTTTCATCAAGATGAACCAGTCTTGGATCACCACCAGCTACCACACACCAGATGCTGATATAACAGACTAATTGATTTTAAAATGTCACATCCCTTCAAGACTGATGCTGATGCTGAGTGCCTGTGCTGTTATGTTGACTGGCTATCCTCCTCCTCCTCCTCATTGATACGATTAACGATGATAGCTTGGAAGATCATTTTGGTTTATGGGTGACGCCACCAGTGGCTAAGGCCCAATTTTTCAGCCCCTGTTTAACAGGGGCGTGTAATTAAAATTTTTGATGCAATACTTTGCAACAGGCCTCATTGCTGTGCTCCAAGTACAGTATCTGTGAGGGGTTGCAGTGTTGTGCCACCAGTGCCTAAGACCCAATTTTTCAGCCCCTGTTCAACAGGGGCATGCAATTATAATTATTGATCTAATAATTCACAGCAGGGCCCATTGCTGCGCCCACCAAGAGTAACTGTCAGGCCTTACAGTGTTGTGGCACCAGCACCACCATCACCACCACCACCACCACCAAAGGCCCAATTTTTCAGCCCCTGTTCAACAGGGGCATGCAATTATAATTATTGATCTAATAATTCACAGCAGGGACCATTGCTGCGCCCACCAAGAGTAACTGTCAGGCCTTACAGTGTTGTGGCACCAGCACCACCATCAAAGGCCCAATTTTTACTACCACTGATCAACAATTATATGTTATTACAATTCCTGATATTACACTTGACAGCAGGGCGTTCCAGCACCCACCAAGAATAACTGTGAGTGCTTTCAGTGTTGTGCCAACACCAACACCTAAGGGGCCAATTTCTGCAGAGTATATACGGAAGGTCCCTACTTTCAAACATCCAACTTACAAACTACTACTACTTGCAAACGGAAGAAGACAACAGGAAGTGAGAGGAAATCTACCCCTTGGAAGGAAAATTCTCTCCTTTAAGAATTAATATGGGAGAAAGGTGTCTCCTCTCTACTGATGCTTTATCACCAATCCTTGTTTCAATAAAAACACCACATTTCAAAAACAGTTGTCATTGGGACGCAAAGTGAGGTGAAATGTTCTGAACAGGGGCACAGACAGCAAAAAAAATGTGACAGGGGTGATAACCGTTCCCTATGTTTTACAAAAAGCTAAAAAAAAGGAATTTGCCATGGAGCTCCACTTAAACAATGCAGCTGTTCAAAATTATAAACAGATTCTACATAAGAACAAACCTACAGTCCCTGTCTTGTATGCACCGCCTGTATACGGCTGTTCAGAGTATATAGGTCCTTTTTTATTTTGTGTGCAGGGTTCCCCTTAATATCCATACAAGACCCAAAGGGGCTGGTAATGGGCTGGGGTGGTGGGGGGGGGGGTTGATGGGGTAGCTATGCCATTTTTCCTAAAGATTTTCATCCATATTACCGGGACCAGACATTGCATTAAAGCCGCAAGCAGTTTTAAATGACTTTTTTCCCTTTAGAAATGTTATTTTGTGCAGGGACAGTTCTAAACACGGGAAACATGTGGCACTTCACAGGCATACTTTAGACACCCCCCAGGTACAATATTTAAAGGAATATTTGACTTTTTTTTTTCACTTTATGCATCATTAAAATGACTGCTCCCGGAAAACGTCCGTTTTTAAAACTTCTTTTTGCATTGATACATGTCCCCTGGTGCAGAAGCCGGGTTCCCAAACTCTGTTTCGGACAATAACATGGATAATAGTCGTTATAATTAGCACTTTAGAATCCGAACGTTCGCATCCATTGTATTTAATAGGGTTCTAATGTTCGTGCGAACTTTCGGTCCGTTCGCGGGTTCTGGTGCGAACCGAACCCGGGGGTGTTCGGCTCATCACTAACGGGCAGAGGCAGTGCCCTGCACAGGCGGAGCTCTGCAGTGTGATTCCGTCGGTGTGCTGCCCTTACGCTGGCCCCCCGAGGGCATCCTGCCTCGTTGGAGATGTGCCTCCTCCTCATCCTCCTCCTCCTCCTCCTCTCTCCTATTAGGCACCCACGTGGAGTCAGTGACCTCATCATCCCCTCCCTCCTCATCACTGGAGCCAATCTGGCAGTATGCTGCAGCTGCTGGAACATGACTGCCAGATTGGTGTCCTTCTTGAGCATCCCCTCTCTCTGCTCTCACGCTACTGCCTTCCTCTAGCTGGGTATCATCATCAGACCCTTCGAAACGCTGGGCATCCTCCTGGAGCATGTACCCAACACTGTGCTCAAACAGTTCAGGGGACTCCTCAGGAGGACATGGTTGGTCTAGGGAAGGAGTGACTGATGATGACATTGATACCAGGGAAGAGGACGCTTTGGCAGCTGCTTTGCCAGTACCCTGAGCCTGGGTGAGAGAGGATGAGGAGGATGAGGAGGGCTTGGTCATCCACTCTACCAAGTCTTCGGCATGATGCGGCTCAACACGTCCAGCTGCCGAAAAGAAGGACAAGCGTGTCCCATGGCCACGTGCTGATGGCGATGCACCGCGTCCACGACCAGCACTGTTGTCTCTAGACACAGAGCCTGCTTGCCCTCTTTTTTTGGCTCCTGACTGTCTGCCTCTCCTTGTTTGCCTTCCAGACATTCTAATGGCCTGCAGGGAAATGGGAAAAGCAGCAATACAGGCTAAGTTAAGGTGTAATATGGTCAGGAGGCACACTCCGCCCGCTGTAAGTGCCGCAAAAACCTGTTGGTGTAACACACCAGGAAAAAGCAGCAATACAGGCTAAGTTAAGGTGTAATATGGTCAGGAGGCACACTCCGCCCGCTGTAAGTGCCGCAAAATCCTGTTGGCGTAACACACCAGGAAAAAGCAGCAATACAGGCTAAGTTAAGGTGTAATATGGTCAGGAGGCACACTCCGCCCGCTGTAAGTGTCGCAAAATCCTGTTGGTGTAACACACCAGGAAAAAGCAGCAATACAGGCTAAGTTAAGGTGTAATATGGTCAGGAGGCACACTCCGCCCGCTGTAAGTGCCGCAAAATCCTGTTGGTGTAACACACCAGGAAAAAGCAGCAATACAGGCTAAGTTAAGGTGTAATATGGTCAGGAGGCACACTCCGCCCGCTGTAAGTGCCGCAAAATCCTGTTGGTGTAACACACCAGGAAAAAGCAGCAATACAGGCTAAGTTAAGGTGTAATATGGTCAGGAGGCACACTCCGCCCGCTGTAAGTGCCGCAAAATCCTGTTGGTGTAACACACCAGGAAAAAGCAGCAATACAGGCTAAGTTAAGGTGTAATATGGTCAGGAGGCACACTCCGCCCGCTGTAAGTGCCGCAAAATCCTGTTGGTGTAACACACCAGGAAAAAACAGCAATACAGGCTAAGTTAAGGTGTAATATGGTCAGGAGGTACACTCCGCCCGCTGTAAGTGCCGCAAAATCCTGTTGGTGTAACACACCAGGAAAAAGCAGCAATACAGGCTAAGTTAAGGTTTAATATGGTCAGGAGGTACACTCCGCCCGCTGTAAGTGCCGCAAAATCCTGTTGGTGTAACACACCAGGAAAAAGCAGCAATACGGGCTAACTTCAGGTGTATAATGTGCAGGAGGCTTAGCAACAATGACACTGACACTGTCCCCTGCCTATCCTTCTCTCTCCCTGCACACAAGGTTTATCAAAGTATATGACACTGACACTCTCCCTGCCTATCCTTCTCTCTCCCTGCACACAAGGTTTAGCAAATAATATGACACTGACACTGTCCCCTGCCTATCCTTCTCTCTCCCTGCACACAAGGTTTATCAAAGTATATGACACTGACACTCTCCCTGCCTATCCTTCTCTCTCCCTACACACAAGGTTTAGCAAAGAATATGACACTGACACTCTCCCTGCCTATCCTTCTCTGTCCCTACACACAAGGTTTGGCAAAGAATAGATTTGACAAGATTTGACACTGTCCCTGCCTATCCTTCACTTTCCCTGCTCCGGAACACACTACACAAGGCCGCCGCGCTGGCGGCCTTTTATAGTGTGGGGCGTGTACTAAACCCCCTCAGCTATAATTGGCCACAGGCATCCTGCCTGTGGCCAATCATTGCTCTCCTCGCTGCCGGCGCTGTGATTGGCCAAGCATGCAGGGTCACAGTGCATGCTTGGCCAATCACAGCGCCGGGATTACACTGCGATGGCGCAGTGTATTGTGGGCCGTTCGCGTCACTCGAATTTGGCGCGAACGGCCCAAATCATTCGTTGTTCGCCGAACGCGTGAACAGCCGATGTTCGAGTCGAACCTTTGTTCGACTCGAACACCGAGCTCATCCCTAATGAGAAGAATGAGCTCTAAAAAATTCCTATGGTCTTTCGTTATGTCCTCTAAATTATAGGCAGCCTCATCTTTATATCCCCTATAACTCAAACCTTGATTTCTTATAACTTTTACTACATCTACAACCCACTGTAGTACTTGCCGCTTGTTTCTCACTTGTTCTCGCCTTACAGACATTTGCTTATACAAAAGTAGATCATCAACCCAAGCACTGCTGGATTTCACAAAAAAGGCTTTGGCACACACTCTTCTCATGCTCTACAAATCTTTGATGAACATGACGCTTATCTGTCATTCCTTCAATAAAAAAATGAGTTTCCTGTGACTTTGAAAAAGCCAGACAAACAGAGCAAAACATAGATTGTTTTTCATTACAGTAGGTGAACCATTTGCGACTTGTTCCATCTTTGGGGTTGATTTACTAAAGACCTGCGCCTGTGGTGCAGTGGAGAAATTGGAGCAATTGCACAAAAAACGGGACTCAAAACATTTATCAAAAATGATGGTGCGGGGCGTGGCCAAGATGGCGCTGTGAGCGGCTGCTTTTACTGAGGGCTCCGCTGCTTTCAGCTTCTTACCCGGATCCTGGGCAGTTAGAGGCCGATTCATCCACCCCTGCTGACTGGGGGAGTGGGGCGCAATAGAGAGGGGAGCGAGGCAGTCCTCCTGACGGCTGCTAACCCCTCCACAGGCGAATTCCGGCTCCTCTGCGTGTAGCTAGGCCGGGGCCGCGGTCTTTCCTGGCGGCGTTCGGGGGTCCGGATCGGGCCGGAGCTGCGCTGAGGCCCCCTGCAATTCGGATTGGTGCACTGGCGGCGGCTGTGGGCGACGGAGGTAGTGGAGGACACATCGGTTGCTGCTCACTCCCCAGTCCATCCTGCATCCGGGCCCGCTCGCGCTGCTAGGCCGCGGCCGCGGACTTTCCTGGAGGACATCGGAGCTCCGGAGCGGAGCGGAGGAGCGCTGCGGCCCCCTGCACATGAGAGAGGTGGGCTGACGCGGGCTGTGGGTGGCTGGATAGAGGTGGACACACTGACTGCTGGCCCATCCATCCATCCATCAATCCTGCGTCCAGGCCCGCTCGACCTGCTAGGCCGCAGCCGGGGCCTTTCCTGGCGGTCCAACCGGGCCCCTCTCTCCCCCCTTCTCCTCTTGTGACTCTCCAGGGGGAACACCTAAAACCGCCAACTATATATTCAGGACACAGTGCGCACCCTGAATGCGGCGCCGGAGCTCGGGTGCAAGGTCCAACAAAGGGGGCAGAAAACTAACTTTTCAACCGTTACCAGACCCCCCTCCAACGCCCGCTGATCTCCCGGTGCAAAGCCGTACCACCCGGAGCTCCCACAGGGCCTCACAGATAGGCCCCATGGATTCGGCTGAAGCCCGACCGCCCTGGCTGGCGGAAGTCATGGCGGCCATTGCCACATGCCAGTCCACCTTAACCACAAAAATAGAGGCCGTCCAGATGGACGTAGGCCTTATCCGCCAGGACATGGACAAGCTTAGGACCAGGATGGCGGAGACCGAGCAGAGAGTTAGTAACACTGAAGATGTGGTCGCAGAACAGGGCGCAGCGCTCCGCACTCTCCAAACCAAAGTCAAAGCCCTTGAATATAGAGCCGAGGACGCCGAAAACAGAAACCGGCGCAACAACCTCCGCATTGTCGGTCTACCCGAGGGGGTAGAGGGGAGTGACCCTATAGGCTTTATAGAGGGTATGCTGCGTACCCTCCTCCCCGAGGCTCGCATGTCACCCCAATATGTGGTGGAAAGGGCGCACCGCATTCCTCCTAAGCCGGGACCTCCTGGAACCCCGCCGCGAACCTTCATCCTCCGCCTGCTCAACTTCCGGGATCGGGACGAAGTTCTCCGTGCCTCCAGGCTCGTGGGCGACCTACGATTCCAGAACGTCAAGCTGATGGTCTTCCCCGATTATTCGGTAGAAACACAGAAGCTCAGGAAATCGTTCGACCAGGTCAAGGCGACTCTGAGGGCGCGCAACATCCGTTACAGCATCCTTTTCCCGGCCCGTCTGAGAGTACAGGACGGGGAATCGACCCGCTTCTTCACTAATCCCAGGGAGGTGTCTGTCTGGTTGGAGTCGCTGCCGCGGGCCCGCTGATTGGACGCATGGTATGTACTATTTGATACCACCCTTGTTTTGAATTTGCCTATATCGGTGGGGCCGGCGGACTGGCCCCCTGGGCGGAGCTCTCACACCTGTTATTGCACCTGTTGTGTCCGGCTAATCCCTTTGGTGTGTGCAGCACCGACGGTGGCGGCTGGCCCCCGCCGGTGTGGGAACCCAAGTTAGCGCCCCTGACGTGGTCAGGAGAACACTCCTTATTCCCCTTTTTTTGGGTCTTTTTATCCCCCCGTGTGACACTGGGGACCATACCACGTTTACTCCCTTGTCACTGGATCGACTGTACTGCTGGGACGCGTTCCTGTCCGCTTCCATCCTCCTGAACCCCTGTCCCTTACAGCTTGTTGCATTACCAGCGGAAGTCTCGCACTTAGAGAGTCGCTCAAACAGTTGCTCGGCCCCCCCAGAATTTATCCGGGGGGCTGAGCTCGCCTCTTGCACGGAACCCCCTTTGCAGCCGGCGAGCTGTTATTGTTTGGGATGGATACCCTCCTCAGTTTTAGGGGGTTGGGTGGGGTGGGGGGTGGGGATTGTTGCCCTACTGGGGCTATTTTTCTTGTTCTGATCTGTTTTTTTCTTTTTGTTGTTTTTGTTTTCATTATGTTTTTGCTTTACATTCAAAACGTTGATACTTCAGCATTGCTCTGTTTCCAGATGTGTACATCCTGGGTCTGGGGGTCAGGTCCGGGAGTCATGCGGTGTTATCCTATCCCCCCTATCAATCTGACGGTCCATGTCAGCAGTTAATATCCTATCGTGGAACACCAGGGGGTTGAATTCCCCGACCAAACGCTCCCTGGTGTTCCAATTTATTAAGTCTTATAACCCGCATATTTGTGTCCTACAGGAAACGCACCTCATGGGGAGTAGAATTCTCTCACTTAAAAAGCCATGGGTGGGCCACCACTATCACTCTACCTATTCTAGCTTTTCTAGAGGGGTCAGTATACTTGTGTTAAAGTCCCTCCCGTTCCGGCTCCTAGACCTGATTCTCGATCCTGATGGTAGATACGTCATAATTCATGCCGTGATTCATTCGCTGACCTGGACCATAGTGGGTCTATATCTTCCCCCGCCAGCCTCCCTGTTGCTGCTGAACCACATAACGAGCAGGGTGGCCGAGTTCACCTCTGATAATACTGTGTTTTTGGGGGATTTTAACTTGGTCCCCGATCCAGATATGGATCGCCTGACGCCTAGAGGTCGACACTACTCTGGGTTGGCTGACTGGGCTGATGTCTATGGACTGACGGACGTGTGGCGGTGGAAACATCCTCGGGACTTGGCCTACACCTGCCACTCGGCCTCCCACAGGACGTTCTCCCGCATAGATCTGGTATATGCGGGCAGACCGGTCCTGCAAAGGGTTACGGATGTGCGGATCCTGCCTAGGGGGATCTCAGATCACGCACCATTGCTTTTGGCGCTGGATTCCTCTAGGGGCCATCCTGTTCGCCTGTGGAGACTGTCCAGGTTTTGGATCTCGGACACCTCTGTGGACGACCAGTTCCAAACTGAATTGACCGGTTATTGGGCGGACAATGAGGGCACGGCGGGGACCGGGACTGTATGGGATGCCTTTAAAGCCTCCACGAGAGGACACTACCAGACCATTATTGCCAGAGTTCGTAGGGAACGCAGCGCAGACTTAGTGAGGGCGGAAAGGGAGGCTGCCAGTGCAGAAGAGACCTTTATTAGGACCCGTGACCCCCAACACTATGCCCACCTGCAGCTCCTGACGGGGGAGGTCCTTAGTATCCGTACCTCACTTACCCAAAAAAAGCTACTCGCTCAGTCCCATAGGATTTTTGAACAGGGGGAGAGGTCGGGTAGGATGCTGGCTTGGCTTTCCAGGGAGCAGGAGGGGGGGGGGTCAGTGTCTCCCATATTACGGGCCCCACGGGGGAGCGGGTAAGCTCTCCCGGGGGTATTAATCAGTGCTTTGCCGACTTCTATCGTGCACTCTATGGCTCAAGGGTGGATTATGGTGATGAGGACCTGGTGAAGTATTTGGGGGACATTGACATTCCGGTCCTTACGGCGACCTACCGTGAGCGACTCGACGCCCCTGTCACGGTGCAGGAGATCCAGCGGGCCCTTAAATCTATGCAATCTGGCAAGACGCCCGGGCCTGATGGAATTCCTGTAGAGTTCTACAAACACTATGCAGACGAACTAGTGCCCAGACTACATTCCCTATTTGCGGTGTCCGCGCAGCAGGGAGAGCTCCCTGTTTCCATGGGTGAGGCGGTCATAGTGGTGATCCCGAAGCCGGGGAAGGACCCTTCCCTCTGTTCCTCGTATCGCCCTATCTCGTTGCTGAACGTTGATGCGAAGATCCTGGCCAAGATCTTGGCAACAAGACTGAACTCTGTCATTACTGCCCTGGTACACTCGGATCAAACAGGCTTTATGCCGGGTAGGGGAACGGATATTAACATTAGACGCCTCCTCACCCACATTGATGGGGCTGGTGAGGGGTCGACGGGAGTGGTGGCCTCACTTGACGCAGAGAAGGCCTTCGACTCTGTAGAGTGGGGCTACCTCTGGGGGGTGCTCGATAGCTTCGGGTTTGGGCCAGGCTTCCTGAAATGGGTACGCATGTTATATAGCTCCCCATCTGCTAGAATTCGGACCAACGGCTGCCTATCAGACGTCTTCCCCTTGGGTCGCGGCACGAGACAGGGGTGCCCCCTCTCCCCGGGTTTATTTGCCCTTGCTATGGAACCACTGGCCATCCTGTTGAGAGCTGAGACGAGGGTCCGGGGATTGAAAATAGGCCCAATTGAAGAAAAGCTGTCTCTGTATGCGGATGATGCCCTGCTATACCTGGCGGACGCCTCTTCATCCCTGCAGGCGGCTTTAGATCTGATTGATCAATTTGGGGGCTACTCCGGTATTCGCATCAACTGGGACAAATCGGTCTTGTTTCCCCTATGTCCCTCGGCCCCGCGTCCCACGACACGAACGCGGCTCAGGTGGGTGGACGAGTTTACATACCTGGGCATCAAGATTAGCGGCAAGATTGGTGACTACGTTGGCAAAAACATACAACCACTCATGACCCAACTAGTGACCAAGTGCGCGGTGTGGCGGTCCCTCCCTCTGACGCCAGTGGGTAGAGTCAACCTTTTGAAGATGGTCTTTCTCCCGAAATTCCTGTACTTCTTTCGCAATACCCCCTCGTATATCCCTAGGTCTTTCTTCCGGAGGTTGGACAGCCTGCTGATCTCTTTTGTCTGGGCTGGGAGACCCCCCCGGGTGGCGAGGAAGACCTTGTATTTGTCTTTGTCCGGAGGTGGACTGGCGCTCCCTAATTTTTTGCTTTACTACTGGGCAGCTGTCCTGGTTACGGTGAGATGGTGGTTCTCCCAGCCTAGACAAAATCCGGCGGTCACACTTGAGGCGGCTATTGTGGGCTCTTATGCGGCCCTGAGCAATCTACCGTTTCGTGGCCTCAGGGCCAGCCCCTGTATGACGACCCTCATGCGGACCACAGTTAAGGTCTGGCAGGAGGCTCGACTAATGTACCGGCGACCCAACTTGGTATCCCCGCATATGCCCTTGTGGGCTAATCCTATGCTGCCTCACATGAATAGTATCCCAGATCCATCCCTGTGGGCGAAAAAGGGAATCGTTACTCTGAAACATATAGTGAAAGCGGGTACGATTATGCCTTTCCAAGAACTCAGGCAGGCGTATCTCCTGCCGGTCTCTTTCCAATTTAGGTACTGGCAGCTGAGACATGCTTTTGAGGCCCAATTCCCAGAGCCTATAACCCTGGAGTCAGACTCTATTGAGCGACTCTTATCCTCCGCCCTCATGGACCGCCCCCTCTCGTCCCTCTACCTGTACCTCACGGTACAGTATGATGCCAAGCTTACTAAGCCGTGGGAGGAATGGAGGGCTGATATTCCGTCACTGGACGAGGAGGAGTGGAGGGATTGCCTTGCATCTTATATCCCTGTTATGATAGCTGCAAAGGATAGGTTTATACAATTTAAATTTCTCCACAGAGCCTACTACACCCCGCAGAGGCTGGCACGTATTTACCCGCAGCGAGATCCTAATTGTCAGAGATGCAGGCAGGAGATAGGTACGTTTTGGCACATGGTCTGGTCGTGTCCGAAACTCCAGCCCTATTGGGTGGATGTGGCTTCCAGACTGACGGACGTGACTGGCTTAAACGTGCCGACTGACCCCAAGATCCTACTCCTGAATCATATGGAGGACGTGGAAGGGGATAGATATTGTAAACTCTGCCTGACCTTCTCACTATTTTATGCTAGGAGGGAAATCCTGCTCAAGTGGAAATCTGAGGACCCCCCCACATGCGCCGCCTGGCAGCGCTCTGTCGACTCAGTACTTTCTCTATATAAATTGACTTATGAGAGTAGACAGTGCCCCGCGAAGTTCGACAAAATTTGGTCTTCATGGCAGACCACTCGCTCTGACTTGGAACCCCCCCCTGGGTGTGACTGACTGGGCTGTTTGTTGGGAGTGGCTTCCCCCCCCCCTACCCCTCTTGGTCCCTGGACTTTACTGCTACTCAGGGTTGTTGTGTGGCCGGGGAGGGGTGAACTAGAGTCGTTTTATGCACGACCGGGGTTGGGCCAATGTTTGTTGATTATTTGCATTTAGCAACGAATGAGAGGGGTGTGATCCCCCGGATGTGACGCATTATCCTGTTTGTTTGCTCTGCACTGGAGGATGTGCTATTTACTGGTTGTATTGTAATGCTGATTTGTCTAATAAAAACTCTCTGTTAAAAAAAAAAAATGATGGTGCACTTATATGCACCAAACCGTATTTACATAGGAAGCGCTGTTGCGCACTTGCGCAATCTTTCGCGCCTACCATTAGCAAGCGCAGCCAATGTAATCTTCAACATTTTTGTCTGAATACTGTAGATAACTTTACTAGTTTCTCGTCTTCTGTTACCAGGCTAAAAATAATGTATATAATTTTGTTTAAATGCACAAATTCTGTCCAGAACATGTAGATCTGTCTTACAACTAATCAAGCCTTTTTACATCCTTCTTTCAGCTTACTCAACTGCACATGCACATTGACAAACCACACCATTTTATGCTCGCCTGAGAGGGCGCACACGTTTTGGTTTGTTAAATATGTGTGTTGCACACGGGCGCATCTGCGTTCTCCAGAGTGCACAACTGCTTATACATTGAGCTTGTGCTCATTGTAATGCTGATCATGTTAATGAGCTTTTCCTTATCACATGGAGAATATTGCTTCCACTTTTATTCCTTTCATTCACTTCTTTTTGCAACAACTCAATAATCATTCTAGAGATCTTCCTTCTATCAACAACTATGCAGATGGTTCCTGGACTTGTAATTGTGCATTTTATGGTGATAGTCTATAATCATTGTTGGAGCCAAAACTTCCATGAAAACATCTTCTCAATACATGTCTGTGTATTGTGCATTCTGGACAATTAATTTCCCCATACACTGTGCAATTTGATTGGATAATGTTTAAATCCACACATTTGTCTGAGCAATTAATTTCCCCATACACTGTGCAATCTGATTGAATAACGTTTAAAACCACTAATTTCTCTGAGCAATTCATTTCCCCATACACTGTGGAATCTGATTGTATAATGCTATCTGAGTAGCTGTTTCCTAAATGAAGTTAGATAAACTAAGGGACGAATTTTTCATTGCGCACGTGCACATCAATAAGCAGCACGTGAGAGCGTTCATTGAGCAGGTGCGCGTGTTCGCGCCAAAACCCATCTCCTATGTTATATAAGGGGGCATGTGGTTTGTGTAGATTTGCCTAAAGTGAGGCCACCTTTTTGTGTGTATACTTTGTTATGCAGGCATCGATTTTATTATTGCTTAGTTTAGATTGTTTGTTTTTAGTAACTATTCAAAATATATGCAAATCACGGTTAGGCTCCATGTACACTGAAGCTGATAAACTGCAGTTTATTGGCGTTTTGGCGTTTTTAAAAAAAAGCCCATTAACTGCACTCTATGTTAGCCTATGTGTTCATGTACACATAGCGTTTTTTAGCGTTAATGAGCAGTGGAGTTAATGGGCTTTTTTCTGAACGCAAGAAATACGCGTTCAAAGTGCTGTTTTTCGGCGGGAAAAAACGCTAAAAAACGCAAAAAAACTCTGAAAAACGCTAATAAACACTCAAAAACGCTCAAAAACGCAGGTCGCCAGCGTTTTTTGATCCATAAAAAAAAAAAAAAAGCTAAAAAACGCTAACACTGAAAAACGCTAATAAACTCTAGTAAAAAACGCTGATAAAAGCTATATTTTAAAGCAGCTTTTTCTGCCAGAAATCTGGCGTTCAAAACGACCATTTTTGAGCTTCTGTGTACATGGAGCCTTACTTCACTAATAAGAATTGTTTACTAAAATGTTTTCAGTTGTTACCTATTTTGACCTTAAATTTCTTATAAAGTGTAGCATGATACACACAAGACAGGGAGGTCTATGTATGTAGTTGGAGGGATGTGTGTATAATGACTTGCCTTTTTCTTTGATATACTCACTTAGCTGTATGAAAGTTTATTCATTTGTCTTGATTTTGTTATCTATGTGCTAAAGACTTGTTTGTCCTGAGTGCTTGCTCTTTTGTATGTGGTGTGTTTTGTTTGTTTTTCTGTGCATAGGCAACCTCCACAAGATTTTTCTATGCAGATGATGCACGACCCCTGGAAATATGACTACTTCCTGGTTCATTGTTAGGATTTCGTCCAATCATCTTTTTCCAGGAAGTTGATTGATACTGCTGCCAGCGTTCCTCGCCAAACCTTCTCTGAGGAGGAGCTCTTTGTTATTTGCAGTGTGAGATGTATCCCCTGGGAAGGGGGGGGGGGGGGGTCATTTGACTATGTTTAGCTGTGTGTACATCCTCATTTTTGTTGTTTGTGTGTGTGTGCATTATATAAATACACATTTTTCTGTACATACATGCACTCAACATATCTGTCTCTCTCTCCTTATTGATAAATGTACATTTTTTTTTTAGAAGGTCTCTAGGCACATCCGAACTGGCCACCGTGTATATATGCTGCTACTTTGACATTATATACCGTTATGGCAGCAGCTAGCCGCCATCACCCTGGTATATTTTTAAACAGTGGCCGATCCTGTTTCACATAAAAGTGGTCCCAGTGGTGTATTCACCACAGGATCACTTTTATGGGCAGCAGGAGAGGTGCCACTCCTCCCACCTGTTCCCGGTCATTTTCCTCACTTACCAGAGAGATCAGCAGCGGCAGAAACAATCTGTTTTGGTGTAGTGATGGGCAGGAAGTCAAGTGAGGGCAAGATGGGCCCACTCAACTCTATGCCCTTGGAGGACTGGAGCAACGTCAAACGCCACTTCTGCCTGCCGGCCTTAAGGGCCCATTTGTTTTTTGTTTTTTTTTATGAATAATTTTTTTTTTTTTATTGCTTTCAAGTGTAAATGTGAGATCTGAGGTATTTTTTTACGTAAAGAGGCCCTGTCCTGATTATTTCCTTCTATCGATTTTCTATCGATTTTCTATCGATTTTTACATTCCTTGTAATAGGAATAAAAGGGTTTCCCAAAAATAAACTCAAAGAGGAGTTCCGCCAAAAAAAACTAAATTAAAAGTCAGCAGCTACAAATACTGTAACTGCTGACTTTTAGTATTTGGGCACTTACCTGTCCAGGGATCAAGAGATGTCCTCACCCGAGGCAATTTTTAAATTTTACAATTGGCTCTTGGGTGTTGGCTTTGCCATCTTGGCTACAGTAAACCAGCAGTGAAGCCTTTCAGCTTCACAGCCAGTTACCTACTGCACATGCACAGAGCGAAGGGGACTTTGTGAATGGCCTGGTGGCAGGAGAAGGAGGAAGGACGGAATGTCCGACTGAGATTCTCCCAAGTGGGAGCGGTAATCAATCAAATCAAGGTACCCACTCCCCCCTCCTTTCCCGAAAGGTGGCAAATGTGGCATCAGAGGGGGGGGGGGGGCAGGCAAACAAGCGGAGCTTCACCTTTTGGGTGGAGCTCTACATAAACGTAATCTTTTCTGTCCATTTACCAGGTGTAGTACTGATTGCAGTTCCAGCTGGGAGAAATACATCTTCAGGTCCTCCACTTGGATGCATTTCTGGAGAGTGGATACGTTGTGGTACAAGGCAAGAACTGGCATCAAGAATTTGCATAAACACCCTATGTCAAGGGGATGCCATACACAGACATCCAATACAGGTGATCAGATCATTGGGCTGCACTTAAGGAATCAGGAACAGAGTAAGTGAAAATATATATATTCATTGAAGATAAAGACACACGTGTAATCAAACAACAGCAAACCATAAACAAGAAACAAATACAAAGAGAACACAACAAACCCCAAAATCACCTAATCTAACTAATATGTACAAGTAAGGCCCCATGCACACGAGACGCCAGTGCAAACTCTGCTGAACACACATTTTTAAAGGCTAAAACCGGCGTTTAAAAACGCCTGTTTTGCCGCGATTTTAGCGGCGTTTTACCGCGTTTGCATCTATAGGCGTTTAGTTAAGAAACATCATAAGACCCTCCCTAAGCTCAAAAAACAGTATTATTTAACCATTTCAGCCATTTTGGGAGACCAACAGCTAAGAGAGCAGCAGTGTACTTATATTTAGCGTATCATCTGCCACATCATCTGCCACAAGCTGTGGATTGTCCACTTGCCACGTCACCTGGCCACGTCACTGTATTGCGTTTTGCCACAATTTGCGGATTGTCCACCTGCCACGTCACCTGGCCACGTTACCTGCCACAATTTGTGGATTGTCCACCTGCCACGTCACCTGGCCACATCACCTGGCCACGTCACCTGCCACAATTTGTGGATTGTCCACCTGCCATGTCACCTGGCCACAAGTTGTGTATTGTCCACTTGCCACGTCACCTGCCACGTCACCTGCCACAATTTGTGGATTGTCCACCTGCCACGTCACCTGCCCACATCACCTGGCCATGTCACCTGCCATAATTTGTGGATTGTCCAACTCCCACATCACCTGGCCACGTCACCTGCCACAAGTTGTGGATTGTCCACTTGCCACGTCACCTGCCACTTCACCTGGCCACGTCACCTGCCACAATTTGTGGATTGTCCACCTGCCACGTCACCTGCCACAATTTGTGGTTTGTCCACCTGTCACGTCACCTGCCACATCACCTAGCCACGTCACCTGCCACAATTTGTGGATTGTCCACCTGCCATATCACCTGGCCACGTCACCTGCCACGTCACCTGCCACAAGTTGTGGATTGTCCACCTGCCACGTCACCTGCCACAATTTGTGGATTGTCCACCTGCCACGTTACCTGCCACGTCACCTGGCCACGTTACCTGCCACGTCACCTGGCCACGTCACCTGCCACAATTTGTGGATTTCCACCTGCCACGTCACCTGGCTACATCACCTGCCACAAGTTGTGGATTGTCCACTTGCCATGTTAGCTGTCACAAGTTGTGGATTGTCCACTTCCTACGTCACCTGCCACAAGTTGTGGATTGTCTACAGTGCAATGCAAGCAATTACAGTTTTTTTAAATATTTTTTTAATGGTTTTTCATCATTTGCCATAATTTTTGAGATTTCTAATGTAAAAAAATAGGTCACCTTTAAAAACGCTTATAAACGCAAACTTGGCATAACGCCGGTACTGCGTTTAGCGGCGTTTAGCATCTGAAACGTGGAAAACGTTTGCGTCTGAACCCATTTTTTTGCTTCTGGAAAAACGAGGTTAAACGCAACTGCTTGTAAACGCCAAAAAACGAGAGTGTGTGCATGGACACATAGGATAACATTGAATGGGTTCAGGGGCAGTTGAAAAAAGCGTCCAACTCCCTCTGAACACGCGTTTAAGAGCAAATAACAGCGTCTCGTGTGCATGGGGCCTAAAGGGAACATACATACATAAACAAGGCAGGGACGAGAGACAAGGGGAGCAGAAGGCCAGGTACTGGGAGCAGTCAGCAAGGGGGAGCTGGAAGCCGGTATCAGGGGACAGGACTCAGGGACAGGATACAAGAAACAGAGTCCAGGACAAGGCAGGAAAAGGATCAGGTTCAGGCAAACGGATCAAGTTCAGGCAGGGACCAGGCTTACAAAAGGAATTCTGGATCATTGAGCCTTGGTTTAGGGCGGGCTTATATAGTCCAGCAGACCCAGATCAGGTGTGTTTGATGGCTGGTTGAAAGTCTTGGTGGGGAGACACCCGCTGGTGGCCACCAGAACTACACCCACTGGTGCCAAACGCAACAGTGCCACCAGCAGGTGAGCCCAGCAATGACACCATTCCTGACAGTTCCCCCCCCCCCTTAAGGAGTGGCCTCCGGACGCTCCATTCAGCCCTTGGTTTGACAGTCCGAGTGGATGCGGAAACATCCTAAAAAGTTTCCATGCTGAGTCTGCGGACTTCTTCGCACTTTCTAGGCCAGAGTCCTTTAGTTCACTGGGGGACGTGCCACTAGAGTCTGAAAATAGAACACGCACCCCACCACCAGGGTCAGGAAGTTTAGATCCAGAAATAAAAATTAGCAGGGCAACGGGCAAGAACCCATCGGAGGCAGACCACGCAGGGGCATTACATTCAGGCTGGGTGACAAGCAGGATTGAAACAGCGGAAAAAAGGGCATCCATCAGGAAGACATTAGCGGCCAGCTGGGCATCAGGAACAGGTTTAGCAGGGACCATATCATCAGGCTGGGCAGCGGGCTCCGGGTCATCAGGCTGGGCAGCGGGCTCCGGGTCATCAGGCTGGGCAGCGGTAAAGAAACCACCAGGCAGAGTATCAGAAATGGACCATCAGGAACTGGATCGTGAGGCTGGATACCAGGTACAGGATCACTAAGCAAGACAGTGGGCTCTGGGACATCAGACTGGGAAGCGGGCACATCGAGCTGGAAGGCAGGCACTGAGATGTCAGACTGGAAAGTGGGCACGTCAGAATGGAAAGCGGGCACGTCAGACTGGAAAGCGGGCACCGGGACATCAGACTGGAAGGCAGGCACATCAGACTGGAAGGCAGGCACCGGGACATCAGGCTGGAAGGCAGGCACCTCAGGCTGGAAGGCAGGCACCGGGACATCAGGGTGGAAGGCAGGGACATCAGGCTGGAAGGCAGGCACAGGGACATCAGGCTGGAAGGCAGGCACCGGGACATCAGGCTGGAAGGCAGGCACCGGGACATCAGGCTGGAAGGCAGGCACCGGGACATCAGACTGGACAGCGGGCACTGGAGCAGCAGACTGAACAGCGGGCACTGGAACAGCAGACTGAACAGTGGGCACTGGATCATCAGGCCAGAACACAGGCACAGGGACACCAGTCTGGAACACGTGCACAGGAACTTCAGGCAGGCAGACTGGCACAGGAACTTCAGGCAGGCAGACTGGCACAGGAACTTCAAACTGGGCAGCAGGTACTGGAACTCTAAACTGGGCAGCAGGCACAAGCGCTGGCACATCAGGCAGAACAGCAGATGCTGGCACATTAGGCAAAACAGCAGGTGCATCAGACTGGATAGCAGGTTCTGGAACTTCAGACCAGGCAGCAGATACTGGAACCTTAGACTGGGCAGCTGGCACATCAGGCAGAACAGCAGGGGCCGGCACAATAGGTGCATCGGACTGTATAGTGGGTACTGGAACTTCAAACCGGGCAGCAGGTACTGTAATTTCAGACTGGGCAACAGGCAGAGAGTTGGCAGGGTTAGGTGGGTCGTCTGGCTCAGCTGGCATTAGAACGGCCTGAAGCAGGTTGGTTGGGAAGGAGTCAGGCTGGAGCAGCTCCGCTGGTACGGGAACAGGCTGAAGCAAGTTGGCTGGAGTGGAGGCAGATTGGGAGTGGCAGGATTGAATGGGTTGGAAAAAACATCAGTTTTTTCTTTGGTTTCGCCACTGAGGATTTGTATATGGATATAGGACTGCAGGTAATGGTTGTAGCTGGTAGAGGTGAAGAGCGGAGGGATGGTGAAACAGAGGGTGCAGACTTTGAAGGGGGTTTTGGAGGAACTGATGGAGGCAGCCGAGAAGAAGCAGAAGGGTTAAAGGCAGGGTAAGTGCAGCAGGAGGAAACAGGGTACTGGTACTTCATTGTTAGCAGGGTGTATTGTTTAGCAAAAGTGGGAATTGGGGGTAAAGGAGAGGAAGACATCCCAGCAGGTTGGTGTCTAGACATAGAAATGGATGGTTGGGAGCTGACAGGGGCTGAGTACAACAAACTTGACCAGGCCTGTAATAAGGGTTTCACAAAGCCGAGACCAAATAATTTTTTTTTTTAAATGTATGTAATCATTTTAATGTCATGGTATTATATGTAAATGTTTCTTATATTGTAAAAAACTTAATAAAGAAAACTTTAAAAATAAATAAATAAGGGTTTCACAAAATCAGGTGTAGCGGGGTCTCCTTTAAGACTCATTGGACTACCTTTCCCAGAACCCCCCTTGGCACCCAGGGTGCAATGTTGTCACCACAGAAACTCATGGGTGGAGCTATATAAGGAGGAGGCGAGGCTAAGCTCAGCCTCTTTGGGACACGAGACTTCAGTGGACAGATCTTCCTGTGCGGATCCGCTGTGGTGCAAGGCCTGAAGCCTGGGGCCTTGCGCTGCTACCCAAAGAGCCTTCCACCCCCATAGCAAGCCTGGGTGGCATCGGACTTGGTCATCCTCAACCGTTGCTGAGCCGGAGACCCGACCGCTGCAGACACTGTGTGTGGAGACACAGCAGGTGGAAGTCCCGGACTGGGATCGCGTCCAGAGTGGTGAGCGAGCACCTGCTCAATCCATATACTTTACACTATTGTTAGGCCTACAGACTGCCGTGGCCCACCAGTTCATATTTGAGTCCCCACTGGAGATCCATAGCAGAACTGAGTCAAACGGATCTCTAGTGAAGTGTTTTCGTGTTGGTACTTTTACCCCCCCCACCCCTTTTGGATTACAAATGTGTTCCTGAAATGTGCACCACCATTTAAAGACTTGCATGCAAAGAATTCATCTTCTAGAGACTGAGTTATAGGATCAGGCCTGACCGGGTATTAGAGTTTAGTAGCTGCGCCACAGGGCGCTTAGTTAACGGTCGCCCCACGAGGCACGCCATTACTGTGTTTCATTAATGCATAGTGTACCAATTGCTGCAGGACTCTGCCAGAAGCATATGTTATCTGTTTTACTGTTGATTTATTTTACTAAGTGAGAGTAAACTCATTATTCTTTTACTACTTGCATTGGTCTCTGAATTTTCCATAGAGCATAAGCTAAATTATCCTAGACTAACTGTGCCAGAGTGGGTCGAGTGAATTGCCGGGGGTTGGCGGAGCTGTATTCAGGGCCCAAAACTAATACTGCGGCCCTCTTAGCTGAGGGTATCGCTATAAGTGGGGGTTCTCGTCCGGGATCCTGATACAGCAAGTGAACACGCCAGAGGTACCGGCATGGACCCGCTAACAGTAAAAGCGTGGTGCGAAGCATCTAAAGCAGAGCCAGACAAGTCGGTAGTCATCAGCCTGCCGGGGGAGGAGTGGTCAACAGAGACGATAGAGCAGCTAATGCTGTCCGTGTCCCCAGATCATACACCGTGGGTGACGGAGATAAAATCAGATCCAGATATCTTGTATCAGTATGCACTAGTTGAGTACTGGGGCGGGATGCCAGAGACTTTCAAGCGCAACTGTGTGCGGATGCCAGACAACAAAACCTATAGGTTGGCGCACGCAGTAACTGTAAAGAAGGAACTATCACCAATGGGATCACCGCAGGCTGCGGCCCGTGCCCCACCTGAAAGAGGAGACAGGGCGACGCCTCCGGTGGCACCTGCACCTGTCGCTGCTATATCACCAGAACTGATAAATGCAATAGGGGATCTGCTAACCAAGTGTCAGAAGACAAGCACGGTGCATGTGGAGACTAGCTACCGGAGACTAAAGACATTCTCAGGGAAGTGTACCCCAGTTGATGTCTTATTAGACGAAATGCGTCGGGTTTCTCGTGCCAGTTCTTACTGCCCATCTCACGCATCCTTGACATTTGGAGCTTACCACCTCTGAAGTTTATCTCTGGGTTTGTTTGCATATTTTTTGTGTGGATTGCCCCCTTTCTTTTGAAATTTTGGGGATTGAACTGCTTGTTTGCTGTTTTATTGGAATTTTATGGTTGCTTTTTAATAAATTCCTATTTTGGATTTACACTATGTGGAAGTGCTCTTTCCTGTTTTTTTGGTGACACGATCCTTATGGAGGGCTTTGGGTTCACACGCTGATCACCCACATTTGGAGAGAGTCACAGTTTGAAACGTTGAAAGACGCCATCAACAGGAGAGGACAAACTTGGATTCCCATTTGCTGGTCCCTGACATGGACATAAGCCTGATAGATCCACCGCTATATGGTGAGCTGGATCTACAACACTCGGTAAGAGTAGTCATTTCTTATTTTCTGTCCCTGACCCAATGGTGAAGGCACTCCCGGGCGTTACATCTTATTGGCATACAAACCATCCACTTCAAGGAACCATTTGAAACAGGACTTGCATATCCACAGATGACAATTTTTGGATATTGGTTCTCGCCTGTACTAAGAGACATTTTAAAATCTTGTTTGCACTGAACTCTGTGGATATTTATATATAAGTCACATAGTTTTGTTCCTCACAGGAGATTCACGGTTATGTGTACGATTTATGCACCAATCATAGGTGTTATAGATTTTTTATGATTTTTATAAGTGTTCACTGAAGAGAGTCATTATAATTTATACATATTTTTATATATTTTTTTGTGTTTATCTTTATGGGTGTCAGTGGTTCTCCTAGATTTTGGTGATACATCACTGCAAATATTGTTTGAATAGATTTATTATTCATTCATGTATATATGTCACATGTGTTTGTCACAACGTTTATTATTTGGTCTTCTATAGGCCATTCGGTTCTCTATTGAGTCCCAATATATATTTGAATTCACTTTTGAATTTCACATAGCGCCACATTTATATACTCTTATATTTTTTACATTTTTGTCAGATTGTTATGTTGGCTGCTAATATATAAATTCTTTGCGAGGTTGGCGCAGTATTTTTTGCTTTTTCTACTTTTACAATTCTCAGGGAAGCTCCCTGTCCCTGCAGGGGAGGAAGACTTCGATACTTGGGTGGAACAGGCATTACAAGCAGTGGAGGCATTGGAGGTGCCTGAAGCGCAGAAGAGGCAACGAGTGATAGAAAGCCTTAAAGGCGCAGCAGCAGAAGCAGTGAAAAGTTTCCGATTTGGAAATACAGACTGCACGGCTCAAGACTGTCTAGCCATGCTACAGGAAGAGTTTGGTCAGTTAGAAAAGGTGACAGAGATGGTCTACCAATTTGAACATACTTTCCAACAGCCGAATGAGAAGCTTTCAGAGTATGTCAGAAGGCTGAACAGGTTGCTGTGTAAGATTGTCTTGAAGAAGGGGATGATGCCCCAAGATACAGATGCGGCAAGAATGAAGCAAGTCTTAAAGGGAGCGTTGCGCTCGGATCCAGTCTGGTTGCACCTGAAAACCTCGGGAGGAGGAACGTCACTGACTTACTCTGATTTGATAAAAATCATCAGAGATGAAGAGGCACTGCAGAAGGATCAGCAAATGATAAAGACAAGTCATGCTCCTACGCCAGTGATAGTCAACTCGCTGATGACTCCAGAAAGGGACTCAGAAGAGGACACTTTGAAATCACAAATGTCTCAGGTGTTAGAGATGCTGACCTCTCTGATGGCGAAAGACACACAGGGTCCAGAGAAAGAGGTGGCGAGGAAGGAACTGTTCCCAGTTGTTTCGGCACCTGCATCCCTACAAGACTAGGGGGATATAATCTGTTTTAACTGTAGGGGAGTTGGCCACATTGCAGCTACATGTTCCAGTCCCAAGAAAAAGAAAACAGATAACCGCAAGCTGGCGGGAAACTCCAGAGGGCCCCGGTGAAGGAGTCAACCTGGTGCCCATCATCTTCAGTGAGCTCCAAACTGAATGAGAAGCAGAAGAAAAGAGGAGACAAAACCCCTCAAGGGAAACACAGCGTCACTCAACAGAGATACACCCCAGAGAAAGGGGGTAAGACCCCCCAGAGGAGGCACAACATTCCCCAAAAGGGGCATACATCTAAGAAAAACAATAATATCCCTCAGCGGGTCTGTGCACCCATTGAAAGGAGGGAAATCAATGCATACCAGGCTCAAGAAAGACTAAAGTCCAAAGGGAGTTGGACAAGAGCGAGTCCGAAGGGAAAAGACCAGAAGAAGGCAACCACTGTCAGGCCATATCCGGAGAAGCTGGTAGGCCCATCTCCTGTAGTGCCCATTCAAGTGGAGGGAGTCTACACCAGAGCCATCTTGGATACTGGGGCACAAGTGACCCTATTATACCGAGATTTCTACGATAAGCACTTGAGTCATCTACCCATCCAGAAGATAGAGGAACTGGAAATATGGGGAATAGGAACCCAGAGCTTCCCTTACGATGGCTATTTGCCCATAAAGATGACTTTCGACCCATCCGTGGCTGGGAAGGCCGAAGTGTTTGACACCCTGGCAGTTGTGTGCCCTCGGCCGCCTTGAGCCAACAAAAGTTCCCTCATAATAGGGACAAACATGGACCTGGTCCGGAGACTCCTGACCCCTTTAGTGAAAGAGAAGGGCCACGCAGCCACCAAAATCCATCCCATGCTGAAGACGGCCTACCAACCACTGGTCCTAGAGCAGAAGACCCCTGGAGAGGGGATAGGGAAGGTATGGAGACTTGGAAGAGAAGGGGTAGTGTTGCAACCCGGCGAAGTAACCTGTCTCAGGGCCACTGTGAAGCTTACTTGGGAACAACCCGGACCCTTTGTCATGCTGGAGTCCGGCCCAAGGGAAGAGTCCTTCGGTCTGGAAGTGATACCAGAAGAGATTCTGCTGAAGGCCCTGAAGAAGGCCCATTGTAGAGTTCCGGTGAGTGTTAGGAACACTACAGGTGGCCCCATGGAAATCCCAGCCAGAATGCTGCTGGGCCAGGTGAGCCCTGCTGCCCCGGTTACCCTGTCAGAAGTGAAGGGGACGGGTGAAGGAGGAGATGTTTGGGAGAAGCTGTCCATGGAGAACCCGAATCTACCCAGGGCTTGGAAAGAGAGAGCCAAGGCCCAGTTGACCAGATGGGAGAAGATCTTCTCCAAAGATGAGTTTGACGCGGGGTGTGCAAGGAGTGCCACCCATCGAATCCGCCTCCAAGAAGACAAGCCCTTCAGAGAGAGGGTCAGGCGGGTCCCACTAGCAGATCTGGAGGATGCGACCAATTAGAAGACCCCATGGGGAAATTAGTCCTGGAAGCCCTGGAGAATCAGGATCCAAATAGACTCCTGCGCCACTCCTCAAAGGAAGCTCGCCTGTTGAGGAAAGAGTGGGACAGGTTGCAGGTGCATCAGGGAGTGGTCTACCGAAGGGGCCCCTCTGATGGCCTGGAAGATAAATGGCAATTGTTCCTTCCGGAAAAGCATTGAGAGACTGTTCTGATTGCCCTGCATGACAATCACGGCCACCTAGGGGCGGAAAGGACCTTTCAACTCGTCAGAAGTCGGTTCTATTGGCCTTGCATGAGGGCAGAAGTAGAAGAGTACTGCCACTCATGTGCACGCTGCATCCAGAGGAAGACTTTACCCCATCAAGCTGCCCCAATGGGCCATCTGCAAAGTCAAGGCCCAATGGATCTGGTATGCATTGATTTCCTCTGCCTCGAGCCCGACCTGAGTGGACTAGGAAATGTTCTGGTGATAACCGATCATTTCACCCGGTATGCCCAAGCTTTCCCAACCAAAGACCAGAAGGCTTCCACGGTGGCCAAGGTACTTATGGAGAAGTATTTCGTCCACTATGGGCTACCGCAGCGACTCCATTCAGATCAAGAGAGACTTGGATTCATTAGGGATCAAGAAAACTTGAACCACACCTTACCATCCTCAAGGAGATGCCCAGCCGGAGAGGTTTAACCGAACCCTACTCAACATGTTGGGAACTCTGGATAGTGAAAAGAAACAGCATTAGAGCAGACACATAGCAGCTATAGTCCACGCTTACAACTGTACCACAAGTGATGCTATAGGCTACTCCCCCTATCGACTCATGTTTGGGAGAGAAGCAAGGTTGCCCGTGGACCTGGCCTTTGGCGCATCCTTGGACCATTCCTCAGCCACATCCCACAAGGGATATGTGGACAGGCTCAGACACAGCCTGAAGGTAGCCTATGAACAGGCCCAAGCGGCCTCAGATCAAAGGGGAGCTCGAAATAAAAGAAACTTCGACCTGAAGGTCCGGGTCCAGGATCTACAGCCTGGGGACCGAGTACTACTGTGCAATCTGGGGGTCTCCGGTAAACACAAACTAGCGGACAGATGGAAGCCCGAACCCTATGTCATCTGTAAGAAGCTGCCAGGCCTACCTGTTTACAAGTTGAAGCCAGAGGGAAAGGTGGGGCCACTGAAGACCTGGCACAGGAACCATCTGCTCCCACTTGCCGAAGCAGTCAGGATACCTCCAGCAAGGGACTCTCCTGAACCAGCTTCCATCCTAGATGTCCCCAGACCAAACACTAGGTCCCAGGCCTCTCGAGCTGAAGATGTGGAGGCCTCTGAACTCAGTGGAGATGAAGGAACAGAACTTGATTGGCTGTGGCCTTCCTCAACTCCAGGAACTTCTGCTCTAGATCTTCCAACCACTGAAGACACTATAGATGGAACACTGAATGCAGAAGCCACTGAGTTCATCCCATCTAGTCCTTTGTCAGACCATTGGGAGGATGCCTGTGACACTTACTCAGAAGAGGACCCTAGAGACTCTATGGGGCTGATTTACTAATAACAGTGCGCTGCGCTGGTTCTAACCTTAATTGGTGCGCCGGATAACTCCTTCACTTGGCGCAGGAACCAGCGGCGCACAGCGGCGCACTGTTATATAGTAAATACAAATGTCAGCGGCGCTCTATTGAAAATGAATGGTTCCCAATGGGAGCCCATTGATTTGAATAGAGGTCGCCCGGGAAGTCGGATGAAGCGGATCCGACTCGCGGGGCGACTCGTGTGCCGGCTGACACAGGGACAGCGCGACTTTGCGAGGCAACTTGGACACGACCTGAGCGCGTGAAGCAGCCGCTCAAGTCGTGTCCTAGAGGCGACTAGCTGGCCAAAAATGTCTCCAGCGCGATGGCATCGCGCTGGTTCTCGGCAGCCTTGCTGTCCCGTGTTTGGTATGAATCATGAAGGGGAACTCCACGCCAAATTTTAATGAAAAAAATGGCGTGGGGGTTCCCCTCCAGGAGCATACCAGGCCCTTAGGTCTGGTATGGATTTTAAGGGGAACCCCCTAAGCCGAAAAAACGACGTGGGGGTCCCCCCAAAATCCATACCAGACCCTTAGGTCTGGTATGGATTTAAAGGGAAACCCCCTAAGCCGAAAAAACGGCGTGGGGTCCCCCCCAAAATCCATACCAGACCCTTATCCGAGCACGCAACCTGGCAGGCCGCAGGGGAAGAGGGGGGGATGAGAGCGCCCCCCCCTCCCTCCTGAACCATACCAGGCCGCATACCCTCAACATGGGGGGGTGGGTGCTTTGGGGCAGGGGGGCGACCTGCGGCCCCCCCACCCCAAAGCACCCTGCCCCCATGTTGATGGGGACAAGGGCCTCTTCCCGACAACCCTGGCCGTTGGTTGTCGGGGTCTGCGGGCGGGGGGCTTATCGGAATCCGGGAGCCCCCTTTAATAGTATGATGTCAAAGTCCCAAGGAATGATGGAACTGTGACGTGCTATGGGGGCGGGGTCAGCGGTGGCATCACCCGGTGACCACGCCCATGCCAATATAAGTGGCCGCGCTCCGCTGCCAGAGCATTGTAACGGCGGACAGCGCTGAGGCAACATCGGGCGAAGAGAAGAGGGAAGAAGGCGACGATGAAGACCGGCCCCCGCTAGCAAAAGAGCTGGCAGAAGATAGCGGGGTGCCCGGCAGAAGGCAGAAAGAACCGGAGATCGTGGAGAAGGCACCGGAGAGCGGGAGAAGAACCGGAGAGCGCGGAGACGACACCGGAGAGCAGAACAAGAGACCCCTGAAGTCGGAAGAAGGCGACGAGGAAGCCCGGGACACCGCTAGCAAAAGAGCTGGAAGAAGATAGCGGGGCGCCCGGCAGAAAGACCCCCGAAGACGACGAGGAAGCCCGGGACCCCGCTAGCAAAAGAGCTGGAAGAAGATAGCGGGGCGCCCGGCAGGAAGACCCCCAAAGACGACGAGGAAGCCCGGGACCCCGCTAGCAAAAGAGCTGGAAGAAGATAGCGGGGCGCCCGGCAGGAAGACCCCCGGAGCTGCCTAATAAATTACTTTATTACCTTTTTTTTCCACCAGGTGAATGGGTAGGGGTACATAGGGTGGGGGGCCAGGATCTGGGGTCCCCCTTACCGCAGGTCGCCCCCCCTGCCCCGAAGCAGCAAACCCCCCATGTTGAGGGCACGCGGCCTGGTACGGTTCAGGAGGGAGGGGGGGCTGCTCTCTCGTCCCCCCCTCTTCCCCTGGCCTGCCAGGTTGAGTGCTCGGATAAAGGGTCTGGTGTGGATTTTTAGGGGGACCCCCACGCTTTTTTTATTTTATTTGGCGGGGTTCCCCTTAAAATCCATACCAGACCTGAAGGGCCTGGTATGGATTTTGGGGGGACCCCCACGCCATTTTTTTTTCATTTTGGTGGGGGGGTCCCCTTTGAATCCATACTAGACCCAAGGGCCTGGTATGGACCTGGGGGGGACCCCACGCTGTTTTTTTTTTTTTTAGAGCCGGCAATGTTTATTTCTTTTACATTTCTTTTAACAACCAGCTATAAGCAGGTTAAAAAAAAAATTGACGCAAATTCCCGGTACTACTTTGGATGCAGGTCCATTGAATTCTATTACATCCAAAACACTGTTTTTGGCCTTGAAAAAAAAATCTGCAGTTGCGTTTAAACTCGTTTTTCACAGACGCCAAAGATTTCCACGTTTCAGACGCTGTACCGGCGTTTAGACGCATTTTAGTTTAGAAGCGTTTTTAAAGGTGACCTATTTTTTTACATTGATAAACTCAAAAATTAGGGCAAATGAGGAAAAACCATAAAAAATATATATATATACCGGTATATCAACACAATAATGCAATTGCTTCCATTGCATTGTGGACAATCCACAACTTGGGGCAGGTGACGTGGCAAGTGAACGATCCACAACTTGGGGCAGCTGACGTGGCAAGTGGACAATCCACAACTTGGGGCAGCTGACGTGGCAAGTGGACAATCCACAACTTGGGGCAGCTGACGTGGCAAGTGGACAATCCACAACTTGGGGCAAGTGACGTGGCAAGTGACACGCTAAATACAACTACACTGCTGCTCTCTCAGCTGCTGATACTCACTCTGGCCTCCAAAAATAGCTGAAATCGTTAATAATACTGTTTTTGGAGCTTAGGGCGGCTCCTTATCATGTTTCCTAACTAAACGCGTATAGACGCAAATCTGGTAAAACGCGGCATGCAAACGCCACAAAGCGCGCCTTTCTAAACGCCGCTTTCAAACTTAGTTCTGAACACTTTGCACCAGCGTCCCATGTACATGGGGCCTAAGAACACCTATGCCATTTACAGCTCAAAAAAGCCATGGTGGCCATGAGGCCATAGGCTAACATGGAGAGACGTTTTTAAGCTGCAAAAAACGCTCAAACAAGCGGCTTGAAAAACGTCCGTGTGCATGTAGCCTTATATTAACCACTTGCACACTGGCCACTTAAACCCCCTTCCTGCCCAGACCAATTTTCACATTTCAGCGCTGATGCACTTTGAATGACAATTGCGCGCTCATACAACACTGTAACCCAATGAAAATGTATTATTTTTTGGCACACAAATAGAGCTTTCTTTTGGTGCTATTTGATCACCTCTGCTTTTTTTCTATAAATACAAAAGACCGAGTTAAAAAATAAAAAAATAGATATTTTAACCACTTCAGCACTGGGCCTATTCTGGGACTTCCCTCCTTCATGTAAAAATCATAGATTTATGGCTATAAAATTACTTCAAAACCCCAAACATTATATATGTTTTTTAGCAGACACCCTAGGGAATAAGATGGCGGTCATTGCAAATTTTTATCTCGCTCGGTATTTGCGTAAAAAAATTTCAAACACCTTTTTTTTGAGAAATAAATGGTTTCAGGAATGTAAAAAAAATAACAAAACAGTAAAGTTAGCCCAATTTTTAGGGATAATGTGAAAGATGTTGTTATGCTGAGTAAATAGATACCTAACATGTCACGCTTTAAAATTGCGCACACTCATGGAATAACACCAAACTTCAGTACCTAAAAATCTCCCTAGGCGATGCTTTAATTTTTTTTACACGTTACCATTTTGGCATTACAGAGGAGGTCTAGTGCTAGAATTGTTGCACTCGTTCTAACGCACGCAGCAATACCTCACATGTGTGGTTTGAACGGCGTTTACATATGTGGGCGGGACTTACGTGTGTGTTCGCTTATGAGCGCGAGGTACCGGGGACATGGGTGTTTTTTCTTTTTTTTGATTATTTTTATTTTCTCCTTTTTTGTATTTCTTACTCTTTTTTTACCTTTTTTGTTTTTTGGATCACTTTTTTTCCTATTACAAGGAATGTAAACATCCCTTGTAATAGGAATCTATTGTGACAGGTCCTCTTTATGGAGAGATGCAGGGTCAATAAGAAACCACATCTCTCCTCCAGGCTGGAAAGCATGAGATCGGTCAAAAAAATTCACCAATCTCATGCTGACAGCCGAGATCACGGCTTGGATTACATACGGGAACCCGGCGTGATATCATAAAGTCGCGCCCTGGCCTCCGACGGTCATAGAGATGACTGGTGACCATCTGGTCCCCAGTCATCGCTATGCTTCCCATCCGGCGCCGGCCAATTCGTTCTCCGAGCCCCAGATGGCACGGGAGAGCCCGGAGAAGCACCGGATGGCGGCGGGAGGGGGGAAATCTCCTCCCACCGCCTATAAGAACGATCAAGCAGCGGAACTGCCGCTATGATCGTTTTTATCGTGCACAGAATCGCCGGCTGAAAAGAATGATATCTGAATGATGCCTGCAACTGCAGGCATCATTCAGATGTCACCGCACAAAGCCAAGGATGTCATTTGACGGTGGGTGGTAGGAAAGTGGTTAATATTTCGAAAATTTAGACAAAAGGTAATTTTACTCCTTCATTGATGTACACTGATGAGACTGCACTGATGGGCTGCACTGATAGGCACCGATAAGTTGGCAAGGGTGGGCACTGAGAGGTGGCATTGCTAGTTGGCACTGGTGGGCATTGAGAAGTGGCACTGCTAGGTGGCAATGATAGTTGGCAGTGATGGGCACTGATAGGCAGCACTGCTAGGTGGCACTGATTGGCAGCAGTGGTGGGCATTGATAGGTGGCACTGGCAGGGGCTACGGATTGTCACAAATGACGCAGAATTGCCTCTTCCTCTTCGGGCCTGATGTCCCTTGCACATAAGCCGGTGATTGCCTTTTTTATGCTCACGCTGTCAGCACAAGGAGAAAACAAAAACCATTACCCAGCTTTTGTTTACATCACGTGATCAGCTGTCATTGGCTGACAGCTGATCACATGGTAAAGGGCAGGGATCGGCCCCTTACTTGGATCTGTCATCACCCGAGTCTCAGTGACTCGGTGACAACAGCACGCGCACGCGAAGGGGACGACGTTTGACGGACTCCCGGCAATTGAGGACCGTGCTGTGGCTGGCGATCAGTTATAGCGCTGATCTCAAGTGATTAAACAGCGTCTAAATGGGCCATTGACATGCATCACAATTCAACTTAGGAATGTGTCTTTGCAAAGTTAAACTAAATGAAATCCTTTCTTATTTTTGCTTCGGGATAGAGTGCAGAGGGATTACAAGTCTAGACAGTTTTTGGGGATGTCTGCACCCCTGATAGGGTGAAGACAACTCCCAAATTTGGCCACTTTATGCTTCCAAATAATTCACTTCCTGTCACATAGCCACACAGGAAGTGAGGAGAAATCCCTACCAATGTCTTTCCTTGGGGACACACAGGTCAATCTAAATACTTTCCCCATTATGTACATTGCACTCCAGCATTTTGCGGGTTACACCCCAAATTATTAGTTTTTTTGGACTTTGGGGTTTATTTAATAAAGGCAAATCTACTTTGCACTACAAGTGCACTTGCTGGATATCCGAAAGGGAAATGCAAGCAACAAAAAAAACACCATCTTTGCTTTTACATGATTGGATGTTACAATCATCAGTGATCCCTCAGATTTTCAGCAGCTACACTTTTACTGCAGAGTGGATTTATCTTTACTGAACCCCAAACTACCCAATGATTTGGGGTGTACACAATAAAGTCCTAGAGTGCAATTTGCTTAATGGGGACACTAGTTAGATTGATCTGTGTGTCCCCAAGAAAAGACATTGGTAGGGTTTTACCTTCACTTCCTGTTTAGCTGTGTGACAGGAAGTGAAGCCAATTTCACTACAAGGGGACACAAAGCCCAACTTTTAAAAAAAAAAAACAGAAGCAGGGGTTCTAACACTTAATTTGTTTCCCTCAAAATGCCCACAATTAGAATTGTATTGCCTTGAGCTATTTTTAAGTGTAGTGCTCTAAATCAGTGCTTCTCAAGTACCCCCAACAGGCCATGTTTGCAGGTTTTCCTTCATCTTGCACATGTGCTTTAAATCACAGTCAATGGTTTGGTATTTTGGACAGCAATTCTCCATGAGATAAATTCACAAAACATGTCCTGTTGGGGGTACTTGAGGACTGAGGCTGAGAACCACTGCAGTAAAAAAGGAAAATTGAATACTTACCGCTCTGTATTTTTCATTTCCTGGTGACTCTCCATGGCAGCACACAATACAATACATGCATATGCTAGCATGAAGGCACCAGGGTAGACAAATCACACCTGTTGTTTTGACATGCCAATCAGCTGTCACATTTGTTGCAAAGAAAACACAAAACAAACCTCAAAACTTTGCATCAAATTTTATTGGTCAACAAAACAAAGAATGATAAAAAATAAGAAATAAAAAATTCAAAAACAGGGTCAATTTGAAACAGTTACAGACTCACAACATCTTGATAAAGATTTGGCTAAATAGTGCAGTACAGACAATTAAATCAAAGTGAACAAACGACAAACATTAACAACATCAAAATTATTTCAGGGGAACATATCTCCACCACACAAAAAAATACCATCCACAAAATAAACCAAACACCTGTTTTGCAAAGACATAACAAATAAAATGCATGTGTTACAAACTCGATAAGGACACCAAAATGTACATTTTGCCCCCACCCACACGCCTCTTTTCAGGGCAAGAGAGGGAATCTTAACTGTGAGCTTTATATAACCTATGTTTGTGAGCTAATGAGGCAATTGAAAACACATGCACAGTCCATGAAACACCCAAAATGCGAGTTCACCCAATGTAGAGACTTCAAAGTGGCTACACCTGTTAAGGATGTCCTTCAATTACTAACCCATAAAAACAATCTCTGAACATGCCCCGAAATATCCAGGTGCTGTTCACACACAAAAAGCACCAAAAAAAAAAATCTAACAGGCTGGGCATGCTCAGAAGAACTCAAATGCAGCTAGCAGAAAATAACCCCCCCCCCCCAAACAAAATTAAGCACATCATCCAGCATGCTACAAAATCAGGGATGGGACAATCACCCCTCCCCCCCCACTTACCAACAAATACCATTGCAGTCTATGGGAACTGACTTGTTAATTTTGCTAGTCCCCACTTGGCTGGCTTTTCTTCTAGTTATTGGCCTTAAAATGGGGGCCCAAGTCCCACCCTAAGGGACATATATCAATGTCACCAATTTGGACAACACCAAAAACAAAACAAAGAGAAGTGCCTTTAAATATGCCAAATTGCTTAAGGGCCATTTCACACCACATGCAGTCCATTGCGTTTTTATGCATCAAAAATGCATGGAAAGTTGGTTATATGGTTCTAAATGGCAGTGTTTGTTCCAGTGCGTTCCAGTTCCCCAAAAAAAGTAGAACATGCTGCATTTTACCTGCACTAGACTGTACTGGAACGCAGCAAAACGCATCATAAACGCACTGAAACGCACATGAACACACCTAAATGCACCAAAAATGCACTGGAACACACTTGTCCTTCTCTTTGGTTAATAAAAAAGAGGGGTGAAAAAAAAGCACTGGACTGCATCAAAAACGTGCATGCAGAAAAGCACCTGGAACACATCCGGATTGCGTTTCTATGGTGTGAACTGGCCCTAGTTCACACCATAGAAACGCAGTCTGGATGCGTTCCAGGTGCTTTTCTGCATGCGCGTTTTTGACTAGTTCCAGTGCATTTTTGTTACGTTTTTGATGCAGTCCAGTGTTTTTTTCCCCCTCTTTTCACTTAGGACAAGTGTGTTGCAGTGCGTCTTTGGTGCATTTTTGATGTGTTTTACTGTGGTCCAGTACAGTTCTGTACCTAAAAAATGCAGCATGGCCAATTTTTTTTTCCTTTATGAAACGCACTGGAACAGACTGCAGTGGTGTGACCTATGCCATTGGCATTAATGTGATCAACTTTCTTTGCGTTTTTCATGCATCAAAAAAACGCACTGCACTGCATCCGGTGTGAACTGGCCCTAAATATCATACCCGGGGGGGTGTCTATAGTATCCCTGTAAAGTAGCGCATGTTTTCCATGTTTATAACAGTTCGAGAGCAAAATTACATTTCTAAAGTAAAATAATAGTCATTTAAAAGTACTCGCGGCTGTAATGAATTGCTGGTTCCCGTCAATACAGATAAAAGTCATTGAAAGTCTTTGATAACACATCTTCTTCTTCTTCCATCTTCTTCTTCTTCTTCTTCTTCTTCCATCTTCTTCTTCCATCTTCTTCCTTCTTCTTCTTCTTCTTCCATCTTCTTCTTCTTCCATCTTCTTCTTCCATCTTCTTCCTTCTTCTTCTTCCATCTTCTTCCTTCTTCTTCTTCTTCTTCCATCTTCTTCTTCTTCCATCTTCTTCTTCCTTCTTCTTCTTCCTTCTTCTTCTTCCATCTTCTTCTTCTTCTTCCTTCTTCTTCTTCTTCCATCTTCTTCCATCTTCTTCCATCTTCTTCCATTTTCTTCCATCTTCTTCCATCTTCTTCCTTCTTCTTCTTCTTCCATCTTCTTCCATCTTCTTCCTTCTTCTTCCTTCTTCTTCCTTCTTCTTCCATCTTCTTCCATCTTCTTCCATTTTCTTCCATCTTCTTCCATCTTCTTCTTCTTCCATCTTCTTCCATCTTCTTCTTCTTCCATCTTCTTCCATCTTCTTCTTCTTCCATCTTCTTCCATCTTCTTCCATCTTCTTCTTCTTCCATCTTATTCCATCTTCTTCTTCCATCTTCTTCTTCTTTCCATTCGGGTTTCTTCCTCCATCTTGTTCTTTATCTTTATCTTCATCTTCCTTCTTCCTTCGGTCTTCTCGTCCGCATCTTGCTCCGGCGTCTTCCCTTCTTTCTTCGGCCGCTCCGTTTGAATTGGAGGTTCCCACTGTGCGACGCTTCAGTTCTTCAGTTCTCCTTTGTGTCCGCTGCCACCCGGTGACCCCGCCCCCCTCTGACGCACATGGGTTTCACAGGGACTTTCCCCGTGGTGTCAGAGGGGGCGGAGCCACTGGGTGGCAGCGGACCAAGAGGAGAACTGAAGAACTGAAGCGTCGCACAGCGGGAACCTCCAATTCAAACGGAGCGGCCGAAGAAGAAAGAAGAAGCCGGAGCAAGATGAGGAGGAGAAGACGGAAGGAAGAAGGAAGATGAAGATGAAGATAAAGATGTTGAGGGCATGTGGCCTGGTATGGTTCAGGAGGGAGGGGGCTCTCTCGTCCCCCCCTCTTCCCCTGCGGCCGGCCAGGTTACGTGCTCGGATAAGGGTCTGGTGTGGATTTTTGGGGGGACTCCACGCCATTTTTTTTTAAATTTGGGGTGGAGTTCCCCTTAAAACCCACACCAGATCTGAAGGGCCTGGTATGGATATTTGGGGGAACCGCACGCCATTTTTTGGAAAATTTGCGGCGGAGTTCCCCTTAATATCCATTCCAGACCTGAAGGGCCTGGTAATGGAATTTGGGGGACCCGCACGCTTTTTTTTTTTTTAATCAAAGACTTTCAATGACTTTTCCCTATATTGCCGGGAGCCGACAATTCATTATAGCCGCGGGTGCTTTTGAATGCCTTTTTTTTTTTCCTTTAGAAATGTCATTTTGCAGGCGCACTGGGAAGTTCAGAGCTGCGCCTGTTCAACTTATGCAAATTAGTTTACGTGACTTGACATTTACTAAGATTTTGCCGGCGCAGTGTCTTGGCGCAAGGAAACAAGGAAAATTCCCGCGCTGAGCTCAAAAAAACCTCCCGCAGCTCGAATCGTACTTGGCGGCGCAGCAGGTTGGTTTTGAAAAAGTTACTTTCTCACTCTATTTTGGGCATATTAGTTATTTGGACAGGTGTCACTACACTTCCTCACATCACCCCACATCACCCCCATTATAATCTCACTTCCAGCTTCTTTATATTTAGATTTTAACATGCCGTGCGCCAGGTCCATAGTGGCGCACTGAGCGCCTCCTCCCGTCCGCCGACAACACTATAGTAAATGGCACATAGGGCTGCGCTACCGGCGCTAATGTTTTGTAAATACCAAAACAGCCATTGCGCACGCAGATGCGCCGATACTCATGGCGCAAACGTTTTGTAAATTAGCCCTTATGTATCCTTCGGCTCCTGAAGCAGATGTTCCAGAGCCCGCCGTGCTGCCCGAGCCTGCTACGGAAGAAGAGCCTGTGGCGCCAGAGGCAGAAATCCTAAGAGAGCAAAGGGCTCGAAGAGTCATAAGGCCTCCCAGAAGGTTGACCTACCCACATATGGGGAACAGCTCAGAAGATTCTGTGGTCACTGCCAGGAGGAGTGCAGAGAATCCGGATCCCTCCACTGTTCATTTGGTGGAGGGCAGCCCCAACTCACTCTCTGGCACAGTTAGGCAGGCCACTCAGAGTAGTGTGACTTGTGGGCAAGGGAATTCAACCCCTCAGTTTTGGTGGGAATTCCCTATGCCGACATCATATACAACGTTATCTAGGGTTGTACGCAGTGTATGTTAGAATTATCTTTGGGGACCAAAGAGTTTAAGTGGGGGGAATGTGTAGCGGGGTCTCCTTTAAGACTCATTGGACTACCTTTCCCAGAACCCCCCTTGGCACCCAGGGTGCAATGTTGTCACCACAGAGACTCATGGGTGGAGCTATATAAGGAGGAGGCGAGGCTAAGCTCGGCCTCTTTGGGACACGAGACTTCAGTGGACAGATCTTCCTGTGCGGATCCGCTGTGGTGCAAGGCCTGAAGCCTGGGGCCTTGCGCTGCTATCCAAAGAGCCTTCCACCCCCATAGCGAGCCTGGGTGGCATCGGACTTGGTCATCCTCAACCGTTGCTGAGCCGGAGACCCGACCGCTGCAGACACTGTGTGGAGACACAGCAGGTGGAAGTCCCGGACTGGGATCGCGTCCGGAGTGGTGAGCGAGCACCTGCTCAATCCATATACTTTACACTATTGTTAGGCCTACAGACTGCCGTGGCCCACCAGTTCATATTTGAGTCCCCACTGGAGATCCATAGCAGAACTGAGTCAAACGGATCTCTAGTGAAGTGTTTTCGTGTTGGTACTTTTACCCCCCCCACCCCTTTTGGATTACAAATGTGTTCCTGAAATGTGCACCACCATTTAAAGACTTGCATGCAAAGAATTCATCTCCTAGAGACTGAGTTTTAGGGTCAGGCCTGACCGGGTATTAGAGTTTAGTAGCTGCACCACAGGGCGCTTAGTTAACGGTCGCCCCACGAGGCACGCCATTACTGTGTTTCAATAATGCGTAGTGTACCAATTGCTGCAGGACTCTGCCAGAAGCATATGTCATCTGTTTTACTGTTGATTTATTTTACTAAGTGAGAGTAAACTCATTATTCTTTTACTACTTGTATTGGTCTCTGAATTTTCCATAGAGCATAAGCTAAATTATCATAGACTAACTGTGCCAGAGTGGGTCGAGTGAATTGCCGGGGCTTGGCGGAGCTGTATTCAGGGCCCAAAACTAATACTGCGGCACTCTTGGCGGAGGGTATCGCTAAACAGGTTTGCACACTGCTTGTCTGACCAAAGACTGCACTGAATCAATACATTCTGCAAGCACCTGTTGAGGACAAGCGGAGTACTGCTCATGGAAAACGGCTGAGTCATCTTCCAACAGCCAAACCAAAGATTCTACTTGAGCTGCATTAAAAGGAGGTGTATAATCATTAGTTCCACTAGAGGCATCAGACAGGGCCAACTCTGTACAGATCCGAATCAAATCCTGCACATCCTCAAACTGAAAACTGCCCTGAACAACAAAAACATGAGCTATGCGGATGCATTCCAATAACTGCTCTCTAGTGTATTCACTTAGTGTCTGATAACAGAAATTTCTGTCATCTGTTGCCAGGAGCGAAAGATACAGAATATCTTCCAGCTGCATCTTTAGTAATTTAGCAAGTGCTCAGACCCAATTCCCAGGTACAGCCGATCTGATTGCATGGCTCCAGAATTCTGTCAAGGGGATGCCATACACAGACATCCAATACAGGTGATCAGATCGTTGGGCTGCACTTAAGGCCCCTTTCACACTGGGGCGTTTTTCATGCGGTTTAGCGCTAATAATAGCGCTGTTATACCGCATGAAAAAATCCTGCCCTGTGCCTTCAATGTGAAAGCCCGAAGGCTTTCACACTGAAGCGGTGCACTAGCAGGACCGCTCCAAAAGTCCTGCTAGCCGCTTCTTTACAGCGGTGAAGGAGCGGTGTGTTCACCGCTCCTTTACCGCGGTCTCCCATTGAAATCAATGGGACAGCGCGGTAATACCGCCCACAAACCGCGGCAATAGCCTCGGTTTGCGGGCGGTATTAACCCTTTTTCGGCCGCTAGCGGGGGTTAAATTAACCCCCCTAGTGACCGCATACCGTGGTAATAACGACGGTATAGCAGCGCTGAAAATCGCGCTGCTATACCGCCACCGCTCCTGCCCGCCCCAGTGTGAAAGGGGCCTAAGGAATCAGGAACAGAGTAAGTGAAAATATATATAAATAAATACTACTTCGAATATTACTACTAATAATTTTAATTCTTTACTCTTCTATATGAAATTATGTATGTATTTAATTTTTATATATCTATTTATTTATGAATTTTATGAATTTTATGTGTATGGACCTTTAGTGTAGTATTGCCCTATCGTGTATGCTTTTTAGTCCACTGGAGGCTTTTTATTTTTATCATTATTATTTTGCAATATTTGGGCTATTATAGATGTAATAGTTTTGTAATCATTTGTTCCATACCCCCTTAGGGGGTTCCACCCACTGTGTGCACCTACAGCTTTCGTTCTTGTGTGTGTGGCCATGTTCTGAGGATCAATCAGCCAGCTCTGGTTTGTGCCCCCCCCCCTTTTTTTTTTTTTTTTGCATTTAGCTCCAGTATAGAGGTTTGTGCCATTTTCGTTCTTGGCCACTAGAGGGAGTGACGCCGTTTAGCTTGTCGCACCACTGGATTGGCTATAGGCTCAAAGAGTAGCGGTGGGAGGTTCCTAGACGGACCGGAAGTGGCGGGTGGAATGCAAACATACCCGCACTTCCTGGTACCTTGGTTAGAGGTGTGTTGGGCATAGGGGAAGCGGAACTGACATCTCGGCACAACCGGAAGTGCGGGTTGGAACGCAGGAGGCACCCGCACTTCCTGGTTGCTAGACAGTGTGCCTCTCAACGGATTTGCAGGGACGTTTGCTGTGATAAATACAGCTACCGCTCATGCCGCGTCGGGACGAACTGCCTTTGCTTCTGCTTTGGGGTAAGACCCTTCGGTTCCCACCGCCCTTTACTATGTATGCTGATATCTGCCTATGCCAATACCCCTCCTTACACACACCCCCCGTATATGGGGTGACTACATCTTAATAGGCCATGCCTATGGAGGACATACATTGCTGCACTGGTGGTCTGCATCACTAGAGGACTTAATGGTCCAATAATAGCCAGCATTTCTAGAGGGTAGTGATATGGTACCCACTCTTTTCTCCCATTCTCCTCAAAACCCCCCCCCCGCCCTAGTTATTTTTGAACAGCCACTAGGGTGCCTTCTATTTGTGTGGGAGGGGGGCTAGTGGAAGGCCCACCCACATGGGTGGGGTCAGTTAGGAGTGGGAGGCGGGGTTTGCTAATTGGTGGTCATCTGAGCTGAGGCCTCTGCACATGTGCACACACATATAACGGAGGGTGCTGTGGGGGAGAGCTATCATGGACCATCTAGGCTCTGAGGAAAGGGGTGCGCCCCAGAAACGCGTCAGCTATCCAGTTGTCTGAAGTACTGTCCGACCCTCTCTGTCATCGAGTCCAGTCGGCAGGTGCCAAAGAATTTCCAGCTGATTTGTCCGATAAGCTTTTATTTAAGCTCCGTTTGTGAGTAAGATTACTGCTTTTTTATATTTTAAATAAAACGTCTAAGTGGTAATACACTAGGTCGGTGCGCCCTCCTTTTTTCTTTCTTTTTTCTAGCCACATGAACACCCATTGTTCTGAGGAGGGCTGCAAGACTTTAGACTTTGCCTTTAGACGGAACCACACTACCCGTGTTTTGACGATACACCGAGAGCGCAGGAGATTTTTGTCTTTCGGAACACAACGTTGGCCATGCTGCAGCGGCTGCACATGCAGCAGAGGGCCATCAATGAGTACCTGTGCGACTACGGCACCAGGACAGGGTCAGGGGAGCTTGTTTTTTTTTCACCACGCCAGTGGGGCATGAACAGGGATGCATGCACTGTCCTGGCACCATTTGAGGAGGCCACGAGGATGGTGAGCAGTGACAGTGCATGCATCAGTGACACTGTACCTCTTGTCCACCTGTTGGAGCATACGCTGCGTGGAATTATGGACAGGGCACTTGAGGCAGAACAGAGGCAGGAAGAGGAGGACTTCCTTGCCTCTCAAGGCCCCCTTTACCCAGACAGTGTTCCTTCAGTCCCACCAATCGCACAGGAAGAGGACGAGGAGGAGGAGGATTGTGTCAGCATGGAGGTGGAGCCTGGCACTCTGCATCAACAGCAGCAGTCTTTTAGGGATGATTTACAGTCCCAAGAAACCAGTGGACTTGTACGTGGCTGGGAGGAGGTGGCTGCGGATCATGTCGTCCTTAGTGACCCAGAGGACTCCGGACCAAATGCCTCAGCTAACCTATGCTGCATGGGCTCCCTGATCTTGCAAAGTCTGCGGAAGGATCCTCGTATTCTTCGGATCAAGGAGAGGGACCATTACTGGCTGGCCGCTCTCCTTGATCCACGGTACAAGGGTAAGGTTGCGGACCTTATCTTACCGTCGCAGAGGGAGCAGAGGATGAGACATCTCCGGGAGGCCTTTCAGAAAGGTCTGTGCAACGCGTTCCCAGAGACTGGGAGGTTACAAACTCCTGGTCCTGGACAACGAGTTGCTGAGGCTTCGGTCAGTCAAAGAAGGAGCGGTGGGGAAGGTGGCCGTCTGACCGATGCGTTCAGACAATTTTTTAGTCCGCAGCCCCAAGGTATGATCGGTTCCAGCAGCCATCGCCAGAGTCTGATATACATGGTGCAGGAATACCTAGGGGCAAGGTCAGACTTGGACACCTTTCCCACTGAAAATCCTCTGGCTTACTGGGTCTTGAGGATGGATCACTGGCTAGAGCTTGCACAGTATGCAATTGAGCTACTGGCCTGTCCTGCATCCAGCGTTCTTTCGGAAGGCACATTCAGTGCTGCTGGAGGCTTTGTCATGGATCACAGGGTGCGCCTGTACACCGACTCGGTTGATCGACTGACCTTCATAAAGATGAACCAGTCTTGGATCACCACCAGCTACCAAGCACCTGAAGCTGATATAACAGAATAATTTATTTTGAAATGTCACATCCCTTCAAGACTGCCTATGCTGATGCTGAGTAACTGTCCTGTTATGTTGACTGACTATCCTCCTCCTCCTCAATGATCCGATTTATGATGATAGCTTGGAAGAACATTTTTGTTTCTGGGTGCCGCCACCAGTGGCTAAGGCCCAATTTTTCAGCCCCTGTTTAACAGAGGCATGTAATTACAATTTTTTATGCAATGCTTTTCAGCAGGGCTCATTCCTGCACTCCAACTAGAGTATCTGGGAGAGGTTGCAGTGTCGTGGCACCATCACCAGTGCCTAAGGCCCAATTTTTCAGCCCCTGTTTAACAGGGGCGTGTAATAAAAATTTTTGATGCAATACTTTGCAACAGGGCTCATTGCTGTGCTCCAAGTACAGTATCTGTGAGGGGTTGCAGTGTTGTGGCACCAGTGCCTAAGGCCCAATTTTTCAGACCCTGTTTAACAGGGGCGTGTAATTAAAATTTTTGATGCAATACTTTGCAACAGGGCTCATTGCTGTGTTCCAAGTACAGTATTTGTGAGGGGTTGCAGTGTTGCGGCACCAGTGCCTAAGGCCCAATTTTTCAGACCCTGTTTAACAGGGGCGTGTAATTACAATTTTTGATGCAATACTTTGCAACAGGGCTCATTGCTGTGCTCCAAGTACAGTATCTGTGAGGGGTTGCAGTGTTGTGGCACCAGTGCCTAAGGCCCAATTTTTCTGCCCCTGTTCAACAGGGGCATGTAATTACAATTATTAATCTAATAATTCACAGCAGGGCCCATTCCTGCGCCCACCAAGAGTAATTGTGAGGGCTTACAGTGTTGTGGCAACACCACCACCACCACCACCACCACCAAAGGCCCAATTTTTCTGCCCCTCTTCAACAGAGGCATGCAATTACAATTCTTGATCTAATAATTTACAGTAGGGCCCATTCATGCGCCCACCAAGAGTAACTGTGAGGGCTGACAGTGTTGTAGCACCAGCACCACCACCAAAGGCCCAATTTTTCCTACCAAAGTTCAACAATGGCATGTAATTACAATTCCTGATATAATAGTTCACAGCAGGACGTTCCAGTGCCCACCAAGAGTAACTGTGAGGGCTTACAGTGTTGTGGCAACACCGACACCTAAGGGGCAAATTTCTGCAGAGTATATACGGCAGGCCCCTACTTTCAAACATCCAACTTACAAACGACTCCTACTTGCAAACGGAAGGAGACAACAGGAAGTTAGAGGAAATCTACCCCTAGGAAGGCAAATTCTCTCCTGTAAAAGTTAATATGGGAAAATGGTGTCTCCTCTCTACTGATGCTTTATCACCAATCCTTGTTTCAATAAAAACCCCACTTTTCCAAAGACATTTGTCATTGGGACGGAAAGTGAGGTGAAATGTTCTGAACAGGTGCACAGACAGCAAAACAAATGTTACAGGGGTGATAACCCTTCCCTATGTTCTCCAAAAAGCTTAAAAATAGATTTTTTGGCTAGAGCTACACCTAAAAAATTTACCTGTTTCAAATTATAAAAAGATTCTACTTAAGAACAAACCTACAGTCCCTGTCTTGTTTGCACCGCCTGTATACTGCTGTTCAGAGTATATAGGGCCTTTTTTTAATTTTGGGTGCGGGGTTCCCCTTAATATCCATACAAGTGGGGTGGGGGGGGGGGGGGGTACCCATGCCATTTTTCTCAATGATTTTCATCCATATTGCCGGGACCAGACATTACATTAAAGCCGCAAGCAGTTTTAAATGACCATTTTTTTCCTTTAGAAATGTCATTTTGTGCAGGGACAATTCTAAACACGGGAAACACGTGGCACTTCACAGGCATACTTTAGACACCCCCCAGGTACGATATTTAAAGGAATATTTCAATTTTTTTTTCACTTTATGCATCATTAAAATGGCTGCTCCCAAAAAAACGGCCGTTTTTAAAACTTTTTTTTGCATTGATACATGTCCCCTGGGGCAGAACCCGGGTCCCCAAACCCTTTTTAGGACAATGACTTGCATATTAGCCATTATAATTAGCACTTTTGATTTTGAAAGTTCACATCCATTGTATTTAATAGGGTTCTAAAGTTTGCACGAACTTTCGGTCCGTTCGCAAGTTCTGGTGCGAACTGAACCGGGGGGTGTTCGGCTCATCCCTACTGCTCAGTGATTGCAGTATTCTAGTCTGCATCTCCCAAGGTAATACATAAAACCTGGCCTGTTAGTGGGCCCTGAGGACAGGGTTGATGACCACTGGTATAGAAAACATGTGTGCGCGCATGCTCAATAGAAACACACAACCATTGATTTCACTTATGTGTAGTGCGATAGCTGCAGACGTTATCCAATCAGATTGCACAGTGTATGGGGAAAGAATTGCTCAGACAAATTAGTGTATTTAAACGTTATACAATCAGATTGCACAGTGTATGGGGGAAATAATTGCTCAGAGAAATGGGTGGATTTAAACGTTATACAATCAGATTGCACAGTGTAAGGGGAAATAATTGCTCAGACAAATGAGTGGATTTAAACGTTATACAATCAGATTGCACAGTGTATGGGGAAATGAATTCCTCAGACAAATAAGTGGATTTAAACGTTATACAATCAGATTGCACAGTGTATGGGGAGGAGAATTACTCAGAAAGTTGATTATATTTAAACATTATCCAATCAGATTGCGCAGTGTATGGGAACATGAATTGTCCAGAATGCACAATACACAGACATGTATTGAGAAGATTTTTTCATGGAAGTTTTGGCTTCACCAATGATTATAGACTATCACCATAAAATGCACACAATTACAAGTCCAGGAACCATCTGCATAGTTGTTGACAGGAAGAAGATCTCTAGCATGAATATTGAGTTGTTTCAAAAAGAAGTTAATGAATGGAATAAAAGTGGAAGAAATATTCTTCATGTAATAAGGAAAAGCTCATTTACATGATTAGAATTACAATGAGCACAAGCCCAATGTCTGTTCTATATTTGAGAATGTGTTTGCGCCTGTACCCGCAACGATTCCGCGAATCCGGCGCAAGTCGACAGCTGTTTTGTATTTGTTTAAGCATGCGCCATGTCGCAATAATTGTTCCTGCATGCGCAAATGCGCCAACATTTTCGTAAATCAGCCTCTTTATGTTTTGTATCCTTTTTTAAGACTGGATCTGGAATATCCTGCCGTGGATGATATTTGAAAAAGACAGCAAGCTCTTTATTTGAACGAGCAAAATAATTAAGTTTGGCACTCTGAAACATCCATAGTTTACTTGGTAATTTAGTGTGCCCCAATTCTCTTATGTTCTTCGGTGGATAATTCTGATGTTTTATCAACAGATTCCACTAAATCACCTTCTATTGTTATTTGTTCTATGTTTGTTGCCTCTCTTCTGGGCCCTGCCATGGGATAACTGGAACTCTGTGCATGAGGACTGAACATATCCAAAAGTTTAGCACATTTTTGAGCATCAAGTTCCAAAGACTTTTTATGTTTCTCTCTGAAAAAAACAAAAAACATCGATTTTAAATAACTTTAACCACTTGTCCACCGCCCACTGTCAATTGACGGCGGGCGGAGGACACTCTCGTTCTGGGAGGACGTCATATGACGTCCTCCCTTTAAAATGAGCTAGAAGGCGCGCGCTCGCTGCCAGCGGCGCGCGCGCGCGCCCGCCGCGTTCACAAGGCCCCGGTGCGCGTGCCCGGCGGCCGCGATTGCCGCCGGGCACCCGCGATTGCCCGGGAAACGAGCAGGAAAGTGGGTCTCTGTGTGTAAACACAGAGATCCACGTCCTGTGAGGGAGAGGGGACCGATGGTGTGTCCCTTGTACATAGGGACAACCATCGGTCACCTCCCCCAGTCAGTCCCCTCCCCCCACAGTAAGAACACATTGAGGGAACATATTTAACCCCTTCCCGCCCCCTAGTGGTTAACCCCTTCCCTGCCAATCACATTTATACAGTAATCAATGCATTTTTATAGCAGGGATCGCTGTATAAACGTGAATGGTCCCAAAAATGTGTCAAAAGTGTCCGATGTGTCCGCCGCAATATCGCAGTCACAATAAAAAATCGCAGATCGCCGCCATTACTAATAAAAAAATAAAAATGCTATAAATCTATCCCCTATTTTGTACACGCTATAACTTTTGCGCAAACCAATCAATACGCGCTTATTGCGATTTTTTTTAACCAAAAATATGTAGAAGAATACGTATCGGCCTAAACTGAGGAAAATTTTATTTAAAAAAAAAAAAATGGGTATTTATTATAGCAAAAAGTAAAAAATAGTGTTTTTTTTCCAAACTGGACGCTCTTCTTTTGTTTATAGCGCAAAAAATTAAAACCGCAGAGGTGATCAAATACCACCAAAAGAAAGCTCTATTTGTGGGAAAAAAAGGACGCAAATTTCGTTTGGGAGCCACGCCGCACGACCGCGCAATTGTCATTCAAAGTGTGACAGCGCTGAAAGCTGAAAAATGGCTTGGGCAGGAAGGGGGTTTTCGTGCACAGTAGGGAGGTGGTTAAAGAAATTCCAAACACAGTTTCTACAATTTATATGGGTATATAAAAGACCCAGGGTGAACAGGCACACTTTATACACACCTAAATTGAGGGGGGATTAGGAATATTGGACTTGGTCATATATCATCAAGCTGCGCAATTGCCACAGTTGCTCTGCTTCCATTCACGACATTCCTGACCACTCTGGATGTCCTTGGAGTCATCGCTTTATGCCAATAAGGAGATTAGCCACTTAGTATGGATGCCAGTAAAGGATAGGCCGGTCGTGTCCAACCCTATCATATTTTATTGAACCTGTGGGATAGACTCCTAGTCACCCATGGATTTAAATCTCCGCACACACTATTGGCTCCATTACTTGGGAACCCCTGATTCACCCTGGGTCTTCACCCCCAAAATTTCGCCCGGCGGACCAACAAGGGTCCAATACGAATTTCGGATTTTTGTGACCATAGAGGTGTTTTGTCGAAACAATCCCTTCAGGAACTACACCAGCTTCCTAATTCAGAATTATACTATTATTATACTATTATTACTATACTTGCCCTTCGTGGGTGAGTGGCCGATACTTCAGACCGGTGTCATGAGTTCCTCATAATTTTGCGTAATACTTTCCTTTTTACATGCTATTCCACACATACTGATTTCTGAGTAAAAGGCGAGCCTCTTAGATCTAACATAGCATTTTTGGATGGTCTACTCCCAGGCCCTGATTTCCTTCAGAAGGGTGGGAGGCAACAGGAGTCACGATGTATACATCGTTTATTGCTCTTTACCCTGTTCTTTCTGAATCATGCATTATATGTTCATAATGTAAATGGCGATGCAGTATGTTTATGCGAGTATGTACCCCTAATTGTTGCAAAGAATAATACCCTGGTTTATAGCCAACGACTGTTTATTGTCGTAACGGCTATTGATGACGTTGTATACTTTAAAAATCTGAATAAAATCATTGAAAACTAAAAATGTAATCACTGGTGAAAAATAAACTTTAACACCACAACAAGGGAAGCACATACAAACCTCTAGCCAGGTAGTGGGATAGGAATTTGAACCAAGAACCTCATTGCAGCTAGGCAGAAGTGCTAACCAGTTAGCCACTGTGCTGCCACAAGTATGTAGGCTGCATCTCTGTGGTGTGAAACAGTCCTAAGTCCTAGGGGTGCAAGAAGTTAATCAATGCAGATGTACTCTGGAAGGCCGGAGAGCCATTGAACAAACTGTTTCTGACATTTGTTATCTGTTTTGAAGGCTGGTTATGGCTGATGACTGTCAGCATGCTGAGAGATAAACAGCTGTCATTTTGTGGGTTTAGGTTTGGTAAGAGGCTGAAATTAGTGAGGTTGGGGAAATGTTAAGGCTGATTATAGTCCTTGCCCATGGAAAACATATGACGTGATTTGCAATGGTGGTGGAACCCTCCTACACATAAATAATACCTTTAGATATCATTTATGTAAGGACCTGAGTCAGGAGCTATGTTTAACAACATAGGGGGAACAGACAACTTCTCTACATGAAGTGGCATGTTTGGAATTTGAACCAAGAACCTCAGTGCTGCTAGGCAGAAGTGCTAACCTGTTAGCAACTGTTCTGCCACATGTGGAATCCTCCCATACATAAATACTGCATTTCTTTGGACATATGGTTACATTAGTCAGGAGCTATTCTTCTTGATTTATTCTGTGATATTTAGTGGTTCTTGGTGTGTGAGTGTAGAATAGTGATGTTACCCTCTGAATTTTGGGAATGACATTTTTATATATTATGTTGGCACACATATCACATTTTTTGGGCTCAAATTATGATCATTTCGAAATACTAAACAACACACAAAATTGTTACTCATTTTAAATTTGCATCAGCAATGGTATTGTTTGTGGTTTGTAAAGACACCTATGTGAGTATGGTTAAATATTTTTGTGAGATTGACAGCAACAAGTGAGAGAGACAGAGAAAAATATATTTTACCAAAACATGAAAACATTCCACATTCTATCATTCTTAAAAACAAAATAGATGAAGAGACAATTTATCTGAGAGAAAGATACAGTTAATCTCCACATTAAAATTATATTTATTTGAAGAAGTTACAATTGTACCATTTTAATCAATGGCTGAAACTTGCATTGTGCCACATAACTCTAATTTTCACTCTCAAAAATTCTTTTTAGCCCAGTGCTAATTTTGGTATTTACTATAACTCTTGGTAAAAAAAGGCATGGGAGTTAAAGTAGTTTGCATGTCTAAGCATGCTCAGTTGTGCTGGCACATAGCACATAGGGGGAATTCATCTCTTCTCAGACTTTTAAAGATATGTCAGTGTATAGATCACTTTTTAAAGCAGTTTAAAAGCAAATTATCTTTAAACAATATACTGTACCACATATTTAACCGCTTGCCGACCGCACTATAGCTGAACGACGGCTACAGTGCGGCTCGATAATTCTGGGAGGGCGCACACGGGAGTATCCATGACCACCGAGTCCAGAGGACCCGGCACATCACGGATCACGGTAAATGGCCGCTGATAGCGGCCGTTTACCACGTGATTGCTCCGTCAAATGACGGAGCGATCACTTGTAAACAAACAAGCCTTAATATAGGCTTAATATAGACTGACCTGTAACATTAAGTTGTAAACGAGGGTTTACAACCACTTTAAGTGCCCAGTGGTCAAGTGGTTAACCAATACCAGGCACTTACCCCCCTTCCTGCCCAAGCCAATTTTCAGCTTTTAGCGCTGTCACTTTTTAAATGACAATTGCGCGGTCATGCTACACTGTACCCAAACAACATTTTTAGCATTTTGTTCCCACAAATAGATCTTTATTTTGGTGGTATTTGATCACCTCTGCAGTTTTTATTTTTTGCTAAACAAATAAAAAAGGACAAAAAAAAAATGTTTCTTGTAAATTTTGGGAAAAAGTTTTCTCCTTCACTTATGGGCACTGATAAGCTGCACTGACGGGCACTGATAAGGCAGCACCAATGAGGTGGCACTGACGATGGGCACTGATAGGTGGCACTGATGGGCTCTGATAGCTTGCACTAATGAGTGGCACTGATATGCAGCACTGATGGGCATTGATAGGCGGCACTGATGGGCACTCATAGGTGGCACTAGTGGGCACTGATAGGCGACACTGAAGGGCACTGAAAGGCTGCACTGATGGCTGGCACTGATAGATTGCATTGATAGGCATCACTGGTGGCACTGGCATGCATTTTTAATCGGCACTGGCATCTGCCAGGGCACTAATTTGCAGCTGCCTGGGCACTGATTGGCAATCCCTGGTGGTCCAGGGTGGCATACCTGGTGGTCCTGTGTGGTGGCTATCCCTGGTGGTCCTGGTGGCATCTTGGTGGTCCTGGGCAGACATCCGTGGGGGGGGGCTGCGCTGATAAACAATCAGCGCAGACCCCCCTGTCAGGAGAGCCACTGATCAGCTCTCCTCTACTCGCGTCTGTCAGATGCGAGTGAGGAAAAGCCGATAAATGTCTCTTCCTGTTTACATCGTGATCAGCCGCGATTGGACACGGCTGATCACGTGGTAAAGAGCCTCCGTCAGACTGACACGCCGCACCAGCGATTGCCACGCTGCACACCACCTAGGGCGCGTGACCACGGCTTATCCTGCTGGACGTCATATGATGCCCAGTCAGGATAGCGAAACCACTACCCGGCCGTCATTTTGCTATAGGCCGGGCGGGAAGTGGTTAAGGCGATCATATCATGCTCTAAACATTATTTCCATGTTTAATACTCCAGGTTCTAGCAAGAGTAAGGGTTTGGGCGGTATCTGTTGTCTGGGAGCTATAGTAAATTCTATTTTGGGAGTATTTTTTCCCCAGCGCTATAGTGAATTCCGTTTGGGCGCTAATTAATATTTTGAGAGTATTTATGGGCGTTATTGCACGTTAGCGTTATATTAAATGACCCCCATAGTGAATTTGATTTTGTGACTATTTATTCCCTGCGTGCTATAGTGAATATCTACTAGATTTAGTCGTTTTCTATGGATTTTACCTGTGACCATTTGTTCCCCCATTTGCCGACTACGTGCTATAGTAAATAAACCACTGTGTGCGCTAAAGGGGCGGAAATAGACCCAAACCACCAGCGGCTCTCTAGGGAGTGCGCTACACCTACAACCTTACCATTTTCAAAATGTAAGCATTTTAAGTATCATTCAGCAAGCTGTCCATTTATATATAACTGTAAAATCTCCTTAAAATCAGAACCAGTGGTCACCTGAGTCCACTACAGTACCAATTCTAGAACCAGGGGCGTATCATGAAATGTGTGGGCCTGTGTGCAAGATCAAGAGTGGGCCCCAGGCACCAGCAAAATAAGAAATGTGGCGTGCACAGCTCGCTGCGGCGAGGAGAGGGCGTGGTTTAAAGTGCACTAAAAAATTGGAGCGTGGCATAAAGAGTCTGAGATGATTTACATTGCGCAGAATGTGGTAATGTTAAATAGGCAGAGGCGGAGTGTACGGCGGCGGGTAGTATGTGCAGGAGAGGAGTGTGGAGTGTATGGCGGTGGGTAGTATGTGCAGGAGAGGAGTGTGGAGTGTATGGAGGTGGGTAGTATGTGCAGCGAGAGGGGTGTGAAGTGTATGGCGGTGGGTAGTATGTGCAGGGAGAGGAATGCGGCGTGTATGGAGGTGGGTAGTATGTGCAAGAGAGGGGTGCGAAGTGTATGGCGGTGGGTAGTATGTGCAGGAGAGGAGTGTGGAGTGTATGGAGTGTATGGAGGTGGGTAGTATGAGCAGGAGAGGAGTGCAGAGTTTATGGTGGTAGGTAATATGTGTAGGGAGAGGAGTGTGGAGTGTATGGAGGTGGGTAGTATGTGCAGGAGAGGAGTGTGGAGTGTATAGCGGTGGGTAGTATGTGCAGGAGAGGAGTGTGGAGTGTATGGCGGTGTAACAGATGACAGTGATTTAATTACCTGTAACTATTTCTAACAACCAAGATGTGTGGGACGTTGGGCTCCGCATATTTACCCATAACAATGAAACCGTGCCAGACACATTACTAGGAGTGTAATTACATCCCGTAGCAGATAATAGGTGGTCATTAACACACTGACAATAGATGAATAGAACGCTACCTCAGACCCCCAATTAACCCAATTTACTTATTCAGACATCAGTAGACATTTTGTCTCTACATTTTCTGGAATGAATCTTTGCTGTCACCTTTGAAGTGATCAAAACAATTTCTCAGTTTCAGTATTTTGTTACACTGCTCCCCCTTACCCACAAGCCGGCATACACAGTCTGATCCTTAACGGATCGGCTTGGGGATGTCCGGGGAGTACTCACGGATCACTTTTCCAGTTCAGTTTGCCGCGATAATCCGTCAGCATTGCCGTTCTGTTTCCCGGGGCGGTAGTGGATAGTAAAGTCATACGGTTGTAACGCCAGACTCCAGCGCAACAACCGGGCATTGTCCCCTGCCACTCGATTTAGCCATACCAACGGGTTGTGGTCTGTGAGTAGGGTGAACTGTTGTCCGTACAAGTAGGGCTGAAGCTTCTTTAGGGCCCACACCACAGCCAGGCATTCTTTTTCTATGGCGGCGTAGCTCACTTCCCCGGGGAGAAGCTTCCTGCTCAAGTAAACTACGGGGTGTTCTTCGCCATCTGCTCCAACCTGGCTCAATACCGCGCCCAATCCAAACATTGAAGCATCAGAGCCTCAGAGGATGCGCTGTTTTCCGTGGTGTGGGCCTGGGACCGGGTGGTAACGGGGTAGATCTCGTTGGTAACCGGGGCTGATGCAAAAGCAGAAGTCAACTGGCCGAGATCGTTCCCCAGCAGGACATCAGCGGGAAGTTCCTGGATCAACCCCACCTTAATTAATCCGGAACCGGCACCCCAGTTCAGGTGTACTCTTGCCGTGGGTAGCCTGTGTACTGCTCCCCCTGCAACCCGCACGACTACGGAACTCCCGGTGTGGTCGGCCTCTGGAACCAGGTGACGTTTGACCAGTGTGAGGGTGGCGCCAGAATCTCGTAGACCTTGAGCAGTCTTCCCGTTCAGCTGTACTGACTGGCGATGGTGTTGCCGGTTGTCGGTAGCCGCCTGTACTGGGTCAGCCTCGTGTAGGATACTCCAGTGTTCCTCCAATTCTCCTGCTCCTCGGTTGACCGGGGCCGCTTCCATGTGATAGCAATGAGCGGCAGCCCGTGCTGGAGGGGGTGGCCCTGGTCGAATCCATGCAGCTTGGTCCTGGTTCTGAGTGCAGTCTCTCTGATAGTGCCCAAATTGCTTGCATGAATGACACTGCACTCCCTTGCGCCCGAGGTATCGATTTGCAGGGGAGTTAGGGATTAGCCCGGGTCGTTGTGTAGCTGGGGGCCCTGGGTTATGGTTCAGTGGTCTGGTGCTTGGTCGGAAGCTAGTCTGTGATGGCCGGCGGGCATCTTGATATTCATCAGCTTGCCTGGCCGCTTCCGAGAGAGTGGTAGGTTTGCGATCCCTTACCCACTCCTGTACCTCTGGGTTTAGTCCATTAAAGAATTGCTCCAGTAAAATCAGCTGGGTGATCGCGTCTGCTGTGGTTGCCTGACTGGCTTGTAGCCAAGCTAGGGCTGCCCTCTGCATTCGGCAAGCCCATTCGGTGTGGGAGTCCTTCTCCTGTTTCTTTGTGTCCCGGAAGCGTCTCCTGTATGCTTCTGGGGTGATGGCATACCTTGCCAAAATAACTTCCTTTACCCGGCTATAGCTTGCGATTTCCTCCTCTGGCACGGCTCTGTAGGCTTCTGCTGCACGGCCTGACAGCTTACCAGCTAAGATCCGTACCCAGTCTGTCTGGGGTACCTGGTACAGCTTGCATTGCCATTCAAAATCTTGCAGGAAGCTATCGATCTCTTCCTCTGCTTCCACAAACTTTTTAAAGGCATCATGGGGTACTTTTAGTTTTGTCTCTGGTGCCGGTGTAGTCGTTAGCAGTCTCTCAGAGGCACGCTGTTCCGCCAGCCGGAGTTGGGTCTCCCGTTCTTCTCTCGCCGTGATAAAGGCATCCACTTGGGCTAACTTTGCCTGTACCAGCTCGGTGGAGGGGTTTTCTCCATAAAACGCTAGCCTGCGTTTCACTTCTTGGTTAAACTCGGTCTCCATGGCTTCTGTAGCCATACTGTGTGCCCGATCTCCCTCAGTCAGTTCTGCAATCAGCTCTGCTTTGGTTTTATTGCTGGCGCTCTTCCCTCTTGCTTCCAGCAAATACTATAACGTCGCTCGTTTTAATCCAGCATAGTTTGTCTCCGTTCACACTTCCATTCGTGTAGCCGAATTTGCATGAACACTGCTTCCTCTTGCTGCAAGGCTTTAATCCCACCACTGCCAACCAGTGTTACGGAGCTCCAAAGTCCGCTGGGAAATCCTTGAAGCTGAGGAAGTACTGACTTATCCAAGGCAACCTGTTACCCCCCCCCAGTAACTGGACGACACACAGTTCTGGGAGTAAATCAACCCTTTATTTTGCCACAGCTGGCTTTTTTATATCATTCTCCATGCAAGGGGTTTCTTAACTCATTTTCCAGGGGCATTCCCTTCAACAAGTAACAGATGACAGTGATTTAATTACCTGTAACTATTTCTAACAACCAAGATGTGTGAGACGTTGGGCTCCGCATATTTACCCATAACAATGAAACCGTGCCAGACACATTACTAGGAGTGTAATTACATCCCGTAGCAGATAATAGGTGGTCATTAACACACTGACAATAGATGAATAGAACGCTACCTCAGACCCCCAATTAACCCAATTTACTTATTCAGACATCAGTAGACATTTTGTCTCTACATTTTCTGGAATGAATCTTTGCTGTCACCTTTGAAGTGATCAAAACCATTTCTCAGTTTCAGTATTTTGCTACAGGTAGTATGTGCAGGGAGAGGGGTGCGGAGTGTATCGAGGTGGGTAGTATGTGCAGGAGAGGAGTGCGGAGTGTATTGAGGTGGGTAGTATGTGCAGGAGAGGAGTGTGGAGTGTATAGCGGTGTGTAGTATGTGCAGGAGAGGAGTGTGGAGTTTATGGCGGTGGGTAGTTTGTGCAGGAGAGGAGTGTGGAGTGTATGGTGGTGGGTAGTATGTGCAGGGAGAGGAGTGCGGAGTTTATGGAGGAGGGTAGTATATGCAGGAGAGGAGTGCGAATTGTATGGCGGTGGGTAGTATGTGCAGGAGAGGCGTGTGGAGTGAATAGAGGTGGGTAGTATGTGCAGGAGAGGAGTGCAGAGTTCATGGTGGTAGGTAATATGTGCAGGGAGAGGAGTGTGGAGTTTATGGTGGTAGGTAATATGTGCCGGGAGAGGAGTGCGGAGTGTATAGAGGTGGGTAGTATGTGCAGGGGGAGGGGTGTGAAGTGTATGGCAGTGGGTAGTATGTGCAGGGAGAGGAATGCGGCGTGTATGGAGGTGGGTAGTATGTGTGCAAGAGAGGGGTGCGAAGTGTATGGCGGTGCGTAGTATGTGCAGGAGAGGAGTGTGGAGTGCATAGAGGTGGGTAGTATGAGCAGGAGAGGAGTGCAGAGTTTATGGTGGTACGTAATATGTGCAGGGAGAGGAGTGCGGAGTGTATGGAGGTGGGTAGTATGTGCAGGAGAGGAGTTTGGAGTGTATAGCGGTGGGTAGTATGTGCAGGAGAGGAGTGTGGAGTGTATGGCGGTGGGTAGCATGCATAGGAGATGAATGCAGAGTGTATGGCGGTAGGTAGTATGTGCAGGAGAAGAGTACGGAGTGTATGGCTGTGGGTAGTATGTGCAGGGAGAGGAATGCGGCGTGTATGGAGGTGGGTAGTATGTGCAAGAGAGGGGTGCGAAGTGTATGGCGGTGGGTAGTTTGTGCAGGAGAGGAGTGTGGAGTTTATGGTGGTAGGTAGTTTGTGCAGAGGGGAGTGTGGAGTGTATGGCAGTGGGTAGTATGTGCAGGGAGAGGAGTGCGGAGTGTATGGAGGTGGGTAGTATGTGCAGGAGAGGAGTGCGAATTGTATGGCGGGTTGGTAGTATGTGCAGGAGAGGAGTGTGAAGTGTATGGAGGTGGGTAGTATGTGCAGGAGAGGAGTGCAGAGTTCACGGTGGTAGGTAATATGTGCAGGGAGAGGAGTGCAGAGTGTATGGAGGTGAGTAGTATGTGCAGGAGAGGAGTGTGGAGTGTATAGCGGTGGGTAGTATGTGCAGGAGAGGAGTGTGGAGTGTATGGCGGTGGGTAGTTTGTGCAGGAGAGGAGTGTGGAGTGTATGGTGGTGGGTAGTATGTGCAGGGAGAGTAGTGCAGAGTTTATGAAGGAGGGTAGTATGTGCAGGAGAGGAGTGGAGTGTATGAAGGTGGGTAGTATGTGCAAGAGAGGAGTGCGGAGTTCATGGTGGTAGGTAATATGTGCAGGGAGAGGAGTGTGGAGTTTATGGTGGTAGGTAATATGTGCAGGGAGAGGAGTGCGGAATGTATGGAGGAGGGTAGTATGTGCAGGAGAGAAGTGTGGAGTGTATGGCGGCGGGTAGTTTGTGCAGGAGAGGAGTGTGGAGTGTATGGCGGTTGGTAGTATGTGCAGGGAGAGGAGTGCGGAGAGTATGGTGGTGGGTAGTATGTGCAGGAGAGGAGTGCGGAGTGTATTGAGGTGAGTAGTATGTACAGGAGAGGAGTGCGGAGTGTATGGCCGTGGGTAGTATGCACAGGGAGAGGATGGCGGAGTGTATGGAGGTGGGTGGTATGTGCAGGAGAGGAGTGTGGCATGTATGGTGGTGGGTAGTATGTGCAGGAGAGGAGTGTGGAGTGTATGGCAGTGGGTAGTATGTGAAGGAGAGGAGTGTGGAGTGTATGGCGGTGGGTAGTATGTGCAAGAGAGGAGTGCGGAGTGTACGGCGGTGGGTAGTTTGTGCAGGAGAGGAGTATGCAATGTATGGTGGTGGGTAGTATGTGCAGGGAGAGAAGTGCGGAGTGTATGGCGGTGGGTAGCATGCGCAGGAGAGGAATGCAGAGTGTATGGCGGTAGGTAGTATGTGCAGGAGAAGAGTGTGGAGTGTAAGGCTGTGGGTAGTATGTGCAGGAGAAGAGTGCGGAGTGTAAGGCTGTGGGTAGTATGTGCAGGAGAGGAGTGCGGAGTGTATGGCGGTGGGTAGTATGTACATGGAGAGGAGTGCGGAGTGTATGGCGGTGGGTAGTATGTACAGGGACAGGAGTGCGGAGTGTGTGGCGGTGGGTAGTATGTGCAGGATTGTCTCAGTAGGGCAGTGGATGGTGTCAGTAGTTATTATTATTTTATTTTTTTAACAATTTCATTTTTTTCTTTTTTTTTCTTAACCTCCCTGGCGGTAATCCCGAGTCAGGCTCGGGGTGAGTTTTTCATGCTAAAAGCGGTAACCCCGAGCCAGACTCGGGATTGCATTGCAGGATACAGGGAAGTTACTTACCTTGTCCCTGGATCCTGCGATGTGTCACCGCAGTGTGAGCGAGCTGTCTCCTCGCTCGATCCACACTGCCGAGTGCCGAGCTCCATTACCTGCGACGTTGCGGCGCACGGGGACAGAGTTCGGCGCCAAATTCAAAAAGTGAAAAACACAGTATAGATACAGTATACTGTAATCTTACTGATTACAGTACTGTATCAAATAATTACACATCCCCTTTGTCCCTAGTGGTCTGTCCAGTGCCCTGCATGCAGTTTTATATTTGTAAAAACTGTTCTTTCTGCCTGGAAACTGGAGATTGTCCATAGCAACCAAAAAGTGTCCCTTTATGTCAAAATTGGTTTTAGACCAGCTAGAAAACAGCGATCATAAATTAGAATCACTCGCAGAATTGAGCGATAGCGATTTGTGGGGAAATTTGTCTTCAAACACTAAATCTAATGACAGCGACAATTCTGCAACTGAGAAGATTTCAGTGTTTTTGATTTGATAACATTATTGAATAATTTTTATTATAATTACATTACTATTTGTTATAATTATTTATAGTTATTTATTATATTATAATTTATGATTTTGTGTTTCAAACTTTATCATACCCGGGATGTCTACTAGTCTCTTGTTTGGTCAGGTTTAAGTAAGTACTGTATTTATTGGCGTATAACACTCACTTTTTTACCCTGAAAATAGAGGGTAAACTGTGCCTGCGTGTTATACGCAGGGGGCTGTGGAAAGTTTTTTTCCTGAAACTTCCCTCTTAAAGTTAGGGTGCGTGTTATATGCCTGTGCATGTTATATGCCGATAAATACGGTAATTATTAAGAATTGCAGGCCTACAATACATAACACCAAATTTCCATGCAAAATAATTGTACCGCTTTTGGTACATAATTCCAGACAGAATCATACCGCCAGGGAGGTTAAATGCTTTTTAGGGGGTCAGTGAATGGTGTCGGTAGGGCAGTGGACTGTCAGTAGCAAAGGAAACAGGGGGCTGGAGGTGGACATGGGGTGCCGGAGGAGGACATGGGGGGCTGGAGGAGGACAAGGGGGGCCAGAGGAGGACACAGTGGGAGAGTCGAGGGTGATAGGTGCAGTGGGTGGGGGGAAGTTACAGCAGGGCCACTGTTAGAAATCATAGGACCCCCTACAGCCTACCTGATGAGGGCCCCCAGCCCCGCCCCTGCATGCCTGCCTAAAAGAATGCAGCTTTGTCTTCAAGTGCTCAGTCAGGGGAGATGGGGGTCTCTTGGTGCTTAGTGGAGGCTGGTTGGGGGGCACTGCCAATCAGTGGGGGAGGGAGCACTGGTGCTCCTTACCTGGCTGCTTGATCCATCTGGCATCTTGTGTAGAAGAATCCTCCCCTCTCTCACTTTTCTTCTGGGCCTATTTTTCTCATCTAAAGGGATGCCGGGGATGCCAATGCATAGCTCAGATGATCTCACAAAAACTGGAAAATTGTATCATACTTACCGTAATTTTCCTTTCCTGGTGCCAATACATGGCAGCATACATGTGATAGAGCTCCGCCTCAACTCCTCCTTCAGGACTAGTGAATAGCATAAATGAAAGACATAGCCCCTCCCCCAACATTCTCCGTAATATATAATACTGAGGGTGGGAGCGTATGCTGCCATGGATTGGCACCAGGAAAGGAAAATTACAGTAAATATGATACAATTTTCCGTTTTCCTGGTGCCTCTATGGGAGCATACATGTGTTAAATAACTAGCTCACACGGGTGGGTTTAATGCTTTAACGGAAAAAAAAAAAATTTGACACAGACATAGCGGCACAAAGTGCTCTTCTCCCGAACTCTACTGTTGTAAAAACCCTGGGATCAATACGATAATGTTTAAGGAACGTAAGTCGAGAAGACCAAGTGGCGGCCCTGCATAATGTTTCCAAAGAAACCTTTTCCCCTCGCTGCCCAAGATGCTGATACCGCTCTTGTTGAATGAGCATTCACCTGAGCCGGAGGTTCCAAGTTCTTCACCCTGTAAGCTTTCTGAATTAACTTGACAACCCAGGATGCCAAGGTTCTGGCGAAAGATGAATAGTCTTTCAGAGTTCCTAAATTTTCTTGTGGCTTCCAAGTAGGCCCTGAGGACTTTGGATATGTCTAACTCATGACAGGAGTTTGATTCTGAATCCAAGAAAACTGGTAACGCCCATGGTTCCAATAGATGTGCCGTTGTGGTGACTTTAGGTGTAAACCCTTGGAGAGGGCGAAGTTCTACCCTGTCTGGGAAAAAGGATATGTGTTCATCCCCCACGCCCAGAGAGTGGAGATCCAAAATCCTTCTGCCAGATGTGATAGCCAACAGAAAAGTTGTTTTTAAGGTTAGGTTCCAAATTGAGATCTCTTCAACCGGCACGAACGGGTGAGTGGATAAGACTTCCAGCATTAGAGGAAGATCCTATTTTGGAAAGGAACACCTGGATGGAGGATGCATCTTCAGTACGCCTCTGAGGAATGTAACCACTAGAGGGTCTTCTGCCCACCTGGTGTTAGTTGCTGCAGAAATTGCGGACACTTGTACCTTAATCACTTAAGACCCGGACCAATATGCAGCATAAGGACCAGGCCCCTTTTTGCGATTCGGCACTGGGTCGCTTTAACTGACAATTGCGCAGTCGTGCGACGTGGCTCCCAAACAAAATTGACGTCCTTTTTTTCCCACAAATAGAGCTTTCTTTTGGTGGTATTTGATCACCTCTGCGGTTTTTATTTTTTGCTTTATAAACAAAAATAGAGCGACAATTTTGAAAAAACTTTAATATTTTTTACTTTTTTCTATAATAAATATCCCCAAAAAATATATAAAAAAACATATTTTTTCCTCAGTTTAGGCCGATACGTTTTCTTCTACATATTTTTGGTAAATAAGCGTTTATTGATTGGTTTGCACAAAAGTTATAGCGTTTACAAAATAGGGGGTAGTTTTATGGCATTTTTATAATTTTTTTTTTTACTAGTAATGGCGGCGATCAGTGATTTTTTTCGTGACTGCGACATTTTGGCGGACACATCGGACACTTTTGACACTATTTTGGGACCATTGCTATAAAAATGCACTGGTTACTGTAAAAATGACACAGGCAGTGAAGAGGTTAACCAGGAGGGGGCGCTCTAGGGGTTAAGTGTGCCCTGATTTGTGTTTCTTACTGTGGGGGGGGGGGGGCGTGGCTTAGCGTGTGACATCACTGATCGTCGTTCCCTATTACAGGGAACAGACGATCAGTGACAGGCTCACTAGGAAGCACGGGGAGAGGTTTGTTTACACTTACCTCTCCCCGTTCTTACTCTCTGTGACCCGATCGCGGGACACCAGCGGCGATCAGGTCCGCTGTTCCCGCGGGGACGGTCACGGAGAAAAGGACCGCGTCGCGAGCATGCTGCCGGCGGCGCGCTCACGACCCACAGCTGGGCTCTTAAAGGGGACGTACCTGTACGCCCATGTGCCCGGCCGAGCCATTCTGCCGACGTACATCGGCGTGTGGCGGTCCTCAAGCGGTTAAGGGAGCTCTGGCTGAGCCCCAATTCGAGACTAGATTGAAGAAAGCTCAAAACATCAGCAGTGGAAGGAGAGACTGGCTCAAACCCTTTTCCTGTGGCGTAGGATAAGAACTTGTCCCAAATCCTTGCATATATTGTGTTGGTTGTTGGTTTTCTGGCTTTAAGCAGGGTGGATATGACCTCTTGGAAGCAGCCTAACAACTCAAACCTTCTCCTTTCAACCTCCACACACGAAGATCCAGCTTCTGTGGGTCTGGATGAGCCAGCCTGCCCTGGGTCAATAACTGCGGGAAGAGGGGAATTCTGATCGGAGGATTCACACTGAGGTGCATGGCTAGAGGAAACCAAGGTCTCTTCGGCCAATAAGGTAGCACTGCTAGTACTTGGTCTGGTTCCCTTAGGAGCCTGAGGAGAAACTTTGAGATGAGTGGGCGAGGAGAAAAGGCTTAAGCTGTCTTGAAGTTACAAGGACACGATAATGCGTCTACCCCCTCCGCTTGTGGGTGTGGGAGGCGAGAGAAGAATCTCCTGAGTTTGGTATTCTCCTGCAAAGCAAAGAGGTCCACCTGTGGGGTCTGCCATAGATGGGAGATTTGGTTGAACACATGGGGGTGGAGTGACCACTCGTTGTTGTCCCCAAACCTCCTCGATAAGACATCTGCCTCTGAGTTCATTCTGCCTGGGAGATATATCGCTCTGAGGTCTACCAGGTTCCTCTTGGCCCAGACCATTACAGGTTCCACTTCCCTGCCCTGAGAAGTGTTTTGCTGTGGGTGCCCCCTTGTTTCTGAAGATACAAAACTGCAGCTTTGTTGTCCAGACGCAGAACCACCCTCTGCCCCTTGATCTGAGGTGCAAAAGGCTAGAAATGCTGCCCTCATTTCTAAGATGTTGCACACCATCCCTCTGGTGGGAAAGGACCATCTTTCCTGAATCCTGAATCTGCATTGAGCACCCCACCCCTGGTCACTTGCATCTGAAGTAATTGTGGTCCATGAATGGGAACCCAAATGATGGGTGCGGAGAGATTCTCTGGATTCGCCCACCAGTGCAGGCTCCTCCTCATTAGCGTTGTCAGTTGAATTGTTTGAAATAGATGATGCTGTCTCCATTGTGTTAAGAATCCCATTTGGAAGTGTCTCAGGTGCCAGTGAGACCACGGGACTAGAGGTATACATGAGGACATCATGCCAATAAGGCTCAGACACTGTGAACCTGATAAATGGGACCTCCGTATGGTCTTGGATATTTTTTGAATGATGCCCTCCATCTTCAGTTGGGGTAAAGAGACTGTGTCCAGGTGCGTATCGAACATTGCTCCTAGGTAAACCATCTGTTGTGTTTGAACTAATTGGCTCTTTCGGTGATTCACCAACCACCCCAGCTCCGATAACGACTGCAGAAGTATTTCTCTGTGGGCTATAAGCTGGTTCGGTTTGTTTGATAGCAAGAGGATATCATCCAGATAGTGGTAAATTTTTAATCCCCCCTCTCTCGTAAACACCTGAGGGGAGGTGCATAGCCCGAAGGGCAGAGCCTGGAATTGCAGGTGGACACGACCCACTGCGAACCTTACGTACTTTTGGAAGGATGGTAGAATAGGGACGTGGAGTTAAGCATCCTGCAGGTCTATCGATATTAACCAATCTCCTGGTTGTATGGTTTGGATAATTGTTTGTAGCGACTACATCTTGAAACTCTCGAAATGGATGTATCTGTTGAGTCTTTTCAAATCTATTACAGGTCTCCAGTCGCCTGTTTTCTTCTGTACCAGAAAAAGTGTGGAATAGAAACCTGCAAATCCTTCCGATGGGGGAACAGGTACTGCTGCCCCTTGACGTTGTAGAGACTCTATAAACTGATTTAGGACCAGTGCTTTCTGTGGGGAGGCCGGTGTCTGTGTTTCCTTAAAAGCCGTGTGAGGAGGCTGATGAGAGAAAGTCCAGACATTTGGAGGCCCAGACTGGAAAAAAATACTTTAGCCGGACTCCCACTGGGGGCGTCTCCACCCCTCTGGTGTCAAAAGCAGTGGCATCTCCAGCTTTCATATTTAGGGGGGGCACATGGGGGGACAGGGACAAAAGTAGGGGGGCCAACTACAGTTGCAAAAAAAAGTATGTGAACCCTTTTGGAATGATATGGATTCTAAGTCACAACAATAGACAATCACAGTCTGCTTAAACTAATAACACACAAAGAATTAAATGTTACCATGTTTTTATTGAACACACAATGTAAACATTCACAGTACAGGTGGAAAAAGTATGTGAACCCCTAGACTAATGAGATCTCCAAGAGCTAATTGGAGTGAGGTGTCAGCCAACTGGAGTCAAATCAATGAGATGAGATTGGAGGTGTTGGTTAAAGCTGCCCTGCCCTGTAAAAAACACACACCAGTTCTGGGTTTGCTTTTCACAAAAAGCATTGCCTGATGTGAATGATGCCTCGCACAAAAGAGCTCTCAGAAGACCAACGATTAAAAATTGTTGACTTGCATAAAGCTGGAAAGGGTTATAAAAGTATCTCCAAAAGCCTTGCTGTTCATCAGTCCATGGTAAGACAAATTGTCTACAAATGGAGAAAGTTCAGCACTGCTGCTACTCTCCATAGGAGTGGGCGTCCTGTAAAGATGACTGCAAGAGCACAGCGCAGACTGCTCAATGAGGTGAAGAAGAATCCTAGAGTGTCAGCTAAAGACTTACAAAAGTCTCTGGCATATGCTAACATCCCTGTTAGTGAATCTACAATACGTAAAACACTAAACAAGAATGGATTTCATGGGAGGATACCACAGAGGAAGCCACTGCTGTTCAAAAAAAACATTGCTGCACGTTTACAGTTTGCACAAGAGCATCTGGATGTTCCACAGCAGTACTGGCAAAATATTCTGTGGACAGATGAAACCAAAGTTGAGTTGTTTGGAAGAAACACACAACACTATGTGTGGAGAAAAAGAGGCACAGCACACCAACATCAAAACCTCATCCCAACTGTGAAGTATGGTGGTGGGAGCATCATGGTTTGGGGCTGCTTTGCTGCATCAGGGCCTGGACGGATTGCTATCATCGAAGGAAAAATTAATTCCCAAGTTTATCAAGACATTTTGCAGGAGAACTTAAGGCCACCTGTCCACCAGCTGAAGCTCAACAGAAGATGGGTGTTGCAACAGGACAACGACCCAAAGCATAGAAGTAAATCAACAACACAATGGCTTAAACAGAAGAAAATACGCCTTATGGAGTGGCCCAGTCAGAGTCCTGACCTCAACTCGATTGAGATGCTGTAGCATGACCTCAAGAAAGCCATTCACACCAGACGTCCCAAGAATATTGCTGAACTGAAACAGTTCTGTAAAGAGGAATGGTCAAGAATTACTCCTGACCGTTGTGCACGTCTGATCTGCAACTACAGGAAACGTTTGGTTGAAGGTATTGCTGCCAAAAGGAGGTTCAACCAGTTATTAAATCCAAGGTTCACATACTTTTTTTTGCAACTGTATGCAATCCTGTGCAAAATCTAAAAATGTCCAATCTGTAATAAATAGTGCAAAGTCCAAAAACTATGTGCAAAATCGCAATCAAATTGTGAGCATAGCAATCTGATATACTTTCTTCAGTGTGCAAACAGATTCCATGTGCAAAAGTGCTGGAGAGGTGTAACAGTCTCCTCTTCGTGTAAAGGACACACCAGTGAGAGTGGCCTCTTACCTTGCGGTAAAAGGACAACCGCATATATGTGTATATATATCACAGGGGTGGTGTGATGGAGTTTATAAAATGATTATTTTATATGAATGATCTTTCTCTCTATTATCTACTCAAATATGGTTTTAGAAGTTTAGTGTGGGTTAAATGACTCTTGTGTTCGGCTGCTCACATGGTCTACTGCCCAACCCTCAGGAATTTAGAGCAATTAGCATCCTTCTGAGAATGTGTTTGTAAAGGACACACACATACACCAAGATTTATGTATACAATATGAAGCTTATTGATGTTCATATTGGGAAAAAGGCTTGTGCAATTAGTTTCGTAACTAATCGAAATTCGTCCAAATTTAGCAACTTTCGGACGTTCGGAAGCATTCGAATTTCGGAACAAAGCAATTACAAATAAAACCGAATCCGAAATAAATTATATCGCAAATAGTGAATGCCCGAATGTCTTCGGCATAATTCGTTATGAAAAAAGTTACGAATGTACGAATCCATTCGAAGCACAATAATGCCGCATACACACGACCGCTTTTAATGTCATTGAAAAAAATTGTGTTTTTCTCGACGTGATTCTTCTCAAGCCTGCCTTGCCTACACACTATCGTGAAAAAAATGCTCGAACAAAGCGCGGTGACGTACAACACGTATGACCGCACTATATATGTGTCCAGAATCAACAAAAAACAATGTACTCTACCGAAAGTACGAATTATAAATCAACTAAAATTAAGGCTTACATTAATACGAATTATTCTGATTCAACGAAAAATGTTGCTTGCGAAAATACGAATTAGTCCGAACACGAAAAATCCCGTCTAGCAAAATTACGAACGATTACGAATCAACAGGACCGAAAAGAAACAAACCGAAACGAAACTAATTTTTCCGTTGTGCACAAGAAACTAACCGAAACTAAACAAATGTTTCCGTTGTGCACAAGTCTATTGGGAACCAGAGTGTTTGTGTATGCTAGTTAAGGATATAGGTTAGAGTATTATCATATGTGTGTGTTCTAGTATTCATATAACAAGAAAACATTAGTAGTATTTTCCTTGATTGAAAGCTCAGAGTGAAGACAAGGAACAGATGTGTCTTCCATCCCCCACTGCTTAATTCAGTCCTTTAACTTACTCCATCCGGCCCAACCCACCGTGTAAGGGAAAATGGCTGCGGAGCCCTGGACTGTAGACACATGGAAGAAGCAGACATCACAAAAGAAGAAGCACCATATAAGGAAGCAGCCAATCATATGTACATGTTTGTGATGACGATTGCTTATGCCACTTTGTCTTTAAAGGGGCTGAGACCCAGAATAAACATTCTGTTGTGGTGAAGAGGCCACGCTAATCACTGTATTCCAACGTGATTTCTTCTAGCTAGCATGCAAGCATATTCACACCAGCACAGATTTGAATCGGCGGCAGAATAGAGAATTGTTTCTGGTATTGGACCAGAACCGATTTATTACAATTGGCGCTTCCAACGTGGGCTTCTTGGACTGTGAGCTGTCGTAGCCGATCTAGATGTGATTGCCAGCGAATTGAGACATGCTTGGCGGATCGGAGCCTACGCAACTTCGTAATACATGGTAAGAGGAGACTGTTATACTCCTTACCTGTGTTTTTTCCGCCTTGTCACCCTCGATTTCGCTTGCGGTCCGTCGGCTGCTCCATGCCACGATAAGACGGGTAATTTCTTGTTCAAAAGTCGTTTTAACAAGAACCTGTAGACCTATTCTGCCGGCTGTTATTTATGTTGTGTTTTGTTCTGTGTTGACTTGTATGTGCCTATTTCCCCGTCTGTCTGTATGTGAGGGGGTGACGCGGTTTCCTTGTCAGTGTGTTTTTTGCAGGCCTGGTTCTGAGAGGGTGTTGGGAGACACAGATTCCTGGCCAGACCTTGTACAAAACATGTTGGTTTAAGAGGGCGTACGGAACTTTTTAGAGACACAGATTCCTGCCCGTTTTTTCTTTGTACATAAGCTGAGTCCCAGAAGGTGTAATAGTTACACAGATGCCTGGTCGGCCCAGTTGTACAAAATTTACGGGTCCGAGAGGGTGTCATAGTATATAACACGAGCCAGGTAGGTTTGGGGTTGAATTTTACCTCCATACAGACAGCGGAGCTGAAATAGCGTGTCATATTCTAATCCTGTGTATGTTGTTTATGGTCTATGTCCTACCTGTGCATGTGGGGGTGTTTGGGGTTTTTAGTTAAGCTGATACGAGCTTGGCAGATATTACAGTGTTTCTTTACAGCTCATTTTGGGACAGAAGCACAAAGCCCAGCTTCACGCGCTCCCCTTCCTCCTTTCCTCCCCCTCCCTTTTTTTGTCTTGTACGGCATTCAAATTCCTTAGGTTGTGTGGAGAGGAGTCGAATTTCCCGCCCTCCTTTTCTCTCCTAGTGGGGGCTTGCTGCCTATTCTCTGAGAAAAAAAAAGAGAGGAATGTTTTTTAAATGTACTGCTGTGTTTTGTTTTTTTTTAACCAAGCCGTTTAAGCCTTTCACATCCCTTCTAGCCTATGGCTGATTAACCCTGTCTATGCTGAAAGGAATGTGTGTGTTGACATGGGTGTGATGTGGGTTGTCAGCATACAGGGAGCTCACAGTTTTTGTTTTGAAATGTACCTTTCTGATGGGAATTTGTATTCTTCATGTAACATCACAAATACAAATAATGTGAAAAAAATATAAAATAAAAAATAAATAAATAACACGTAAATATATAAATAAATAAAAAGTTAACAGACTTGCTTTTTGGATATTGAGAATATAATGGGGAGTCCTGTGGGACTCATAACTGAATCTTCTCAACCAGACAGAACTCATAACTACTGGTAACGTATAAATATTTTCGTTATAACTTTTGGTGCTTGAATTATTTTTACATGTCCATTTCTAAAACCATTTAAATATATGGCAGAGCGATTTTGGAATCATGTTATTTCTAACTGCAGTATGAAGTAATCACTTTCCAAATATTTAGAGACATACACAATTTTTTGTTTGTCTTTAAGAAGCTACATGCCAACAGTTGTATACTGCTTTTAGGGTGATGCCTGTGTAAAAAAGATTTCTTCTAAATTTAAAATTAGCCTTGACGTGTGCCTAATATGACTTTTGGTCTGGACAAATGTAAGAAGTGTATTCAGGAGATCTGTTTGTCTTGAGAAACATGACATGGTGTCATATTAATAAAGAGTACTTACCTTCCGTGCAGTAAGGGAACGACATTTCACAAGGGTTACTAGGTTTTAAATGTTCTAGTATCATTTAAGTGTTGACTTTTGCATAGGGCTTGCATAGACATGTATGTCCATATTATCTGAACTAGAACAAAGCCTGCCTCCACCCTGTCCTGGTAGCCATTACTGGGCATGTGAGGAATGTGGGAGGTCCGGACCCCCACACCCTGACCCGCCCCGGGCTCTGCCCCTAATGCAGTTGTAAGTTGAGGGACCTCCTACAGTAGTCCCTCCCCTTGCGAGCAGGCCTTCCTCCACCCTCATCCCAGTCATCCTTACCCCTTTGCCCCTGTGCCCTGTATTGAATGCAGATGCCAGCTTTTACTGCCCACCGGTCATTGCCCTGTGATGATTTCAATACCAGGTTACATTACAAATCGCATTATCGCATACTATCATGTGCTTTCGTAGCGGGTTTTAAAGAACCGATACGGATTGGGCTGATAGTGGCCCGACCAGAGTAGTACAGGACCTTATAGCAGTGAGCGAGCTTATCCTTCCACACTCTCTTCTGTCTGGGGTGCCCCTGTCTGCAAATGTTTTTTGCTGTCATGGGTTTGGCGTGAGCTTCAGCCATACGGCCCATTTTGGCCCCCGGTAATACTAAGGCCCTACATGCTTTTTTTCTTGGGACTGATCTCTTTCTGAAGAGCCTGGATACCTGCAGCTTCCCTTCTCATGCAACCCCTGTATGACTCCCTGCCATGTGTCCCTTTTGTGCTGTCCGAAGAAGCACTCACTAACTTTTTACCCTATCGGTTACTATTCAACCCGCCTGGACCCAGTTGCCAGAGGTGGCCCATCATGTCTCTGAGCTCTTTTTGCTGCCCAGGCCCTGCTGGACATAACTTCAGATATTGTTCTGACCCATCCCCTTCTGCTGCTTGCCCCTCACGAAATCTCTGCCATTCTCAATCAGATACTACCCCAGCATTTATACTTTGCCCGCCCCCTCAGGTTGCAATGCAGTTTCCTCATGTCTGACGGTGTGACTCTACTTCGCTGCCAGTGACTCTACTCTGCTACTCTCCTTCCTCTTGTCCAAGGGGGGTATCATGACATGTCTCTGGACGAACGGGAAGAAGAGAACGCAGATCTACCTGCTCCTACCCGAGATGAAGATGGACATGATTGCTTTGAACTCATGAGGGCGGAAACCACCCGTCTACCCTCTGTTCTGGATGCCTTGATCCCAATGCCTCAATGTACCTTGTAGCAGTACGGGTGGATGATCTTTGGACTGTAGAAACCCGCCCATGTCTCCCCAGAGCTTTGTACCCAACTGTGGTGCAATGGGCCCATGGAGCAACCCATCTTTCAAAGACTTTGATGAACTCACTTATAAACAAACATTATGTAGCTCCAGGAATAACTACTTTGACTAATCAGTACTGCAAGTCCTACCACACTAGCCTAGCATGCAACCCTGGAAGGCTAGAGAAACCATCCCAGAAACACTCAGCTAGACTGCTCTACCCCTTCCAGAGGATACACATACAAATGCCAAAGAGTGGTAGATTTGAGTATGCCCTGGTGGTGGTAGACATGTTCTCAGGATGGCCCGAGTCTTATCCAGTCGCAAATCAGACGGCGAGAACCACGGCTAAGAAATTGCTTTTGGAGCCAGTTTGCAGATATGGGGTACCTGAGGTGATAGGGAGTGATCAAGGTCCTGCGTTCACTGCTATAGGCACAAAAGAAATATGGTTGGCCCTAGATAGCACATTAGCGTTTCACACATCTTATCACCCTGTTAGGTTGTTATTACCCACAACAGTTGCAATTACAGTATGATACTTTGATAGATTATGTGACCGCTCTTGTAAAAGAATTAACTAACATATATGTACGAGTATATTCTTCCATTACAGATCCTGATCTAGATACCGGTACTTACAGTATACTTCCTGGTGATTGGGTGATGGTTAAGAAGTTCCTCTGAAAGCATTCCCTGGAGCCAAGATATGCAACAAGGCTCCAGTTCCTGAGGACCGTGCACCACCCGCATCAGAATGAAACTATATATCTTTTTTCTTATAGCAACGGTGCACACACAGGAGGAGGCTATCAAACAAATAGATGGTGTAACACAATTTTGGTATAATTCATCAGACACACATGTAGCTACCTTCATATTTGATCTCTGTATTATAATCTTCCCCCCTCCATTTAACTGGCAGTGTATCCACAGATCTGGTGCAGAATCAAACTCAGTCTTTGGGAGACGTGTATTGGATCTGTGGGGACATGAGGATTAGGACTAAGTTAACAGATCGATGGATAGGGGAATGTGCACTTGCTAAAGTCATAATGCCCCTGCACATCTTTTCAGGAGATGACCTAGTAGTAAAAGGGGAGCACTCATCTAAATCCAGAAGGAAGCGTAGAAGTGCCCCAGCTGGTAGTTTTGACCCTCATGTATATATAGATGCCATAGGGGTCCCAAGGGGGTCCCAGATGAATTCAAAGCAAGAGATCAAGTAGCTGCAGGATTTGAGTCCCTGATTCCCATAATCACTGTAAATAAGAATGTAGATTGGATTAATTATATTTACTATAACCAACAGAGGTTCGTTAACTATACCAGGGACGCACTCCAGGGTTTAGCTGAACAACTAGAGGCCACTTCACAAATGACTTTTCAAAATCGTATGGCCTTAGACTAGGGATGAGCTTCGTGTTCGAGTCGAACATACGTTCGACTCGAACATCGGCTGTTCGATCGTTCGACGAAGATCGAACGATTTGGGCCGTTCGCGCCAAATTCGAGTGACGCGAACGGCCCACAATGCACTACGCCATCGCAGTGTCATCCAGGCGCTGTGATTGGCCAAGCATGCACTGTGACCCCGCATGCTTGGCCAATCACAGCGCCGGCAGCGAGGAGAGCAATGATTGGCCACAGGCAGGATGCCTGTGGCCAATTATTGCTGAGGGTGTTTAGTACACGCCCCACACTATAAAAGGCCGCCAGCACGGCGGCCTAGTGTAGTGTGTTCCGGAGCAGGGATAGAGCAGCATAGGCAGGGACAGTGACTTTTATTTCTTTCTTGCTTAACCTGGATTCCTTTAGTTTAGGGAAAGAAAAGGATAGGTAGGGAGAGTGTCAGTGTGTTTTGTGCTTGTGCTATATTGTGCTTAAAAAAAACATTTTTTCTAGGGACAGAAAACTGTAGGTAGGGAGAGTGTGTCAGTTTCTTTCACTGTCAAAGTCCTTGTTTCCAGGGACCTGGAAGGACAGTGAGTGAATTCTCCTTGTGCTAAATTGTGCTTAAAAAAATCATTTTTTCTAGGGACAGAAAACTGTAGGTAGGGAGAGTGTGTCAGTTTCTTTCACTGTCAAAGTCCTTGTTTCCAGGGACCTGGAAGGACAGTGAGTGAATTCTCCTTGTGCTAAATTGTGCTTAAAAAAAACATTTTTTCTAGGGACAGAAAACTGTAGGTAGGGAGAGTGTGTCAGTTTCTTTCACTGTCAAAGTCCTTGTTTCCAGGGACCTGGAAGGACAGTGAGTGAATTCTCCTTGTGCTAAATTGTGCTTAAAAAAAACATTTTTTCTAGGGACAGAAAACTGTAGGTAGGGAGAGTGTGTCAGTTTCTTTCACTGTCAAAGTCCTTGTTTCCAGGGACCTGGAAGGACAGTGAGTGAATTCTCCTTGTGCTAAATTGTGCTTAAAAAAAACATTTTTTCTAGGGACAGAAAACTGTAGGTAGGGAGAGTGTGTCAGTTTCTTTCACTGTCAAAGTCCTTGTTTCCAGGGACCTGGAAGGACAGTGAGTGAATTCTCCTTGTGCTAAATTGTGCTTAAAAAAAACATTTTTTCTAGGGACAGAAAACTGTAGGTAGGGAGAGTGTGTCAGTTTCTTTCACTGTCAAAGTCCTTGTTTCCAGGGACCTGGAAGGACAGTGAGTGAATTCTCCTTGTGCTAAATTGTGCTTAAAAAAAACATTTTTTCTAGGGACAGAAAACTGTAGGTAGGGAGAGTGTGTCAGTTTCTTTCACTGTCAAAGTCCTTGTTTCCAGGGACCTGGAAGGACAGTGAGTGAATTCTCCTTGTGCTAAATTGTGCTTAAAAAAAACATTTTTTCTAGGGACAGAAAACTGTAGGTAGGGAGAGTGTGTCAGTTTCTTTCACTGTCAAAGTCCTTGTTTCCAGGGACCTGGAAGGACAGTGAGTGAATTCTCCTTGTGCTAAATTGTGCTTAAAAAAAACATTTTTTCTAGGGACAGAAAACTGTAGGTAGGGAGAGTGTGTCAGTTTCTTTCACTGTCAAAGTCCTTGTTTCCAGGGACCTGGAAGGACAGTGAGTGAATTCTCCTTGTGCTAAATTGTGCTTAAAAAAAACATTTTTTCTAGGGACAGAAAACTGTAGGTAGGGAGAGTGTGTCAGTTTCTTTCACTGTCAAAGTCCTTGTTTCCAGGGACCTGGAAGGACAGTGAGTGAATTCTCCTTGTGCTAAATTGTGCTTAAAAAAAACATTTTTTCTAGGGACAGAAAACTGTAGGTAGGGAGAGTGTGTCAGTTTCTTTCACTGTCAAAGTCCTTGTTTCCAGGGACCTGGAAGGACAGTGAGTGAATTCTCCTTGTGCTAAATTGTGCTTAAAAAAAACATTTTTTCTAGGGACAGAAAACTGTAGGTAGGGAGAGTGTGTCAGTTTCTTTCACTGTCAAAGTCCTTGTTTCCAGGGACCTGGAAGGACAGTGAGTGAATTCTCCTTGTGCTAAATTGTGCTTAAAAAAAACATTTTTTCTAGGGACAGAAAACTGTAGGTAGGGAGAGTGTGTCAGTTTCTTTCACTGTCAAAGTCCTTGTTTCCAGGGACCTGGAAGGACAGTGAGTGAATTCTCCTTGTGCTAAATTGTGCTTAAAAAAAACATTTTTTCTAGGGACAGAAAACTGTAGGTAGGGAGAGTGTGTCAGTTTCTTTCACTGTCAAAGTCCTTGTTTCCAGGGACCTGGAAGGACAGTGAGTGAATTCTCCTTGTGCTAAATTGTGCTTAAAAAAAACATTTTTTCTAGGGACAGAAAACTGTAGGTAGGGAGAGTGTGTCAGTTTCTTTCACTGTCAAAGTCCTTGTTTCCAGGGACCTGGAAGGACAGTGAGTGAATTCTCCTTGTGCTAAATTGTGCTTAAAAAAAACATTTTTTCTAGGGACAGAAAACTGTAGGTAGGGAGAGTGTGTCAGTTTCTTTCACTGTCAAAGTCCTTGTTTCCAGGGACCTGGAAGGACAGTGAGTGAATTCTCCTTGTGCTAAATTGTGCTTAAAAAAAACATTTTTTCTAGGGACAGAAAACTGTAGGTAGGGAGAGTGTGTCAGTTTCTTTCACTGTCAAAGTCCTTGTTTCCAGGGACCTGGAAGGACAGTGAGTGAATTCTCCTTGTGCTAAATTGTGCTTAAAAAAAACATTTTTTCTAGGGACAGAAAACTGTAGGTAGGGAGAGTGTGTCAGTTTCTTTCACTGTCAAAGTCCTTGTTTCCAGGGACCTGGAAGGACAGTGAGTGAATTCTCCTTGTGCTAAATTGTGCTTAAAAAAAACATTTTTTCTAGGGACAGAAAACTGTAGGTAGGGAGAGTGTGTCAGTTTCTTTCACTGTCAAAGTCCTTGTTTCCAGGGACCTGGAAGGACAGTGAGTGAATTCTCCTTGTGCTAAATTGTGCTTAAAAAAAACATTTTTTCTAGGGACAGAAAACTGTAGGTAGGGAGAGTGTGTCAGTTTCTTTCACTGTCAAAGTCCTTGTTTCCAGGGACCTGGAAGGACAGTGAGTGAATTCTCCTTGTGCTAAATTGTGCTTAAAAAAAACATTTTTTCTAGGGACAGAAAACTGTAGGTAGGGAGAGTGTGTCAGTTTCTTTCACTGTCAAAGTCCTTGTTTCCAGGGACCTGGAAGGACAGTGAGTGAATTCTCCTTGTGCTAAATTGTGCTTAAAAAAAACATTTTTTCTAGGGACAGAAAACTGTAGGTAGGGAGAGTGTGTCAGTTTCTTTCACTGTCAAAGTCCTTGTTTCCAGGGACCTGGAAGGACAGTGAGTGAATTCTCCTTGTGCTAAATTGTGCTTAAAAAAAACATTTTTTCTAGGGACAGAAAACTGTAGGTAGGGAGAGTGTGTCAGTTTCTTTCACTGTCAAAGTCCTTGTTTCCAGGGACCTGGAAGGACAGTGAGTGAATTCTCCTTGTGCTAAATTGTGCTTAAAAAAAACATTTTTTCTAGGGACAGAAAACTGTAGGTAGGGAGAGTGTGTCAGTTTCTTTCACTGTCAAAGTCCTTGTTTCCAGGGACCTGGAAGGACAGTGAGTGAATTCTCCTTGTGCTAAATTGTGCTTAAAAAAAACATTTTTTCTAGGGACAGAAAACTGTAGGTAGGGAGAGTGTGTCAGTTTCTTTCACTGTCAAAGTCCTTGTTTCCAGGGACCTGGAAGGACAGTGAGTGAATTCTCCTTGTGCTAAATTGTGCTTAAAAAAAACATTTTTTCTAGGGACAGAAAACTGTAGGTAGGGAGAGTGTGTCAGTTTCTTTCACTGTCAAAGTCCTTGTTTCCAGGGACCTGGAAGGACAGTGAGTGAATTCTCCTTGTGCTAAATTGTGCTTAAAAAAAACATTTTTTCTAGGGACAGAAAACTGTAGGTAGGGAGAGTGTGTCAGTTTCTTTCACTGTCAAAGTCCTTGTTTCCAGGGACCTGGAAGGACAGTGAGTGAATTCTCCTTGTGCTAAATTGTGCTTAAAAAAAACATTTTTTCTAGGGACAGAAAACTGTAGGTAGGGAGAGTGTGTCAGTTTCTTTCACTGTCAAAGTCCTTGTTTCCAGGGACCTGGAAGGACAGTGAGTGAATTCTCCTTGTGCTAAATTGTGCTTAAAAAAAACATTTTTTCTAGGGACAGAAAACTGTAGGTAGGGAGAGTGTGTCAGTTTCTTTCACTGTCAAAGTCCTTGTTTCCAGGGACCTGGAAGGACAGTGAGTGAATTCTCCTTGTGCTAAATTGTGCTTAAAAAAAACATTTTTTCTAGGGACAGAAAACTGTAGGTAGGGAGAGTGTGTCAGTTTCTTTCACTGTCAAAGTCCTTGTTTCCAGGGACCTGGAAGGACAGTGAGTGAATTCTCCTTGTGCTAAATTGTGCTTAAAAAAAACATTTTTTCTAGGGACAGAAAACTGTAGGTAGGGAGAGTGTGTCAGTTTCTTTCACTGTCAAAGTCCTTGTTTCCAGGGACCTGGAAGGACAGTGAGTGAATTCTCCTTGTGCTAAATTGTGCTTAAAAAAAACATTTTTTCTAGGGACAGAAAACTGTAGGTAGGGAGAGTGTGTCAGTTTCTTTCACTGTCAAAGTCCTTGTTTCCAGGGACCTGGAAGGACAGTGAGTGAATTCTCCTTGTGCTAAATTGTGCTTAAAAAAAACATTTTTTCTAGGGACAGAAAACTGTAGGTAGGGAGAGTGTGTCAGTTTCTTTCACTGTCAAAGTCCTTGTTTCAAGGGACAGAGAAGGACACCTGAAGGTAGCCCTTATTGCTTTTTTCCCATCTCCCTGCAGGCCATCTATTAGAATGTCTGGAAGGCAAACAAGGAGAGGCAGACAGTCAGGAGGCAATAAAAGAGGGCAAGCAGGCTCTGTGTCTGGGGGCAACAGTGCTGGTCGTGGACGCGGTGCATTGTCATCAGCACATGGCCATGGGACACGCTTGTCCTTCTTTTCGGCAGCTGGACATGTTGAGCCACATCATGCCGAAGACTTGGTAGAGTGGATGACCAAGCCCTCCTCCTCCTCCTCATCCTCTCTCACCCAGGCTCAGGGTACTGGAAAAGCAGCTGCCAAAGCGTCCTCTTCCCTGGTATCAATGTCAGACTCATCATCAGTCACTCCTTCCCTAGACCCACCATGTCCTCCTCCTGAGGAGTCCCCCGAACTGTTTCAGCACAGTGTTGGGTACATGCTCCAGGAGGATGCCCAGCGTTTCGAAGGGTCTGATGATGAAACCCAGCTAGAGGAAGGCAGTAGCGTGAGAGCAGACAGAGGGGATGCTCAAGAAGGACACCAATCTGGCAGTCATGTTCCAGCAGCTGCAGCATACTGCCAGATTGGCTCCAGTGATGAGGAGGGAGGTGATGATGAGGTCACTGACTCCACGTGGGTGCCTAATAGGAGAGAGGAGGAGGAGGAGGATGAGGAGGAGGCACATCTCCAACGAGGCAGGATGCCCTTTGGTGGCCAGCGTAAGGGCAGTACACCGACGGAATCACACCGCAGAGCTCCGCCTGTGCAGGGCGCTGCCTCTGCCCGTCATTCAAAAAGTTCTTTGGTGTGGGCCTTTTTTGAGGCTAGTGCATCAGATCGCACAGCTGCTGTTTGCAACATATGTCTCAAGCGTATATCGCGTGGCCAAAACATCAGCCGCTTGGGTACCACATGCCTGACCAGACATATGTTGACCTGCCATGCAGCTCGTTGGCAAGCCTACCTGAAAGACCCACACCAAAGAACAAAGTGGACCTCTCCTTGCACCGCATCAGCTGGGATCTCCAACCCCACTATAACTTCAGTCCTCTCTGAAACATGCACTGAGAGGAATGAAGGTGTAGAATTAGGTGTGTCACAGCCAAGTACTTGCGGCCACTCTGCTAGCAGTACACCGACGTCCGATTCTAGCAGGCAAATTTCCCTGCCCCAGCTGCTGGACCGTCGAAAGAAGTTCACTCCCAGCCATCCACATGCCCAGCGGTTGAATGCTAGCTTGGCTAAATTGCTAGCGCTTCAACTGCTGCCTTTTCAGTTGGTAGACTCGGCCCCCTTCCGTGAGTTTGTGCAATGTGCGGTTCCTCAGTGGCAGGTTCCCAAACGCCACTTTTTCTCACGGAAGGCTATTCCGGCTCTCTACCGGCATGTGGAAGGCAATGTCTTGGCCTCGCTGGACAGGGCGGTCAGCGGTAAGGTGCATATTACCGCTGACTCATGGTCCAGCAGGCATGGACAGGGACGTTACCTTTCTTTCACGGCCCATTGGGTCACTCTTTTGGCAGCTGGGAAGGATGCAGGACAAGGTGCAGTAGTGTTGGAGGTTGTCCCACCGCCACGCCTACAAAATGCTACTACTGGTTGTGACACACCTCTCTCCCCCACCCCCTCCTCTTCTTCTTCCTCCATGGCCTCTTCCTGTGGTTTGTCCTATGAACCAGCGGTGCTCCGTAGCCGTTCACGGGGCTACGCAAGTACGCAGGCAAAAAGATGCCATGCCGTGCTTGCGCTGGTGTGCTTGGGGGACAGAAGCCACACTGGGGCAGAGGTCCTGTCTGCTCTGCAGGGCCAGGCCGAGAGGTGGTTGACGCCACGCCAGCTTAAGCCAGGAATGGTGGTTTGCGACAATGGCACCAACCTCCTCTCCGCCCTCCGACAGGGACAACTGACCCATGTGCCCTGTGTGGCTCACGTCCTTAACCTGGTGGTGCAGCGGTTCTTGGGCAGGTACCCGGGCTTACAGGATGTCCTGAGGCAGGCCAGGAAAGTCTGTGTGCATTTCCGCAGATCTTATAATGCCAGTGCTCGCCTGGCTGAGCTGCAAAAGGAGTTGAACCTGCCCAAGAACCGCCTTATATGTGACATGCCCACCAGGTGGAACTCAACGTTGGCCATGCTGCAGCGGCTGCACACGCAGCAGAGGGCCATCAATGAGTACCTGTGCGACTACGGCACCAGGACAGGGTCAGGGGAGCTTGGTTTTTTTTCTCCACGCCAGTGGGGCATGATCAGGGATGCATGCACTGTCCTGGCACCATTTGAGGAGGCCACGAGGATGGTGAGCAGTGACAGTGCATGCATCAGTGACACTGTACCTCTTGTCCACCTGTTGGAGCACACGCTGCGTGGAATAATGGACAGGGCACTTGAGGCAGAACAGAGGCAGGAAGAGGAGGACTTCCTTGCCTCTCAAGGCCCCCTTTACCCAGACAGTGTTCCTTCTGTCCCACCCATCGCACAGGAAGAGGAGGAGGAGGAGGAGGAGGAGGAGGATTGTGTCAGCATGGAGGTGGAGGCTGGCACTCAGCATCATCAGCAGCAGTCTTTTAGGGATGATTTACAGTCCCAAGAAACCAGTGGACTTGTACGTGGCTGGGAGGAGGTGGCTGCGGATCATGTCGTCCTTAGTGACCCAGAGGACTCTGGACCAAATGCCTCAGCAAACCTACGCTGCATGGCCTCCCTGATCCTGCAAAGTCTGCGGAAGGATCCTCGTATTCTTCGGATCAAGGAGAGGGACCATTACTGGCTGGCCACTCTCCTTGATCCACGGTACAAGGGTAAGGTTGCGGACCTTATGTTACCGTCGCAGAGGGAGCAGAGGATGAGACAACTCCGGGAGGCCTTGCAGAAAGGTCTGTGCAACGCGTTCCCAGAGACTGGGAGGTTACAAACTCCTGGTCCTGGACAACGAGTTGCTGAGGCTTCGGCCAGTCAAAGAAGGAGCGGTGGGGAAGGTGGCCGTCTGACCGATGCGTTCAGACAATTCTTTAGTCCGCAGCCCCAAAGTATGATCGGTTCCAGCAACCATCGCCAGCGTCTGATAAACATGGTGCAGGAATATCTAGGGGCAAGGTCAGACTTGGACACCTTCCCCACCGAAAATCCTCTGGCTTACTGGGTCTTGAGGATGGATCACTGGCCAGAGCTTGCACAGTATGCAAGTGAGCTACTGGCCTGTCCTGCATCCAGCGTTCTTTCGGAACGCACATTCAGTGCTGCTGGAGGATTTGTCACGGATCACAGGGTGCGCCTGTCCACCGACTCGGTTGATCGACTGACTTTCATCAAGATGAACCAGTCTTGGATCACCACCAGCTACCACACACCTGATGCTGATATAACAGACTAATTGATTTTAACATGTCACATCCCTTCAAGACTGATGCTGATGCTGAGTGCCTGTGCTGTTATGTTGACTGGCTATCCTCCTCCTCCGAGTCCTCAATGATACGATTGATGATGATAGCTTGGAAGATCATTTTTGTTTATGGGTGCCGCCACCAGTGGCTAAGGCCCAATTTTTCAGCCCCTGTTTTACAGGGGCGTGTCATTACAATTTTTGAAGCAATACTTTGCAACAGGGCTCATTGCTGTGCTCCAAGTACAGTATCTGTGAGGGGTTGTAGTGTTGTGCCACCAGTGCCTAAGGCCCAATTTTTCAGCCCCTGTTCAACAGGGGCATGCAATTACAATTCTTGATCTAATAATTCACAGCAGGGTCCATTGCTGCACCCACCAAGAGTAACTCTGAGGGCTTACAGTCTTGTGGCAACGCCACCACCACCACCACCATGAAAGGCCCAATTTTTCAGCCCCTGTTCAAAAGGGGCATGTAATTACAATTCTTGATCTAATAATTCACAGCAGGGCCCATTGCTGCACCCACCAAGAGTAACTGTCAGGGCTTACAGTGTTGTGGCACCAGCACCACCATCAAAGCCCCAATTTTTACTACCACTGTTCAACAATTATATGTAATTAAAATTCCTGATATAATAGTTGACAGCAGGGCGTTCCAGCACCAACCAAGAGTAACTGAGTGCTTACAGTGTTGTGCCAACACCAACAACTAAGGGGCCTATTTCTGCAGAGTATATACGGCAGGTCCCTACTTTCAAACATCCAACTTACAAACGACTCCTACTTGCAAACGAAAGAAGACAACAGGAAGTGAGAGGAAATCTACCCCTAGAAAGGAAAATTCTCTCCTGTAAGAATAAATATGGGAGAAAGGGGTCTCATCTGTACTGATGCTTTATCAGCAATCCTTGTTTCAAGAAAAACACCACATTTCAAAAACAGTTGTCATTGGGACGGAAAGTGAGGTGAAATGTTCTGAACAGGGGCACAGACAGCAAAACAAATGTTACAGGGGTGATAACCCTTACCTATGTTTCCCAAAAAGTTTAAAAACAGATTTTTGGGCTGGAGCTACACTTCAACAATGTACCTGTTCAAAATTACAAACAGATTCTACATAAGAACAAACCTACAGTCCCTGTCTTGTATGCACCGCCTGTATACGGCTGTTCAGAGTATATAGGGCCTTTTTTATTTTATGTGCGGGGTTCCCCTTAATATCCATACAAGACCCAAAGGGGCTGGTAATGGGCTGGGGTAGGGGGGGGGGGGTCATGGGGTAGCTATGCCATTTTTCTTAAAGAATTTCATCCATATTACCGGGACCAGACATTACATTAAAGCCGCAAGCAGTTTTAAATGGCTTTTTTTTCCTTTAGAAGTGTCATTTTGTGCAGGGACAGTTCTAAACACGGGAAACACGTGGCACTTCACAGGCATACTTTAGACACCCCCCAGGTACGATATTTAAAGGAATATTTGACTTTTTTTTTTTCACTTTATGCATCATTAAAATGACTGCTCCCGAAAAACGACCGTTTTTAAAACTTCTTTTTGCATTGATACATGTCCCCTGGTGCAGAACCCGGGTTCCCAAACCCTATTTATGACAATAACATGCATAATAGTTGTTATAATTAGCACTTTAGAATTCGAACGTTCGCATCCATTGTATTTAATAGGGTTCTAATGTTCGTTCGAACTTTCGGTCCGTTCGCGGGTTCTGGTGCGAACCGAACCCGGGGGTGTTCGGCTCATCACTACCTTAGACATGATTTTAGCTGAAAAGGGGGGGGTGTGTAAAAGGTTGCCTGGGACAAGTACATGTTGTACGTACATTTCGGACAATACAGGCCCAAATGGTAAGATAACCTTGGCCATTAAGAAATTACAGGATCTCTCAAAAGAGTTAAAAAGAAATTTGCGACTGACTGATCCCTGGGATCAGTATTTTGGGTGGATGAGTGGGTGGCAACGCATTTGTACTCAAATAGGCATAGCAATTTTGATGCTGCTTACATTAGTTGCGATAGTGGTTTGCTGTATTCTGCCCTGTATGAAAAAGCTGTTAGGAAAGGCAGCTGAAGAGGTGACTCCTACTTTTTTGAATTTAGGTGATATTAGAGATCCAATAAAGGAGGATGAGAGACCATATGCTCCATTGCAGTCCTTACCTGTTAATAATACATACAACCTTCTTAAATGATGAGGGTCAAAATTTTGAGTCTAGTCTCACTTAAGGAAATATAGTCAAAACATAAATAGTGGCATCATCCAAAATAAGTAATGAAGGATTGAACCGGGTGAACGTAGGGTGATGGCTGCTATTGCCAACTCGCCCACATGGACACCAGGAATAGGGATGTTGGGTGGATTTTTCTAGGCACTGATAACATGACAAAAATATTCATATAAAAGTATATTTATTACATAAAAACAATACAATTAAAAACATTTGAGCCAAACCCCACAAGGAAAAACAGCTTGGTTGATAACGGAACCACCGTCACACATCTGTTTATGGTGGAGAGAGGTGAAAACCTCAACCGGTTTTGCGGTTGGTACCGCTTCTTCAGGAGGGTCTGTATAATACATAATATGCAATAAATGAACTACTTCGCTGCCAGTGACTCTACTCTGAACTAGCAATGACATATACATGTAACATATGAAGGTACAATATTTTAACATAATGTACAGTCAATGTCAGAAAATGCTTGTCTGATCACCGAATATGGTTCATGGGTCAGGCAAAGGCTCAATTTAGCCCCCCGCGGCGAACGAGGGGGGACACGTGTGGTGCTCTCTGATAAAAATAATTAAATGCTGTTAGCATATGACCAAAAATTATAACTAAGGGGGGGGAGGGGAGGGAAAAAGGGGGGGAAAGAAGAGAGGGGGAGGGGGAAAGGGAAGAGAGGGAAGGGGAAGGGCGAGGGAAAAAGAGGGGGAGAAGGGGGGGGCAAAGGGAAGTTAAGGGAAAGAGGGGGAGAAAAAAGGGGAAGGAAGAAGGAAAGGGAAGAGAGGGGAGGAAAAGGGGCAAAGATAAATAAATTAAATTAAAAGGAACGTTAGAAAACAGAGGGAGGGAAGGGGAAGGGGAGGGGGGGGGAGAAAGAAGGACCAAGGACAGGACATAGGAAAGGGGGGAGAAGGGAGGTAAGAAGGGAAAAGAAGAACGGGGAAGGGGGGGGAATGGGGGGGAGAAGAAAAACGAAAAGGAGGAGGAGTGGGGGGGGGGGAGGGAGAGGGAAAAAGAGGGGAGAGAGGGGGAAAAAGGTAATAGGGAAGGGGAGGAAGGGAATGAGGATGGGGAGAAGAAAGCAGGGGGGGGAGGGGGAAGGGAAACACCATACCACCCATATACCAGTAAATGTGTACTGAAGGGGACCACCACCATAGATAGATAATTGGTAAATCTTACCACAATGTGGAGAGACTAAATTTTACTGGGGTGATGTTAAACAATAGGCCACTGGACAAGAATATAAAAAATCTGCAGTTTAGTCAAACAGAAGAGGCTGACCAAGCAAGCACCGCTGGAGGGCGCAGGGGAAGCCAAAACTGGTAACTGCAGAGTAAGGAAAAAAGAAACATAGCGATGTTAAACACTCAATGTGCCATGATCCATACATAAGAAGGACACTTACCTCGGTATACAGTCCAAGCGCCAAACCCCAGGGAGAGTGATCACCACTCACACAAGCGGCTCGCAATGGAGCCGTTTAAATGTGATCCCCAACCCTGCCGCACACCACGCCGCGTGCAACGGTGAGACCCATTGGCCGCAAGGCCAGGTCTGCTGATGCAAGTCAGGAGCAGCCATAGGCTGTTCTGACCAGGAAGGACACTTGTTCGCCGATAGTGTGGAGAGAGAGCAGATGCCACATCACATGACACCTCGGCAGCAGAAAAACATAAACAAAGGCCGTAGACCATCGTACAGTCATTACAAGCATGGTTTAAAGGAAATATACATATCAAATGAGTTAAACTACTAGAAGCAATTCTAATAGTTATCACCAATTGCGGATCCAGGAATAAAAACGGGGACATATACTAAAGGGAAACTATAGTCATTGGTTGGGATGACACTAGGAGGGGAAGGGTAATTGGACCTGTATAAGCCATCATAGGGAAAGGGAGAGGAAAGAAGGACGGGGAAGAGGGGGGGGGGGGAGGGGGGGAAAAATAAGTAATAATCTTACAAAAAAGGTTGATATGAATTCATCTCATATTCCCTCCTTTATCTGAATTCTTAATAATATTCTCTTGTCCCCTCCTTCCTTTCTGAACTCTGTATCCTTTGCACTGAGGCCTTCTTCTCGGGCCTCATTGAGAAGGATGCGTTAGAATTCCTTCTCCCCAAATTTCCCTGTATCCCTACCTTTTACTCTTTACCTAAGATGCACAAGAATGTTCACAATCCTCCAGGTCGGCCAATCCTTTCTGGTATTGGGTCTTTAACGGATAATGCGAGTAAATTTTTTGATGCTTTTTTTATGCCACATGTCAGTATTCCTGTATTAGGAACACCACTGACCTTCTGCGACACATTGAGGGTATCCAGGTCCCTCCGGACGCCATGCTCGTGGCTATCGATGTTGAGGCTTTGTACTCGAGCATCCCCCATGAGCAGGGAGTCCGGATGGCGGGTTCTTTCCTGCGTGAGCAGGAACGAACTTCCTGGCCCCTCAATGCATTTATCCTTAAACTTTTGCAGTTCATCCTAACCAAGAATTATTTTACTTTCAACGATCAGCTTTTTTTACAGACCCAAGGGGTCGCAATGGGGACCTCCTGTGCTCCGGCCTACACCAATCCTTATTTGAGTGGGTGGGAGCGACTCATCAATGCAGATGACAAATATATTGAATTTCTTGAGCATGTATTAGTCTGGTACAGGTACATTGATGACCTGTTCCTGGTTTGGATCGGGACCAGTGTACAACTATTACAGTTTGTTAATCTGCTTAATGAGATTGACCTTAACCTCAGTTTTACGTTCCAGTTTGACGATGTCCAGATCCCATTTTTGGATCTGGTTATCGTCAAAAAAATGGACGGTACTCTCAGTACCAAACTATATCGCAAGCCAACGGCTGGCAATACTCTACTTTACGCAACTAGTGCTCACCCTAAACCACTCATACGGAGCATTCCATTTGCGCAATACCTGCGACTCCGCAGGAACTGCACACTGCAAAGCGATTTTAAAATCCAAGCTAATGCCTTGCGAGAACGTCTACTAATAAGAGGCTATTTACGCACTAATTTGAAAAACGCCTATAACAAGGTTTGTCTCCGTTCTAGACAATCATTGCTTTATCCCCCTCCTGAGCCTAAACCTACTTCAGAATCTGTCAGATTCATTACTACCTTTTCTAGCTCATCCACAATACGCTTCGGAATATCTTAACCAATAATTGGCATTTACTTACGGAACACAATATTCTACATAAACATTTGAAACCCAACCCTGAACTGGTCTTTCGTAGAGCCCATTCACTACGTGATCGTTTGACTCAAAGTCACTATACATCTCAAAAGGTCCCCAACTAGAACCTAATGGTACATTCCAATGTGGTAATTATCCGCGTTGCCCATGGGTTTTGGAGGGTAGGAATTTTATCCTCCCCAATGGAGAGTACTTTCGTCCCTCCACATACACTGATTGTGGCACCAAGGGGCGTTATCTATTTGATGGTATGCAATTGTAAAGCTTTTTATGTAGGTAAAACTATTAGGGAATTTAGACAACGCATCGCGGACCATTTGTATTATTCTGGTAGAGGCCGTAACACCCAACCCCAGGGGGGGGGGGTGACTGGGATAAGGCTATCTTACAGAGGAAAACCATGTGGATAGAACATCTCAATGCCACCATACCCCTGGGGTTGAATGAGATGAATTCATATCAACCTTTTTTGTAAGATTATTACTTATTCCCCCCCCCTCTTCTCCGTCCTTCTTTCCTCTCCCTTTCCCTATGATGGCTTGTACAGGTCCAATTACCCTTGCCCTCCTAGTGTCATCCCAACCAATGGCTATAGTTTCCCTTTAGTATATGTCCCCGTTTTTATTCCTGGATCCGCAATTGGTGATAACTATTAGAATTGCTTCTAGTAGTTTAACTCATTTGATATGTATATTTCCTTTAAACCATGCTTGTACGTTGGTCTACGGCCTTTGTTTATGTTTTTCTGCTGCCGAGGTGTCATGTGATGTGGCATCTGCTCTCTCTCCACCCTATCGGCGAACGAGTGTCCTTCCTGGTCAGAACAGCCTATGGCTGCTCCTGACTTGCATCAGCAGACCTGGCCTCGCGGCCAATGGGTCTCGCCATTGCGCACTTGCGCAGTAGCTCATCTTGCTCTGCAGAAGTGTGGAGGGACTGACCTCGTTACGTCACACGCCGCATGTTGCACGCGGCATGGTGTGCGGCGGGGTTGGGGATCACATATAAAAAACGGCTCCATTGCGAGCCGCTTGTGTGAGTGGTGATCACTCTCCCTGGGGTTTGGCGCTTGGACTGTATACCGAGGTAAGTGTCCTTCTAATGTATGGATCATGGCACATTGAGTGTTTAACACGTGTGTTTAACATCGCTATGTTCCTTTTTTCCTTACTCTGCAGTTACCAGTTTTGGCTTCCCCTGCGCCCTCCAGCAGTGCTTGCTTGGTCAGCCTCTTCTGTTTGGCTAAACTGCAGAATTTTTATATTCTTGTCCAGTCGCCTATTGTTTAACATCACCCCAGTAAAATTTTGTCTCTCCACATTGTGGTAAGATTTACCAATTATCTATCTATGGTGGTGGTCCCCTTCAGTACACATTTACTGGTATATGGGTGGTATGGTGTTTCCCTTCCCCCTCCCCCCTGCTTTCTTCTCCCCATCCTCATTCCCTTCCTCCCCTTCCCTATCCCCTTTTTCCCCCTGTCTCCCCTCTTTTTCCCTCTCCCTCCCCCCTTCCTCCCCCACTCCCCCTTCTTTTCGTTTTTTCTTCTCCCCTCCCCCCCTTTTCTCCCTCCCCCCTTTCCCCGTTCTTTTCTCTTCTTACCTCCCTTCTCCCCCCTTTCCTTTGTCCTTTCCTTGGTCCTTATTTCTCCCCCCCCCCTCGATTTTCTAACGTTCCTTTTAATTTTATTTATTTATCTTTGCCCCTTTTCCTCCCCCCTCTTCCCTTTCCTTCTTCTTCCTTCCCCTTTTTCCTTCCCCTCTTTCCCTTAACTTCCCTTTGCCCCCCCTTTTTCCCTCGCCCTTCCCTCTCTTCCCTTTCCCCTCCCCCCTCTCTCCCCCCCCTTTTCCCTCCCCCCCTTCCCCCTTCCTCTTTTCCTACACCCACACCTGGTGTCCTCATTACCTCTAGTTATAATTTTTGGTCATATGCTAACAGCATTTAATTATTTTTATCAGAGAGCACCACACATGTCTCCCTCGTTCGCCGCGGGGGGCTAAATTGAGCCTTTGCCTGACCCATGAACCATATTCGGTGAGCAGACAAGCATTTCCTGACATTGATTGTACCCATTATGTTAAAATATTGTACCTTCATATGTTACATGTATATGTCATTGCTAGTTCATTTATTGCACATTATGTATTATACAGACCCTCCTGAAGAAGTGGTACAAACCGCGAAACCGGTTGAGGTTTTCGCCTCTCTCCACTATAAACAGATGTGTGACGGTGGTTCCGTTATCAACCAAGCTGTTTTTCCTTGTGGGGTTTGGCTCAAATGTTTTTAATTGTATTGTTTTTATGTAATAAATATACTTTTATGTGAATATTTTTGTCATGTTATCAGTGCCTAGAAAAATCCACCCAACATCCCTATTCCTGGTGTCCATGTGGGCGAGTTGGCAATAGCAGCCATCACCCTACGTTCACCCGGTTAAATGATAAGGGAAAGAATAGTGTCCTATGTTTATCCTTGTCTGCTGGTTACCCCGACCTTTGGCTTATTCTTTTACTGTCCTCCTGTAGCCTACTAAGAGTGTGAGCTGGGTGACTCTGGGGCCCGCGACCTGGAGCTAGCTGCAGCCCAAGCCATCCTCACCACTAGAGGCTCTGGTGAACATCTGCTGGCTCTTAGACTCCGCGCCCTGGGGAATCTTATGCTCTAGCTCCCTGTGGGATCTGTGTTGGTTCTTTGGTGGACGTGCCTTACTTAACCACCCAGAGTTCCATTCACAGTAGTCAAAAGTAAATATTCTGATGTTGAGGGGGCTGAGTAAGGTCATATAGCATAGAGACAGTACTGATAAAATAGTAATTTTAAGGGGGGACTGTGATGGAGTTTATAAAATGATTATTTTATATGAATGATCTTTCTCTCTATTATCTACTCAAATATGGTTTTAGAAGTTTAGTGTGGGTTAAATGACTCTTGTGTTCGGCTGCTCACGTTGTCTACTGCCCAACCCTCAGGAATTTAGAGCAAGTAGCATCCTTCTGAAAATGTGTTTGTAAAGGACACACACACACAAACACACCAAGATATATGTATACAATAAGAAGCTTATTGATGTTCATATTGGGAACCAGAGTGTTTGTGTATGCTAGTTAAGGATATAGGTTAGAGTATTATCATATGTGTGTGTTCTAGTATTCATGTAACAAGAAAACATTAGTACAATATACTAATACGAATTAGTCCGAACACGAAAAATCCTGTCTAGCAAAATTACGAACGATTACGAATCAACAGGACCGAAAAGAAACAAACCAAAACAAAACAAATTTTTCCGTTGTGCACAAGAAACGAACCGAAACTAAACAAATTTTTCCGTTGTGCACAAGTCTATTGGGAACCAGAGTGTTTGTGTATGCTAGTTAAGGATATAGGTTAGAGTATTATCATATGTGTGTGTTCTAGTATTCATATAACAAGAAAACATTAGTAGTATTTTCCTTGATTGAAAGCTCAGAGTGAAGACAAGGAACAGATGTGTCTTCCATCCCCCACTGCTTAATTCAGTCCTTTAACTTACTCCATCCGGCCCAACCCACCGTGTAAGGGAAAATGGCTGCGGAGCCCTGGACTGTAGACACGTGGAAGAAGCAGACATCACAAAAGAAGAAGCACCATATAAGGAAGCAGCCAATCATATGTACATGTTTGTGATGACGATTGTTTATGCCACTTTGTCTTTAAAGGGGCTGAGACCCAGAATAAACGTTCTGTTGTGGTGAAGAGGCCACGCTGATCACTGTATTCCAGCGTGATTTCTTCTAGCTAGCATGCAAGCATATTCACACCAGCACAGATTTGAATAGGCGGCAGAATAGTAAATAGTTTCTGGTATTGGACCAGAACCGATCTATTACAGTGGATGCTCCTCCCATTTGATCCTGGACCAGATGTGGGTTTTGGGCTTTAGTCTCTGTCACTCAGTGGGATGAATAGGCACACAGCTAGACGTAAGCAGACAAGCTCACTGCTCGTAGGAGATAAGTGTTGTGTTTATATGTATTATGTGAGTACCCTTAAGTGTTGATATAATAAATACCGCTGTTGGTTTTAAACATACTAAACTATTTGGGACCCCATTTCTTTTTTAAATCCTTGCTGCCACTTTTGCACATGGAATCTGTTTGCACACTGAAGAAAGAATATCAGATTGCTATGCTCACAATTTGATTGCAATTTTGCACATAGTTTTTGGACTTTGCACTATTTATTACAGATTGGACATTTTTATATTTTGCTTTGCACAGTTGCACCTAGTGTTTGTTTTGCACTTTGCACAGGATTACATATTGGACTTTGCACATTTATTTTTCTATTTTGCACAGCCCCTATGGATATTTATATATATTCCAGATTCTGAGTTTCATATGCACGCTGCACTTTGTTATTATTGTTTTTTGGATTTATGTTTATGCGTTTAGCATTCATGCGTTTAGCAATCTGTTGCACTCCCATTCTGGTGATATCAGTTATCTAATTTTACTATTTGATTCTATCACTAGTAACAGCACAACTCTGGTTGTTCCAGCACTGGTCCACACTGGGAACATTCCCCCATCCTTCTATAATGTGTAGATGGGGGAATTGGATAATTTTTTTTTTTTTTTCATTCAACCTAATAGTTGAATGAAAAAAAGTGATCAATGTATGGGCTGCCTAAGAGCTAAGACCAGCCATAGACAGTTTAAATCTCAGCCAGCTGGTTCAGCAGGAACTGGCTGAGATTTGAACCATTAACCACTTAAGCCCCGGACCATTATGCAGCTTAAAGACCAGAGGTGTTTTCAAAATTTGGCACTGCGCTGCTTTAACTGGAAATTTTGCGGACATGCAATGTTGTACCCAAACTAAATTTGCGTCCTTTTCTTCCCACAAATAGAGCTTTCTTTTAATGGTATTTGATTGCCTCTGCGTTTTTTTTTTTGTGATATAAACGGAAAAACACTGACATTTTTTAAAAAAAATTATATTTTCTACTTTTTGTTATAAGAAAAATTGAATAAACTCAATTTTAGTCATACATTTAGGCCAAAATGTATTCAGCCACATGTCTTTAGTAAAAAAAATGTCAATAAGCGTATATTTATTGGTTTGCGCAAAAGTTATAGCGTCTACAAACTAGGGTACATTTTCTGGAATTTACACAGCTTTTAATTTATGACTGCCTATCTCATTTCTTGAGGTGCTAAATTGGCAGGGCAGTAAAAAAAAAACCAAATGACCCCATTTTGGAAAGTAGACCCCCCAAGGAAATTGCTGAGAGAAATGTTGAGCCCATTGAATATTTTTTTTTTTTGTCCCAAGTGATTGAATAATGACAAAAAAAAAAGAAAAAAAAATTACAAAAACTTGTCACTAAATGATATATTGCTCACACATGCCATGGTTATATGTGGAATTGCACCCCAATATACATTTTGCTGCTTCTCCTGAGTACGGGGATACCACATGTGTGGGAGTTTTTAGGAGCCTAGCCGCGTACGGGACCCCGAAAACCAAGCACCGCCTTAAGGATTTCCAAGGGCACAAATTTTTGATTTCACTCCTCACTATCTATCACAGTTTCGAAGGCCATAAAATGCCAAAATAGCACAACCCCCCCCCAAATGACCCCATTTTGGAAAGTAGACACCCCAAGCTATTTGCTGAGAGGCATGGTGAGTATTTTACAGCTCTCATTTGTTTTTGAAAAAGACGAAAGTAAATCATTTATTTTTTATTTTTTTTCAATTTTCAAAACTTTGTGACAAGAAGCGAGATCTGCAAAATGCCCACCATACCTCTTAGCAAATAGCTTGGGGTGTCTACTTTCAAGAATGGGGTCAGTTGGGGGGGGGGGTTGTGCCATCTGGGCATTCCATGGCCTCTGAAACTGTGATAGGCAGTGAGGAGTGAAATCAAACATTTATACCCTTAGAAAGCCTGAAGGCGGTGCTTGGTTTTGGGGTCCCGTACGCGGCTAGGCTCCCAAAAAGTCTCACACATGTGGTATCCCCATACTCAGGAGAAGCAACAGAATGTATTTTGGGGTGTAATTCCACATATGCCCATGGCATGTTTGAGCAATATATCATTAAGTGACAACTTTGTGCAAAAAAAATAAAAAATAAATTGTCTTTTTTCCGCAACTTGTGTCAACATATAAAATATTCCATGGACTCGACATGCCTCTCAGTATATAGCTTGGGGTGTCTACTTTCCAAAATGGGGTCATTTGGGGGGGGTTTTGAACTGTCCTGGCATTTTATACACAACATCAGGGATGAGCCGAACACCCCCCTGTTCGGTTTGCACCAGAACCTGCGAACAGACAGAATGTTCGTGTGAACTTAAGAACCCTATTAAATACAATGGACTCGAACGTTCGAAATCTAAAGTGCTAATTATAAAGGCTAATATGCAATTTATTGTCCTAAAAAGTGTTTGGGGACCCGGGTCCTGCCCCAGGGGACATGTATCAATGCAAAAAAAGGTTTAAAGAAATAGACGTTTTTACGGGAGCGGTGATTTTAGTAATGCTTAAAATGAAAAAATAAAAGTGAAATATTCCTTTAAATTTCGTACCTGGGGGGGTGTGTATGATATGCATGTAAAGTCGCGCATGTTTCCCGTGCTTAGAACTGTCCCTGCACAAAGTGTCATTTTTGAAGGAAAAAAAGTCATTTAAAACTCACTCGCGGCTATTAATGAATTGTCGGCTTTTATCAATACATAGAAAAGTCATTGATAAAAAAAAAAAAAAAGCGTGCGGGTTTCCCCAAATTCAATTACCAGGCCCTTCAGGTCTGGAATGGATATTAAGGGGAACCCCGCCGCAAATTAAAAAAAAAATGGCGTGGGGTTCCCCCTAAATATCCATACCAGGCCCTTGAGATCTGGCATGGATTTTAAGGGGAACTCCACCCGAAATTGAAAAAAAAAATGGCGTGGAGTCCCCCCAAAAATCCATACCAGACCCTTATCCGAGCACGCAACCTGGCCGGCTGCAGGGGATGGGGGGGACGAGAGAGCGGGCCCCCCTCCCTCCTGAACCGTACCAGGCCACATGCCCTCAACATGGGGAGGATGTCCCCATGTTGATGGGGACAAGGGCCTCATCCCCACAACCCTTGCCCGGTGGTTGTGGGGCTCTGCGGGTGGGGGGCTTATCGGAATCTGGAAGACCCCTTCAACAAAGGGGACCCCCAGATCCCGCCCCCCCCATGTGAATTGGTAAGGGGTACATTGTACCCCTACCATTTCACGAAGAAAGTGTCAAAAAATTTAAATAAAAACACACAAACACCTTGGAAAAGTCCTTTATTAAAAAAAAAAATTATAATAAAAAAAAACATTCCAGCGATGAAATAAAGTGTCCCGCGGCGATCCCGATGTCCAGCGTTGTCCGTCATTGGTTGTGCCTGTGCGGACCTGATGAGGAACTTCCTCCGCTGTGTTTTAAATGTATAGACCCGCCCCTTCTAAAGTTCCCCATCAGGTCCGCTCAGCGGACCAGATGGGGAACGCGAGAAGGGGCGGGTCTATTCATGTATTACACAGCGAACGAAGTTCCCCATCAGGTCCACCCCCTCGGTATGTCCGACCCCACCTACGTCATTGGCCTGAGCGGGGAACTTCCTTCACTGTGTAATTTAAATTTACCAAGTTCACCAAGTCTGTTTAATGGTAACATGATTGGCTGATGCAACATAAAGGGCAGGAGAAGACATCAAGGACAGAAGAAGGATGGCGCTGACCACAAGAAGGTAAGTGCAGGGCTGGGGGGAACAAAATGGCTGCATTGGAGGGAACAAAATGGCTGCATTGGAGGGAACAAAATGGCTGCATTGGAGGGAACAAAATGGCTGCATTGGAGGGAACAAAATGGCTGCATTGGAGGGGGCAACTGGGGGGCGTTTAATAGGCACAGTCGCAAAAAAGGAGGAAGTTTATTTCCTAAATTGGGGTTGGACCCCCAATCATTTGGAGCAACAGACGCCCCTGCTGGAAAGCTTAGTGAAGGGAAATATGCATGGAGGAGAAAAAAGGGGCATTTAAAAACTTCCAGCATGCATGGGGACAAAGGGGACATTCTCAGCATATTACAATCATGGTAATTAGGGAAGGATGAAAGAAATACAATACTTTAGCATACATGGAATACATAAAATGTGATGTTAATGGAGAAAACTTACCCTAATATAGTCCTCCTGCAGGACTTGTATAGTAGCAGAACAGGTGTCTGGGATTATGAGGCCCAGAGCCTGGGGGGAGATGTCTGTCGTGAACTTCAAGTCCTGAAGACTTCTCCCTGTCGCCAGATAACGTAACGTGGCGATGAGCCTCTGCTCAGCACTGATGGCTTCCCGCATAGCGGTGTTCTTCCTGGTAATATAGGGGGACACCAAAGCCAACAGTTCCTGAAAAACGGGGTCAGACATCCGCAGAAAATTCCTGTAGTCCTCAGGATTATTCTCGACGATCTCCCGCAGCAGAGGCATATGGCAGAATTGGTCCCGCTGGAGCAACCAATTCTTGGTCCATGAACTCCTCCTCACACCGTTCTTGGACTGGTCTTGGTCCAAAACAAGCAGACCAACACCAAGCGCACGCACAGCACGAACTCGACGACGAGAACGTCCAGGCGACATGGCTAGGAAACGGGCGTCTTATCAGAACGTACAGAACAGAACGCACTTTAGAACAGCAAGGCCTATGAATAACGAACTGAAAATCAGAAACGAACGGGCAAGAACGCACTGTAAAACAGATACGACCTGCCTAGACGCCCTGAAAGTCAAGATACGAACCCACAAGCACAACCTGAACCACAGAAAACGAACTGAAAAGCACGAAGACTGAAATGCGCGAATCGTCTCTTCCCAAACTTTTACTTCACACGCGGTAACACGAGATCAGCAAAAGCAGCCCAAGGGGTGGCGCCAAGGAAATCGATCTTCCCCTTTATACTGCCGTCGTACGCGCTGGACGTGACCGCGCAGAACAACGACGAGATTTGGAATTGTCAGTGTGTACGCATGGAAAGCTTGACGAGAAACTCGTCAAGGTTAACAAGAATCTCGTCGAAAAAAACGACGAGATTGTTACGACGAGAAACTCGGTCGTGTGTACGAGGCTTGACATCCACTCTTCTAACCACTTGAAGACAAAGCCCTTTCTGACACTTTTTGTTTACATGAAAACATTTTTTGTTTTTGCAAGAAAATTATGTTGAACCCCCAAACATTATATATTTTTTTTAAAGCAAAGGCCCTACAGATTAAAATGGTGGGTGTTGCATTTTTTTTCCACACAGTATTTGCGCAGCGATTTTTCAAACGCATTTTTTGGGGAAAAAATACACTTTTTTTAATTTTAATGCACTAAAACACACTATATTGCCCAAATGTTTGATGAAATAAAAAAGATGATCTTAGGCCGAGTACATAGATACCAAACACGACATGCTTTAAAACTTCGCACAAACGCGCAGTGGCGACAAACTACATACATTTTTAAAAGTCTTTAAAAGCCTTTACAGGTTACCACGTTAGATTTACAGAGGAGGTCTACTGCTAAAATGACTGCCCTCGATCTGACCTTCGCGGTGATACCTCACATGCATGATGCAATTGCTGTTTACATATGACGCCAGACCGACGCTTGCGTTCGCCATTGCGCAAGAGCAGGGCGGGACAGGGGTGCTTTTTTTTTTTTATTATTAATTTTGCTTTTTTATTTTATTTTTAAACTGTTCTTTATATATATTTTTTTTATCATTTTTATTGTTATCTCAGGGAATGTAAATATCCCCTATGATAGCAATAGGTAGTGACAGGTACTCTTTTTTTGAAAAAAAACTGGGGTCTATTGGACCCTAGATCTTTCCTCTGCCCTCAAAGCATCTGATTACACCAAGATCGGTGTGATAAAATGCTTTCCCAATGGCGCTTTTTATAGCCAGGGGGGACATTCCCTCCCACTGCTTGTAAAAGCAGTCCAGAGGCTAACTAGCCGCTAGGATTTCTTTTACATGAAAGTCGGCCGCTGGCTGAAAAGAATGATACCAAGATGATACCTAAACCCGCAGGCATCAATCTGGTATAACCAAAGTCCAGCAACATACCAGTACGTTGCTGGTCCTTGTTGGACATGTATTGTAGTCTTTTTTTTCATGCAGCCTGTTGGCTGCACGAAAAAAAGAGATTGATCGGTGGGTATGCCCACCATTAGAATACCTCCCTTCATTCACCCACTTCTTTTTTTTTTTTTTATATTCTTTATTTTATTTTATCAAAATTCCAATTAATACAATTTCATATATGCAGTATTAAGTAAAAAAGAGAAAAACACATATCAATCTTAATTCTTGTACCTATATTCTTAAGATCCCTTTTTCTCCCTCCTACCCCCCCCCCTTATCCACACCCCCCCTTCCTCTTCTACCTCATTGTTTTCCTTTCCATTTGCCTCTAATATCTCAGATTTTCTGCATAACTCCATGTTTTCTTAAAGTCTTTCCAACATTCCCATTTACTCTTATATCGTGTTTTTCCATCTTCTAAACCAGGGGTGTCCAAACTTTTTTCAAAGAGGGCCAGATTTGATGAAGTGAACATGCTCGAGGGCCGACCATTTTGCCTGACATTCTTTGAACCATTAAAAGTGTGTTCGTCCGAGCACTAATACACTACCCAACAAGAATTATCTTGCCTTTGTGTCTGTGTGTGGTAAAGAGGTGAGCTCTGTGTGTTTCACTTTAAAGAGGGAAGTTTCAGGAAAAAATGTAGCTGTTTTTTTTTTAAGTAAAGGTCTGTGAAGCAGATCCCCAGACCATCCCCAGTCCATCACGGACTGGGGATCTGTGAGGGGCTGGGGATCTGTGAGGGGCTGGGGATCTGTGAGGGGCTGGGGATCTGTGAGGGGCTGGGGATCTGTGAGGGACTGGGGATCTGTGAGGGACTGGGGATCTGTGAGGGACTGGGGATCTGTGAGGGACTGGGGATCTGTGAGGGGCTGGGGATCTGTGAGGGGCTGGGGATCTGTGAGGGGCTGGGGATCTGTGAGGGGCTGGGGATCTGTGAGGGACTGGGGATCTGTGAGGGACTGGGGATCTGTGAGGGACTGGGGATCTGTGAGGGGCTGGGGATCTGTGAGGGGCTGGGGATCTGTGAGGGGCTGGTGATCTGTGAGGGGCTGGGGATCTGTGAGGGGCTGGGGATCTGTGAGGGGCTGGGGATCTGTGATGGACTTGGGGATCTGTGAGGGGCTGGGGATCTGTGAGGGGCTGGGGATCTGTGAGGGGTTGGGGATCTGTGAGGGGCTGGGGATCTGTGAGGGGCTAACTAGCCGCTAGGATTTCTTTTACATGAAAGTCGGCCGCTGGCTGAAAAGAATGATACCAAGATGATACCTAAACCCGCAGGCATCAATCTGGTATAACCAAAGTCCAGCAACATACCAGTACGTTGCTGGTCCTTGTTGGACATGTATTGTAGTCTTTTTTTTCATGCAGCCTGTTGGCTGCACGAAAAAAAGAGATTGATCGGTGGGTATGCCCACCATTAGAATACCTCCCTTCATTCACCCACTTCTTTTTTTTTTTATATTCTTTATTTTATTTTATCAAAATTCCAATTAATACAATTTCATATATGCAGTATTAAGTAAAAAAGAGAAAAACACATATCAATCTATATTCTTGTACCTATATTCTTAAGATCCCTTTTTCTCCCTCCTACCCCCCCCCCCCTTATCCACACCCCCCTTCCTCTTCTACCTCATTGTTTTCCTTTCCATTTGCCTCTAATATCTCAGATTTTCTGCATAACTCCATGTTTTCTTAAAGTCTTTCCAACATTCCCATTTACCCTTATATCGTGTTTTTCCATCTTCTAAATCAGGGGTGTCCAAACTTTTTTCAAAGAGGGCCAGATTTGATGAAGTGAACATGCTCGAGGGCCGACCATTTTGCCTGACATTCTTTGAACCATTAAAAGTGTGTTCGTCCGAGCACTAATACACTACCCAACAAGAATTATCTTGCCTTTGTGTCTGTGTGTGGTAAAGAGGTGAGCTCTGTGTGTTTCACTTTAAAGAGGGAAGTTTCAGGAAAAAATTTAGCTGTTTTTTTTTTAAGTAAAGGTCTGTGAAGCAGATCCCCAGACCATCCCCAGTCCATCACGGACTGGGGATCTGTGAGGGGCTGGGGATCTGTGAGGGGCTGGGGATCTGTGAGGGGCTGGGGATCTGTGAGGGGCTGGGGATCTGTGAGGGGCTGGGGATCTGTGAGGGGCTGGGGATCTGTGAGGGACTGGGGATCTGTGAGGGACTGGGGATCTGTGAGGGGCTGGGGATCTGTGAGGGGCTGGGGATCTGTGAGGGGCTGGGGATCTGTGAGGGGCTGGGGATCTGTGAGGGACTGGGGATCTGTGAGGGACTGGGGATCTGTGAGGGACTGGGGATCTGTGAGGGGCTGGGGATCTGTGAGGGGCTGGTGATCTGTGAGGGGCTGGGGATCTGTGAGGGGCTGGGGATCTGTGAGGGGCTGGGGATCTGTGAGGGGCTGGGGATCTGTGATGGACTGGGGATCTGTGAGGGGCTGGGGATCTGTGAGGGGCTGGGGATCTGTGAGGGGCTGGGGATCTGTGAGGGGCTGGGGATCTGTGAGGGGCTGGGGATCTGTGAGGGACTGGGGATCTGTGAGGGACTGGGGATCTGTGAGGGACTGGGGATCTGTGAGGGGCTGGGGATCTGTGAGGGACTGGGGATCTGTGAGGGACTGGGGATCTGTGAGGGGCTGGGGATCTGTGAGGGGCTGGGGATCTGTGAGGGGCTGGGGATCTGTGAGGGGCTTGGGATCTGTGAGGGGCTGGGGATCTGTGAGGGACTGGGGATCTGTGAGGGACTGGGGATCTGTGAGGGGCTGGGGATCTGTGAGGGGCTGGGGATCTGTGAGGGGCTGGGGATCTGTGAGGGGCTGGGGATCTGTGAGGGACTGGGGATCTGTGAGGGACTGGGGATCTGTGAGGGACTGGGGATCTGTGAGGGGCTGGGGATCTGTGAGGGGCTGGGGATCTGTGAGGGGCTGGGGATCTGTGAGGGGTTGGGGATCTGTGAGGGGTTGGGGATCTGTGAGGGGCTGGGGATCTGTGAGGGGCTGGGGATCTGTGAGGGGCTGGGGATCTGTGATGGACTGGGGATCTGTGATGGACTGGGGATCTGTGAGGGACTGGGGATCTGTGAGGGGCTGGGGATCTGTGATGGGCTGGGGATCTGTGATGGGCCGGGGGATCTGTGATGGGCTGGGGATCTGTGATGGGCTGGGGATCTGTGAGGGGCTGGGATCTGTGAGGGACTGGGGATCTGTGAGGGACTGGGGATCTGTGAGGGACTGGGGATCTGTGAGGGACTGGGGATCTGTGAGGGACTAGGGATCTGTGAGGGACTGGGGATCTGTGATGGGCTGGGGATCTGTGATGGGCTGGGGATCTGTGAGGAACTGGGGATCTGTGAGGGGCTGGGGATCTGTGAGGGGCTGGGGATCTGTGAGGGGCTGGGGATCTGTGATGGGCTGGGGATCTGTGATGGGCTGGGGATCTGTGATGGGCTGGGGATCTGTGAGGGGCTGGGGATCTGTGAGGGGCTGGGGATCTGTGAGGGGCTGGGGATCTGTGAGGGGCTGGGGATCTGTGAGGGGCTGGGGATCTGTGAGGGACTGGGGATCTGTGAGGGGCTGGGGATCTGTGAGGGACTGGGGATCTGTGATGGGCTGGGGATCTGTGAGGGACTGGGGATCTGTGATGGGCTGGGGATCTGTAAGGGGCTGGGGATCTGTGATGGGCTGGGGATCTGTGATGGGCTGGGGATCTGTGAGGGGCTGGGGATCTGTGAGGGGCTGGGGATCTGTGAGGGGCTGGGGATCTGTGAGGGGCTGGGGATCTGTGATGGACTGGGGATCTGTGAAGGGCTGGGGTTCTGTGATGGGCTGGGGATCTGTGATGGGCTGGGGATCTGTGATGGGCTGGGGATCTGTGATGGGCTGGGGATCTGTGAGGGACTGGGGATCTGTGAGGGACTGGGGATCTGTGATGGACTGGGGATCTGTGAGGGATTGGGGATCTGTGATGGACTGGGGATCTGTGAGGGACTGGGGATCTGTGAGGGACTGGGGATCTGTGAGGGACTGGGGATCTGTGATGGGACTGGGGATCTGTGAGGGACTGGGGATCTGTGATGGACTGGGGATCTGTGATGGACTGGGGATCTGTGATGGGACTGGGGATCTGTGAGGGACTGGGGATCTGTGATGGACTGGGGATCTGTGATTGACTGGGGATCTGTGACGGGACTGGGGATCTGTGAGGGACTGGGGATCTGTGAGGGACTGGGGATCTGTGATGGACTGGGGATCTGTGATGGACTGGGGATCTGTGATGGACTGGGGATCTGTGAGGGGATGGGATCTGTGAGGGACTGGGGATCTGTGAGGGACTGGGGATCTGTGAGGGACTGGGGATCTGTGAGGGACTGGGGATCTGTGAGGGGCTGGGGATCTGTGAGGGGCTGGGGATCTGTGAGGGGTTGGGGATCTGTGAGGGGTTGGGGATCTGTGAGGGGCTGGGGATCTGTGAGGGGCTGGGGATCTGTGATGGACTGGGGATCTGTGAGGGACTGGGGATCTGTGATGGGCTGGGGATCTGTGATGGGCTGGGGATCTGTGAGGGGCTGGGGATCTGTGATGGGCTGGGGATCTGTGAGGGGCTGGGGATCTGTGAGGGGCTGGGGATCAGTGATGGACTGGGGATCTGTGATGGGCTGGGGATCTGTGATGGGCTGGGGATCTGTGATGGGCTGGGGATCTGTGAGGGACTGGGGATCTGTGAGGGGCTGGGGATCTGTGAGGGGCTGGGGATCTGTGAGGGGCTGGGGATCTGTGAGGGGCTGGGGATCTGTGAGGGGCTGGGGATCTGTGATGGGCTGGGGATCTGTGATGGGCTGGGGATCTGTGATGGGCTGGGGATCTGTGAGGGGCTGGGGATCTGTGAGGGGCTGGGGATCTGTGAGGGGCTGGGGATCTGTGAGGGGCTGGGGATCTGTGAGGGGCTGGGGATCTGTGAGGGACTGGGGATCTGTGAGGGACTGGGGATCTGTGAGGGACTGGGGATCTGTGATGGGCTGGGGATCTGTGAGGGACTGGGGATCTGTGATGGGCTGGGGATCTGTGAGGGGCTGGGGATCTGTGATGGGCTGGGGATCTGTGATGGGCTGGGGATCTGTGATGGGCTGGGGATCTGTGAGGGGCTGGGGATCTGTGAGGGGCTGGGGATCTGTGATGGACTGGGGATCTGTGAAGGGCTGGGGATCTGTGATGGACTGGGGATCTGTGAAGGGCTGGGGATCTGTGATGGGCTGGGGATCTGTGATGGGCTGGGGATCTGTGATGGGCTGGGGATCTGTGATGGGCTGGGGATCTGTGAGGGACTGGGGATCTGTGAGGGATTGGGGATCTGTGATGGACTGGGGATCTGTGAGGGACTGGGGATCTGTGAGGGACTGGGGATCTGTGAGGGACTGGGGATCTGTGAGGGACTGGGGATCTGTGATGGGACTGGGGATCTGTGAGGGACTGGGGATCTGTGATGGACTGGGGATCTGTGATGGACTGGGGATCTGTGATGGGACTGGGGATCTGTGAGGGACTGGGGATCTGTGATGGACTGGGGATCTGTGATGGACTGGGGATCTGTGATGGACTGGGGATCTGTGACGGGACTGGGGATCTGTGACGGGACTGGGGATCTGTGAGGGACTGGGGATCTGTGATGGACTGGGGATCTGTGATGGACTGGGGATCTGTGATGGACTGGGGATCTGTGAGGGATTGGGGAATGCCCCAGTCCATCACTGATCCCCCCCATCGCAGAGCCCACTTCATAGACCCCACTCCATCTTAGACCCCCCCCATTACAGACTCCCTCCATATTAGAGTCAGACTGTCACTTTTATCAATGCAGCATTCCCCCTCCCCACACTGCCCTACCTTAATCACACAAACCAGGAAGCACACATGGCATGGCAGGTCCAGACAAAGGGCGGGACTTTTCAAGTTAAATGCGGGTGATTGGTTGCTGGGACCGCCCCACTGTCTAGCAACCAATCACCTGCTTTGTAACTTGAAAGATCCCGCCCTTTGTCCGGACCTGCAGCACTTCCAGGCTTGTGTGGGGAGGGGGAGGAAGGGGGAGTGATACGAGAGACGGCAGAGGGGAGAGAACACTGACAATTTAGCAAAGCTGCGGGCCACTACTGGGTCCGGATTCGGCCCGAGATCCACTATTTAGTGATGCCACATATATATCTTTTGTGGTCCCGGTGCTGGGAGATCGTTGGGGGCCACAAAAGATATATATGCCCAGATAACCAAGCGGGCCGTTCAAAACCGGCCCGCGGGCCGCAATTGGCCCGCGGGCCGGACTTTGGACATGCCTGTTCTAAACTGTACTTCAGCCCCTTATTGTTATATGTTTCTTCCACCGAGTCAATCCACTCCCATATTGATGGGCTTTCCGCCTCTTGCCATTTTTTTGGAATCAGCCTTTTGGCTGCATTTAGTAGGTGTGGAATCAATGACTCTTTATACTGTTTCACTCCTTCTTCTCCTCCGTGGAATAAAACTGTCCATGGATCTTTTTTAATCTCCCTCTCAGTAACAACTTTTATCAAGTCCAGGATTTTTTCCCAATATTTTTAAATTTTGGGACAATGCCACCACAGGTGAGCCATTGTTCCTATTTCCCTACATCCTCTCCAACATTCTGCAGTCTGTCCTGCTTGGAATTTACTTAATTTATCTGGCGTGGCGTACCAACCTGTGATACACTTATAGTTCATTTCTGTAGTCCTGCTGTCCATAGCAGAGGAGTGGGTCAATTTTATCATTTTATCTATAATAATTTTATCCCTTTGTGTTCCCAATTCCCTTTCCCACTTCTTTATTTATGGAGGCATCTCCAGTTCATCCACTGTCAATAACAGTTTGTACACTTTTGATATAGTGCCTTTTGAGTTTTCCGCTGTACAAAGCCAATCCAACGGCGTAAGCTCCTCTCCCGACCTAACTGGGTGGGGCAATTTCTGTACGAAGTGGTTCAACTGGTGATACCTCCATTTATCTAATATCATTAATTCCCTATTATGCCTTAGCTCCTGAAATGGTATAATTTTTCCTCTTTTTATTATATCTTTTAACTGTGCTTTATCTTTTTTTATCCAATTTCCTCCTACTGTTTTTTTCCCTGGTGCAAAATATTTGTTTTCTTTTAATTCTATAAGGGCAGAATTATAATCCCTATCTATTTGTTTATGTAATCTGTCCCAAATTTTAAGTGCATTTCGTGTTATAACGTGAGTGTTTTCATCTAGTGCTCTAAACTGAGGAGGGTTCCATATTATACTTCCCAATTGTGTCTTTGCCAGTGCCTTTTCTATTTTTACCCACCTTTTTTCGTGTCTGTCTTTGGCCCACTCCACTACCCTGGACAGCACCACCGCATTATAATATTTTTTAATATCAGGAACAGCCAGACCTCCATGTTTTTTATCCTGTTTTAATACTGAGAAGGAGATTCTATGTTTTTTATTTTTCCATATAAAATTCATTAGCATGTTTTTTAACAATCTGAAGTATATTTGGGGTATTACCACTGGGATCATCTGGAATTTATACAAGATCTTTGGTAATAAGACCATCTTCAGAATATTAATTCTTCCTAACCATGATATCGGGCGGTTTGTCATCCTTCTGATTTCAGTTTTAATTTCGTCTAATAGAGGGATATAGTTTATCCTATATGTTTTTTTTTATTGAGTTGGCCAGTTTTATCCCTAAGTACTTCAACTCCTTCTGCCAGGGGAAACTATACACCTCTCATAGACTATGTTCTTCAGCTTTACTAATATTAACATTTAGAATCTCAGTCTTAGTTACATTGACTCTAAAATTTGATATTTCACCATTAGTGATGAGCCGAACACCCCCGGGTTCGGTTCGCACCAGAACCCGCGAACGGACCGAAAGTTCGTACGAACATTAGAACCCTATTAAATACAATGGATGCAAACGTTCGAATTCTAAAGTGCTAATTATAACGACTATTATGCATGTTATTGTCCTAAAAAGGGTTTGGGAACCCGGGTTCTGCACCAGGGGACATGTATCAATGCAAAAATAAGTTTTAAAAACGGTCGTTTTTCGGGAGCAGTCATTTTAATGATGCATAAAGTGAAAAAAAAAAGTCAAATATTCCTTTAAATATCGTACCTGGGGGGTGTCTAAAGTATGCCTGTGAAGTGCCACGTGTTTCCCGTGTTTAGAACTGTCTCTGCACAAAATGACACTTCTAAAGGAAAAAAAATAGGATTTTTATAACAGCTTACCTGTAAAATCCTTTTCTTGGAGTACATCACGGGACACAGAGCGACATAGTCATTACTAATGGGTTATATAGATACCGTCAGGTGCTGGCACTGGCAACTTCCAAAACCGGAAGTACCCTCCCCTATATAAGCCCCTCCCATCCGGGAGCACCTCAGTTTTGTAGCAAAGCAATAAGTGTCCCTAAAGAGGGGCGGGAGCTCTGTGTCCCGTGATGTACTCCAAGAAAAGGATTTTACAGGTAAGCTGTTATAAAAATCCTATTTTCTTTCTCGTACATCACGGGACACAGAGCGACATAGTCATTACTAATGGGATGTCCTAAAGCAATGCCAAATGAGGGGGGGGATACACCATATATAAGCTGAGCGCTATCAGACATGAGGATCTATTGCGGCCTGCAACACACTGCGCCCAAAGGCGACATCCTCCTGACTTCTAACGTCCACCTGGTAGAACCTAGTAAACGTGTGTACCGAAGACCATGTTGCGGCCTTACAGATTTGAGCCAGGGAGGCCTGGTGATGCACTGCCCATGAAGTTCCAACTGCTCTCGTGGAGTGCGCCCTAACTTTGAACGGAGGCGGTCTACTTCTCAGGCCATAGGCTTGTATTATGACCTGTCGAATCTACTTGGCTAAAGTAGATTTTGACGCTGCCTGACCCTTTCTGGGGCCTTCCGGCAGAATAAACAAAGTATCCGTTCTGCGAATCTGAGCAGTGGCTTTTAGATAAGCTTTAACTGCTCTTACTACATCCAAAGAATGCAATAACTTTTCCTCTACCGAAGTAGGTTTGGGGAAAAAAAGAAGGAAGAACCACATCTTGGTTCAAATGAAACCTCGATACCACCTTAGGAAGAAAGGCTGGATGAGGACGTAACACTACTCTGTCCTTATGGATAACCAGATATGGCTCCTTACAGGACATAGCTGCTAATTCCGATACTCTTTTAGCCGAACAAATGGTTACTAGAAAAATCAATTTCCTGGTGAGAAGCACCAAGGAAATATGCTGTAATGGTTCAAATGGTTGTTTCTGTAGAACCGACAGAACCAAGTTTAGATCCCATGGACATATGGGAATATTAACCGGAGGACTAATACGCCTCACTCCTTGTATAAAGGCTTTGACTAGTGAATGCGAAGCCAAGGGCCTTTGAAAAAATATTGACAAGGCCGAAATCTGACCCTTGATAGTACTCAAGGCAAGCTTCCTATCTACAGCCCACTGTAGGAAGTCCAGAATCCTACCTATTACGTACTTATGTGGATGCCATTTCTTGGCCTCACACCACGTGATGTACGCCTTCCAGATTCTACAGTAGATCTGCCTGGATACCGGCTTCCTGGCATTGATCATGGTAGATACCACAGCATTAGAGAGCCCTCTCTTTTTTAGAATGTGGGCTTCAATAGCCAGGCCGTCAAACCTAGGGCTGGTAAAGAAGGGTGGTATATCGGTCCTTGCGAAAGCCGGACGACGTGGGAGAGTCCAAGGACTCCCCACTGAAATTTTACAATCTCCGCGTACCACGCTCTTCGGGGCCACGCTGGAGCCACCGGAATCACTGGTTTCTTTTCTACCCTGATTCTGCGGAGTAATCGAGGTAACCATTGTGGCGGTGTGAATGCATATATCAGCTTGAACTGATCCCAAGGGAACACTAGGGCATCCGAGCCGCAAGCTAGGGGATCCCTTGTCCGAGAGACAAACCTGTCCCCCTTTGCGTTGAATCTGGATGCTAGAAGATCTACATCCGATGTTCCCCACCGCTGACATATTGTCCAGAAAACCTCGGGGTGAAGGGACCCTTCCTCTGGGCCTAATTGCTGGCGACTTAGAAAGTCCGCCTTCCAATTCTCCACTCCTGGAATGAATACCGCAGATATGGCTGGGACATATCTTTCTGCCCATCTCAGGATGTAATTTACTTCCCTCTGGGCTGCACGACTCCTGGTGCCCCCCTGATGATTGATATATGCCACTGCTGTGGCATTGTCTGATTGAATTCTGACAGGGGACCCTTGGAGTTTGGATGTCCATGCTACTAGGGCATACCGGGCTGCTCGTATCTCTAAGAGATTGATGGGCAGGGCCTTTTCTGCATCCGACCATCTGCCCTGGAGAGACTATTGCTCCAGTACTGCTCCCCAGCCTATAAGGCTGGCATCTGTAGTGACCACCTTCCAAGAAATCGGACTGAAGGATTTCCTTTTCTCCAGATTCTGGGGAACCAACCACCAACGGAGGCTCTTGCGAACGGAAGGGGACAAGGACATTGTAAGTCTAGGGCCTGAACTTTTTTGTTCCAGGCTGACAGTATGGCCCCTTGCAAATTCCTTGAATGGAATTGACCGTAGGGTACTGCTTCGAATGATGCCACCATTTTTCCCAGCAGCCTCATATACAGGCGTATGGACGGCTGTCTTTTTTGTACCCACTAAGTGGATCAAATCTTTCAAAGACAACACCTTTCCTCGAGGCAAGAATATTTTTCTCTGGCCTGAATCCAACCTTAGCCCCAAGTATTCCAGACTTTTGACTGGTTTTTAGGGCTGACTTGTCTCGGTTGATAATCCAACCGTGAGATTCCAGATACTTGATCGTCTTGTGAACGACCACGTCTAGTTTTTTCACTGAGTGGTCTATCAGCAACAAGTCATCCAGATATGCCATTATCATTACACCTTGTGTTCTTAGATTGGCCAATAAAGGGCCAGAATTTTTGTAAACACTCGTGGTGCTGTGGCCAAACCGAAGGGTAAGGCTCTGAACTGAAAATGGCGCCCTTCTACTGCAAAGCGTAGAAATTTTTGGTGGACTGGAAAGATGGGAATGTGCAAATAAGCATCTTTGATGTCGATCGTGGCTAACCAATCCTCCCCTTGTAGGGCAGTGGCCACCGATCGGATCGACTCCATCGGAAAGTCCTGATATACAGGAATTTGTATAGCCCTTTTAGAATTAATATGGGCCTCCCGTCCGCGTTTGCTTCGGGACTGTAAAGAAGTTTGAGTAAAACCCGAACCCTCATTCTTCCAGGGGAACCTCCATAATTACTCCTTGGAGCAATAGTTGTTCTAGTGCCAACAGGAGGGACTCTCTCTTCCGGGGATCCCTTGGCACGTTTGACCTCAAAATGGGAAGGAGGAGAGTCTTTTAACTCCAAACTGTATCCCAAACCTACTGCGGAGAGCACCTATCTGTCTTGATCGTGTCCCGCCAGGTCTCTTGCGAACAACTGGAGTCCTCCCCCCACCCGACTGAGTGGGGGCTTCAATGAATTTAACTTTGGGGGAGGTTTTGTACCTCCCCTGACCCAGGGTTTCTCATTACCCTGCTACTGTCCCTGTTTTTTACCCCCGGGATTTGACCGAGGAGGCCGTCGGAACTGTTACACAGCCGATGCCCCAGGGACTGGAGAAGCAGGCCTCTTAAAGAGGGACCTCTAACTCTGCTTTTGACCGGCAAGAGCGTATTTTTACCGCTGGAAATTTTCTGGATATATTTGTCCAGGTTTTCCCTGAATAAGCGTTCACCATGAAATGGGACGCTAACCAGCCATTCTTTACAGGGAGCTTCAGCAGACCAGTTTTTGAGCCATAGGAGCCTACGCATATGTACTATAGACAGCGTAAGGCGGGAGGCCTGATGGACTGAATCCTCTATGGCGTCAACCGCAAAGCCTAAGGCTCTAGGTAGATCAGCTAGGGCAAAGCCTGCTGATCTGTCAAGTCCCTCAAGACCTGTTTCAACTGATCCTTCACTGCTTAGCAGACCCCAATAGCTGCTACTGCTGGTTGTATCACCAAGCAGATTTTCATAAGGACTCCAATCTTTTATCTATTGGGTTCTTGAACATTTGGACATTATCCACTGGACATGTCAGTGATTTATACATACAAGAGATGGCTGCGTCCACTGTAGGGACCTTCCATTTTTTTTTTTTTTATGAACTTATCCTCCATGGGATAGACCACCGGAAATCTCTTGGGGGAATAAATATTTTCTCAGGACGTTCCCAATCCTGGTAAATGAGCCCTTTCAGTAAAGGGTGAAGTGGAAAAGAACAAACAGTCTGGGGGCTTCTAGCGACCCCAACGAGGATACAGTAGTGGTTGATGGTTCCGCAAGGTGCATTTTTAAATGCTGATCGGACCATGTTAGTCAGAGACTGAACCCATAATCTTTCAGCTTGAGATGCTGAGAAAAAGGTTCCCCCACTGTTGATTCCTCTATAACAGAATCAACCTCATCCTGATCCCCTTCAGGCAGGTCGATCCCTGTATGGGACTGTTGCTCTGCTAACAGGCACTCTGAAGGAGGAGACGGAGATCGGGCGTGCTTTCCCTGACAGGGAGGCAGCGATAAATGTTGACAATCTCTCTCTAATCCTCCCAGAGCTGAGGAAAAAACCTCCTCTGTTACATACACAGGAGCAGGTGAACTGAGGACAGCCACAGTACCAAGTACCCCTGCGGGGTCTCTACGGTCACTTACCTCTGAACTTCAGGGGAGACTGGTGCAGCAGGAGTATGCCCAAGATCCTCCGAGCCCGATGAGACCCCCTTCGCTTCCTGGAAGATTCAGTTCCGGAGCTTCTGGACGGCATATTCCTAAGCCTAAAGCTGAGGTATTCCAGCCGTAATACACCACTTTTACTGAGAATAGTCTAGCACAATTGCTGCTATATCACAGTTGGTGTCTACTAATGTGCCTTTCTAGGGGATGCCTGTATCAACCGCTTGCTGTATGCCTTTAAATGTTGCCAGCTCTGTCTCTGTACTTCATAGCCAGCTCACTACAATATTGTGGTTTTTTTAAAACTGCTGGGACGCCCGCACATGCGCAGAAGCGCTGCGGCGCGCACAGAGCGTCATCCCCCAGGCTCCGCCCCCTTTCCCGGCTAACCTCTATATATAGAGGCGCGTGCACGCGCACGCGCGCGGCCACGTGCGCCTTCGGCGCTAATTTCAAATATGGTAACAAGGGACAGGAGCCAGGGCCCCTCTTTGCCGCAGGCCGGGGGATGGACGAGCACTGCAACATGGCAGAGGAAGCAGTTTCCTATAAGAGAACTCCCCATCTGCCTGGACTTTGCTCTGCTGAGAAGAAGCTAGTCCACATGACAAGAAAACATTCCACAGCGGCCTCTAGTGGACAAACACAGGTACCGCAGTCTAATATATTAAATATATATATAAATTTTTTTTTTTTTTTTTTTTCTTGACCACCATTAAAAATTATTACATTTTTTTAGTAGTTACAGGCATGCACAGAATTTTGCGGGAATACCATTAGGTAACAGATAGAAAGACAAATTAGGCTTGGGGGTCCCCCAATAGAACCAAGTTCCTGGGGGCCCCCACTTACCTGTTCCCCGCCGCAGGACTTTGTTTGGTCCACAAAAAGCCCAAACTTCACCTATCACGGCAGGCATTGTAATCAAACCTTCAGGGACCGGGTTCCCAAGGATTCCACTCCCCTGGACCTGTATAGCACCCTGCACAGAAAACATCTTGGTCGTGGGTATGACCAGAGCTCTGGATCCCAGGGTCCAGCTCTCCTAAGAGAAGCATTACAGGCAAAACCTTGCTCTTCTCTGCAAGGCCCGGGTACCGACCGTTTAGCTATGAAGCTTTTTTGGTCGGATCCGGAATAGCTTACTGAGGCCCAAAAGAACCTGTACGCAAGCTCAGTGAAAAACACGTTTCTTCTTGGCCAACACCTTAGACACTGGCAAAAAACTGAGGTGCTCCCGGATGGGAGGGGCTTATATAGGGGAGGGTACTTCCGGTTTTGGAAGTTGCCAGTGCCAGCACCTGACGGTATCTATATAACCCATTAGTAATGACTATGTCGCTCTGTGTCCCGTGATGTACGAGAAAGAAAAGCCATTTAAAACTGCTTGCGGCTTTAATGTAATGTCTGGTCCCGGTAATATGGATGAAAATCTTTAAGAAAAATGGCATAGCTACCCCATCACACACCCCCCCCCCTACCCCAGCCCATTACCAGCCCCTTTGGGTCTTGTATGGATATTAAGGGGAACCCCGCACATAAAATAAAAAAGGCCCTATATACTCTGAACAGCCGTATACAGGCGGTGCATACAAGACAGGGACTGTAGGTTTGTTCTTATGTAGAATCTGTTTGTAATTTTGAACAGGTACATTGTTTAAGTGTAGCTCCAGCCCAAAAATCTATTTTTAAACTTTTTGGAAAACATAGGTAAGGGTTATCACCCCTGTAACATTTGTTTTGCTGTCTGTGCCCCTGTTCAGAACATTTCACCTTACTTTCCGTCCCAATGACAACTGTTTTTGAAATGTGGTGTTTTTCTTGAAACAAGGATTGGTGATAAAGCATCAGTACAGAGGAGACACCTTTCTCCCATATTAATTCTTACAGGAGAGAATTGTCCTTCCTAGGGGTAGATTTCCTCTCACTTCCTGTTGTCTTCTTGCGTTTGCAAGTAGGAGTCGTTTGTAAGTTGGATGTTTGAAAGTAGGGACCTGCCGTATATACTCTGCAGAAATAGGCCCCTTAGTTGTTGGTGTTGGCACAACACTGTAAGCACTCACAGTTACTCTTGGTTGGTGCTGGAACGCCCTGCTGTCAACTATTATATCAGGAATTGTAATTACATATAATTGTTGAACAGTGGTAGTAAAAATTGGGCCTTTGATGGTGGTGCTGGTGCCACAACACTGTAAGCCCTGACAGTTACTCTTGGTGGGTGCAGCAATGGGCCCTGCTGTGAATTATTAGATCAAGAATTGTAATTGCATGCCCCTGTTGAACAGGGGCTGAAAAATTGGGCCTTTCGTGGTGGTGGTGTTGCCACAACACTGTAAGCCCTCAGAGTTACTCTTGGTGGGTGCAGGAATGGGCCCTGCTGTGAATTATTAGATCAAGAATTGTAATTACATGCCCCTTTTGAACAGGGGCTGAAAAATTGGGCCTTTCGTGGTGGTGGTGGTGGTGGCGTTGCCACAAAACTGTAAGCCCTCAGAGTTACTCTTGGTGGGTGCAGCAATGGGCCCTGCTGTGAATTATTAGATCAAGAATTGTAATTACATGCCCCTGTTGAACAGGGGCTGAAAAATTGGGCCTTAGGCACTGGTGGCACAACACTGCAACCCCTCACAGATACTGTACTTGGAGCACAGCAATGAGCCCTGTTGCAAAGTATTGCTTCAAAAATTGTAATTACACGCCCCTGTTAAACAGGGGCTGAAAAATTGGGCCTTAGGCACTGGTGGCACAACACTGCAACCCCTCACAGATTCTGTACTTGGAGCACAGCAATGAGCCCTGTTGCAAAGTATTGCTTCAAAAATTGTAATTACACGCCCCTGTTAAACAGGGGCTGAAAAATTGGGCGTTAGGCACTGGTGGCGGCACCCATAAACAAAAATGATCTTCCAAGCTATCATCATCAATCGTATCATTGAGGACTCGGAGGAGGAGGATAGCCAGTCAACATAACAGCACAGGCACTCAGCATCAGCATCAGTCTTGAAGGGATGTGACATGTTAAAATCAATTAGTCTGTTATATCAGCATCAGGTGTGTGGTAGCTGGTGGTGATCCAAGACTGGTTCATCTTGATGAAAGTCAGTCGATCAACCGAGTCGGTGGACAGGCGCACCCTGTGATCCGTGACAAATCCTCCAGCAGCACTGAATGTGCGTTCCGAAAGAACGCTGGATGCAGGACAGGCCAGTAGCTCAATTGCATACTGTGCAAGCTCTGGCCAGTGATCCATCCTCAAGACCCAGTAAGCCAGAGGATTTTCGGTGGGGAAGGTGTCCAAGTCTGACCTTGCCCCTAGATATTCCTGCACCATGTTTATCAGACGCTGGCGATGGTTGCTGGAACCGATCATACTTTGGGGCTGCGGACTAAAGAATTGTCTGAACTCATCGGTCAGACGGCCACCTTCCCCACCGCTCCTTCTTTGACTGGCCAAAGCCTCAGCAACTCGTTGTCCAGGACCAGGAGTTTGTAACCTCCCATTCTCTGGAAACGCGTTGCACAGACCTTTCTGCAAGGCCTCCCGGAGTTGTCTCATCCTCTGCTCCCTCTGCGACGGTAACATAAGGTCCGCAACCTTACCCTTGTACCGTGGATCAAGGAGAGTGGCCAGCCAGTAATGGTCCCTCTCCTTGATCCGAAGAATACGAGGATCCTTCCGCAGACTTTGCAGGATCAGGGAGGCCATGCAGCGTAGGTTAGCTGAGGCATTCGGTCCAGAGTCCTCTGGGTCACTAAGGACGACATGATCCGCAGCCACCTCCTCCCAGCCACGTACAAGTCCACGGGTTTCTTGGGACTGTAAATCATCCCTAAAAGACTGCTGCTGTTGATGCTGCTGAGTGCCAGGCTCCACCTCCATGCTGACACAATCCTCCTCCTCCTCCTCCTCCTCCTCGTCCTCTTCCTGTGCGATGGGTGGGACAGAAGTAACACTGTCTGGGTAAAGGGGGCCCTGAGAGGCAAGGAAGTCCTCCTCTTCCTGCCTCTGTTCTGCCTCAAGTGCCCTGTCCATTATTCCACGCAGCGTGTGCTCCAACAGGTGGACAAGAGGTACAGTGTCACTGATGCATGCACTGTCACTGCTCACCATCCTCGTGGCCTCCTCAAATGGTGCCAGGACAGTGCATGCATCCCTGATCATGCCCCACTGGCGTGGAGAAAAAAAACCAAGCTCCCCTGACCCTGTCCTGGTGCCGTAGTCGCACAGGTACTCATTGATGGCCCTCTGCTGCGTGTGCAGCCGCTGCAGCATGGCCAACGTTGAGTTCCACCTGGTGGGCATGTCACATATAAGGCGGTTCTTGGGCAGGTTCAACTCCTTTTGCAGGTCAGCCAGGCGAGCACTGGCATTATAAGATCTGCGGAAATGCACACAGACTTTCCTGGCCTGCCTCAGAACATCCTGTAAGCCCGGGTACCTGCCCAAGAACCGCTGCACCACCAGGTTAAGGACGTGAGCCACACAGGGCACATGGGTCAGTTGTCCCTGTCGGAGGGCGGAGAGGAGGTTGGTGCCATTGTCGCAAACCACCATTCCTGGCTTAAGCTGGCGTGGCGTCAACCACCTCTCGGCCTGGCCCTGCAGAGCAGACAGGACCTCTGCCCCAGTGTGGCTTCTGTCCCCCAAACACACCAGCGCAAGCACGGCATGGCATCTTTTTGCCTGCGTACTTGCGTAGCCCCTTGAACGCCTACGGAGCACCGCTGGTTCAGAGGAAAAAGCACAGGAAGAGGCCATGGAGGAAGAAGAAGAGGAGGGGGTGGAGGAGAGAGGTGTGTCACAACCAGTAGTAGCATTTTGGAGGCGTGGCGGTGGAACAACCTCCAACACTACTGCACCTTGTCCTGCATCCTTCCCAGCTGCCAAAAGAGTGACCCAATGGGCCGTGAAAGAAAGGTAACGTCCCTGTCCATGCCTGCTGGACCATGAGTCAGCGGTAATATGCACCTTACCGCTGACCGCCCTGTCCAGCGAGGCCAAGACATTGCCTTCCACATGCCGGTAGAGAGCCGGAATAGCCTTCCGTGAGAAAAAGTGGCGTTTGGGAACCTGCCACTGAGGAACCGCACATTGCACAAACTCACGGAAGGGGGCCGAGTCTACCAACTGAAAAGGCAGCAGTTGAAGTGCTAGCAATTTAGCCAAGCTAGCATTCAACCGCTGGGCATGTGGATGGCTGGGAGTGAACTTCTTTCGACGGTCCAGCAGCTGGGGCAGGGAAATTTGCCTGCTAGAATCGGACGTCGGTGTACTGCTAGCAGAGTGGCCGCAAGTACTTGGCTGTGACACACCTAATTCTACACCTTCATTCCTCTCAGTGCATGTTTCAGAGAGGACTGAAGTTATAGTGGGGTTGGAGATCCCAGCTGATGCGGTGCAAGGAGAGGTCCGCTTTGTTCTTTGGTGTGGGTCTTTGAGGTAGGCTTGCCAACGAGCTGCATGGCAGGTCAACATATGTCTGGTAAGGCATGTGGTACCCAAGCGGCTGATGTTTTGGCCACGCGATATACGCTTGAGACATATGTTGCAAACAGCAGCTGTGCGATCTGATGCACTAGCCTCAAAAAAAGCCCACACCAAAGAACTTTTTGAATGACGGGCAGAGGCAGCGCCCTGCACAGGCGGAGCTCTGCGGTGTGATTCCGTCGGTGTACTGCCCTTACGCTGGCCACCAAAGGGCATCCTGCCTCATTGGAGATGTGCCTCCTCCTCATCCTCCTCCTCCTCCTCTCTCCTATTAGGCACCCACGTGGAGTCAGTGACCTCATCATCCCCTCCCTCCTCATCACTGGAGCCAATCTGGCAGTATGCTGCAGCTGCTGGAACATGACTGCCAGATTGGTGTCCTTCTTGAGCATCCCCTCTGTCTGCTCTCACGCTACTGCCTTCCTCTAGCTGGGTTTCATCATCAGACCCTTCGAAACGCTGGGCATCCTCCTGGAGCATGTACCCAACACTGTGCTCAAACAGTTCGGGGGACTCCTCAGGAGGAGGACATGGTGGGTCTAGGGAAGGAGTGACTGATGATGAGTCTGACATTGATACCAGGGAAGAGGACGCTTTGGCAGCTGCTTTGCCAGTACCCTGAGCCTGGGTGAGAGAGGATGAGGAGGAGGAGGAGGGCTTGGTCATCCACTCTACCAAGTCTTCGGCATGATGTGGCTCAACATGTCCAGCTGCCGAAAAGAAGGACAAGCGTGTCCCATGGCCATGTGCTGATGACAATGCACCGCGTCCACGACCAGCACTGTTGCCCCCAGACACAGAGCCTGCTTGCCCTCTTTTATTGCCTCCTGACTGTCTGCCTCTCCTTGTTTGCCTTCCAGACATTCTAATGGATGGCCTGCAGGGAGATGGGAAAAAAGCAATAAGGGCTACCTTCAGGTGTCCTTCTCTGTCCCTTTACTTAAGGATTTCTAAATATGGTTGAGGATGATTGCTTTCGCACAGAATAGCACAATGACAATTTCCCTGACTGTCCAAAAAACAAGGATTTCAAAGATGGTTGATGAGGAATGCTTTAGCACAGTATAGCACAATGAGAATTTCCCTCACTGTCCTTCCCTGTCCCTACAAACAAGGTTTAGCACAGTAAAACACACTGACACTCTCCCTACCTATAGTTTTCTGTCCCTATAAAAAATGTTTTTTTAAAGATGGTTGATGAGGAATGCTTTAGCACAGTATAGCACAATGAGAATTTCCCTCACTGTCCTTCCCTGTCCCTACAAACAAGGTTTAGCACAGTAAAACACACTGACACTCTCCCTACCTATAGTTTTCTGTCCCTATAAAAAATTTTTTTTAAAGATGGTTGATGAGGAATGCTTTAGCACAGTATAGCACAATGAGAATTTCCCTCACTGTCCTTCCCTGTCCCTACAAACAAGGTTTAGCACAGTAAAACACACTGACACTCTCCCTACCTATAGTTTTCTGTCCCTATAAAAAATTTTTTTTTTAAAGATGGTTGATGAGGAATGCTTTAGCACAGTATAGCACAATGAGAATTTCCCTCACTGTCCTTCCCTGTCCCTACAAACAAAGTTTAGCACAGTAAAACACACTGACACTCTCCCAGCTATAGTTTTCTGTCCCTAAAAATTTTTTTTTTTTTAAAGATGGTTGATGAGGAATGCTTTAGCACAGTATAGCACAATGAGAATTTCCCTCACTGTCCTTCCCTGTCCCTACAAACAAGGTTTAGCACAGTAAAACACACTGACACTCTCCCTACCTATAGTTTTCTGTCCCTATAAAATTTTTTTTTTTTTTAAAGATGGTTGATGAGGAATGCTTTAGCACAGTATAGCACAATGAGAATTTCCCTCACTGTCCTTCCCTGTCCCTACAAACAAGGTTTAGCACAGTAAAACACACTGACACTCTCCCAGCTATAGTTTTCTGTCCCTATAAAAAATTTTTTTTTTAAAGATGGTTGATGAGGAATGCTTTAGCACAGTATAGCACAATGAGAATTTCCCTCACTGTCCTTCCCTGTCCCTACAAACAAGGTTTAGCACAGTAAAACACACTGACACTCTCCCTACCTATAGTTTTCTGTCCCTATAAAAAAATTTTTTTTTAAAGATGGTTGATGAGGAATGCTTTAGCACAGTATAGCACAATGAGAATTTCCCTCACTGTCCTTCCCTGTCCCTACAAACAAGGTTTAGCACAGTAAAACACACTGACACTCTCCCTACCTATAGTTTTCTGTCCCTATAAAAAAATTTTTTAAAGATGGTTGATGAGGAATGCTTTAGCACAGTATAGCACAATGAGAATTTCCCTCACTGTCCTTCCCTGTCCCTACAAACAAGGTTTAGCACAGTAAAACACACTGACACTCTCCCTACCTATAGTTTTCTGTCCCTATAAAAATTTTTTTTTTTAAAGATGGTTGATGAGGAATGCTTTAGCACAGTATAGCACAAGGAGAATTTCCCTCACTGTCCTTCCCTGTCCCTACAAACAAGGTTTAGCACAGTAAAACACACTGACACTCTCCCAGCTATAGTTTTCTGTCCCTATAAAAAAATTTTTTTTTAAAGATGGTTGATGAGGAATGCTTTAGCACAGTATAGCACAATGAGAATTTCCCTCACTGTCCTTCCCTGTCCCTACAAACAAGGTTTAGCACAGTAAAACACACTGACACTCTCCCTACCTATAGTTTTCTGTCCCTATAAAAAATTTTTTTTTTAAAGATGGTTGATGAGGAATGCTTTAGCACAGTATAGCACAATGAGAATTTCCCTCACTGTCCTTCCCTGTCCCTACAAACAAGGTTTAGCACAGTAAAACACACTGACACTCTCCCTACCTATAGTTTTCTGTCCCTATAAAAAAATTTTTTTTAAAAGATGGTTGATGAGGAATGCTTTAGCACAGTATAGCACAATGAGAATTTCCCTCACTGTCCTTCCCTGTCCCTACAAACAAGGTTTAGCACAGTAAAACACACTGACACTCTCCCTACCTATAGTTTTCTGTCCCTATAATTTTTTTTTTTTTTAAAGATGGTTGATGAGGAATGCTTTAGCACAGTATAGCACAATGAGAATTTCCCTCACTGTCCTTCCCTGTCCCTACAAACAAGGTTTAGCACAGTAAAACACACTGACACTCTCCCTACCTATAGTTTTCTGTCCCTATAAAAAATGTTTTTTTAAAGATGGTTGATGAGGAATGCTTTAGCACAGTATAGCACAATGAGAATTTCCCTCACTGTCCTTCCCTGTCCCTACAAACAAGGTTTAGCACAGTAAAACACACTGACACTCTCCCACCTATAGTTTTCTGTCCCTATAATTTTTTTTTTTTTTAAAGATGGTTGATGAGGAATGCTTTAGCACAGTATAGCACAATGAGAATTTCCCTCACTGTCCTTCCCTGTCCCTACAAACAAGGTTTAGCACAGTAAAACACACTGACACTCTCCCTACCTATAGTTTTCTGTCCCTATAAATTTTTTTTTTAAAGATGGTTGATGAGGAATGCTTTAGCACAGTATAGCACAATGAGAATTTCCCTCACTGTCCTTCCCTGTCCCTACAAACAAGGTTTAGCACAGTAAAACACACTGACACTCTCCCTACCTATAGTTTTCTGTCCCTATAAAAAAAATTTTTTAACCACTTCCCGCCCAGTCAATAGCGAATTGACATCCGGGAAGTGGTTGCAATATCGATACTGGACGTCATATGACGTCCTGCAGGATATTGCCTTGCGCGCGCCCGCGGGGGCGCGCAGCGCGGTGATCGGGGACGGCATGTGTCCCTCGGACACAGCGCTACCCCGATCACGGTAAACAGCCAATTTCATTGGCTGTTTACCATGTGATCGGCTGTGTCAAAGTCACAGCCGATCACCTGTCAAAACAAACTCAGCGGCGCGCTCCGTGCGCGCCGCCACAGGCTTGCAGAGCGGGGATCGGGGAAGGCAAGTGTCCCTTGGACACAGCGCGTCCCCGATCAGAGTAAACAGCCAATGAATTGGCTGTTTACCACGTGACCGGCTGTGTCCAATCACAGCCGGTCACAAATGTAAACAAACTCCACAGGAGTTACTACCTGATCCCTGCTCTCTCCTCACACACCGATCTGTGAGGAGAGAGAAGAGATCAGTAAGTTAGCTCAGTGTAGTTTGTCTACATAAGTTTACAGTGCACAACACGCCCCCCCCCATAAAGAGGACCTGTCACACAGCCCAGCACATCAATCAGCCCAGCCAATCAGCCCATCTGTCAATCAGCCCATCTGTCAATCAGCCCATCTGTCAATCAATCAGCCCATCTGTCAATCAATCAGCCCACCTGTCAATCAATCACCCCACCTGTCAATCAATCACCCCATCTGTCAATCAATCAACCCATCTGTCAATCAATCAATCAGCCCATCTGTCAATCATCTGTCACAGGCCCACCTCCATCGGTACCGCCATTGGCACTGCCACACAGGCTACCAGTACCGCCATCGGTACCAGTACCACCACCAGTACCGCCACCAGGCCCAGCATCTATACTGCCACACAGGCCCGCTACCAGTATCACCACTAGTGCCGCCATCGGTACCACCACCAGTATCACCACCCGTACCACCGTCGGTAGTGCCACCACCACCTGTACCACCACCTGTACCGCCATCGGTACCATCACCACCCGTACCACCACCACCTGTACCGCCATCGGTACCACCACCACCTGTACCGCCATCGGTACCACCACCACCCATACCGCCATCGCTACCACCACCACCCGTACCGCCACCGGTACCGCCGCCACCACCACCACCCGTACCGCCATCGGTACCACCACCACCTGTACCGCCATTGGTACCACCACCACCCATACCGCCATCGGTACCACCACACAGGCCCACCACTAATACCTCCATCGGTACTACCACACGGACCGCCACCACTACCACCAGCAGTACCATTACACAGGCCCACCAATAAGCACTGCCATAATGTCCCAAAGGGTTTACACACCTGAGGAGGCATATGCCATTCTTGCCATGTCGGATGATGAGAGCAGCGGGGAGCTCCCATTATCCGATTCTGGTTCGGAATACGAGCCAGTGGAGGATAGTGGCTCAGAGTCCGAGTCCCCGGAGGAAACCGTCCCTCCCAAAAGAATGCGATCGGCACCAAGATCAGCACCAAGATCAGCACCAAGATCAGGAGAACTGCCCACCACCAGCAGCGCCATACCCCAGGAAGAGGAGCCCAGTACAAGCAATGGAAATGCACGCCCAACCCGAAGAATCCAGCCCCAATCCTACCTTCCCGATGCCCTGGCAAACCCCTTATGGTTGCCTGCCAACTCAGGATCCGCTATCATCCCCCCTTTCACCGCACAGCCAGGTGTGCAGCCCGACACTACAAATTTTTCTAAATTTGATTATTTTTGTTTATTTTTCCCACAAGATTTGCTGCAGAATATAGTGGATCAAACGAATCTGTATGCATCCCAATTTATTGCTGCCAACCCCAATTCTTCCTACGCCCGCATGTTCCAGTGGCGGTGTCTAACATTGGAGGAATTTAAATTATTTTTGGGCCTTATGTTCAATATGGGGCTTACAAAAAAGAACGAAGTCCATTCATATTGGTCCAAACGCCCCATCCAACACATGCCCATATATTCCGCTGTCATGTCCAGGAAAAGATACGACATGATTATGCGCTTTCTCCACTTCAATGACAATTCACAGTGCCCTCCCCGAGATCATCCCAACTACGACAAATTGTACAAGATACGCCCCCTAATCAATGCCTTTTCCCAGCGATTTGAAGACGTTTTCATCCCAGACCAAAAAATTTGTGTGGACGTGTCCCTCGTACATTTCACCGGCCGACTGCAGTTCAAGCAGTACATACCAAGCAAGAGAGCCAGGTATGGGTTAAAATTAAATAAATTATGTGATCGAGCCACTGGATACGTCTGCAAATTTGGGATCTACGAAGGCAAAGACTCCCAGCTCCAGCCCCGTGATTGCCCCACATATATTGGAACCAGTGGGAAAATTGTCTGGGAGTTGGCATACCCCCTGTTCGGAAAAGGTTACCATTTATATGTTGATAATTATTATACCAGCCTGCCCCTTTTTCGCCACCTTTACAGTAAACAAACCCCGGCCTGCGGTACCTTCAAAAAAAACCGGAAGGGATTCCCACAAAATTTATTGACAAAAAAATTGCGACCTGGAGAATCGGCATCCATGAGGAACGAGGAGGTGTTGGCCATGAAGTGGAGGGACAAGAAAGATGTCCACATCCTCTCTACGATCCACAATGACACCATGGTGGAGATCCCAAGAAGACGCGGCTCCATTGTAAAGCCTGAATGTGTCCACGACTACAATTTGTACATGGGGGGGGGGTGGATTTAAACGACCAGATGCTACAGCCCTACTTATCAACCAGAAAGTCCCATTATTGGCACAAAAAAGTTGCGTTTCACCTGTTTCACATGGCCCTTTTTAATTCGTTTGTCTGCTACCAAAAAGCAACTCAAAATCACTGACTCCACTACCTCCAATATATCGAAGATATCATCGATAGGATAGGATAGGACACCTCTGCCTGCTACCTGGACCTGTGCTTTGGCTGTGCTCTGGCTGTGCTGACAGTATCTCTGCCTGTGCGAACTATGGACAGTATTCCTGCCTGCTGCCTGGATGATTGCTTTTGCTGTCGCTGACCTCATCCCTGCCTGCTGCCTGGACCGATGCTCTCCTCTGTGGACCACTGCACTTCTAAAACCACAGGTAATCTTTTGTTATTTGGTATGTACCTGCTATGTGTTAGATATATGAAGGGCCTTCAAAAATGTGATCGGTAGTCAGAAAATGATATGTGCAATTAATGCTGCTAGAATGCCTGGAGGTGCTACTTGGATGTTGGGCCTCTGTATGTGGCCAGGCTGTGTAAAAGTCTCAAACATGTGGTATCGCCATACTCAGGAGGAGTAGCAGAATGCATTTTTGGGTGTAATTTTTGCTATGTACATATTATGTGTTAGAAATATCTTATAAATTGACAACTTTGTGTAAAAAAAATGCATTTTAATTTTTTCTCCACATTTTCCAAAACCTTCTGGAAAAAAATGAACCGTTCAAAAGACTCATAATGCCTCATAGATTATACGTTGGGGTGTGTGCTTTCAAAAATGGGGTCATTTTGTGGAAAATTCTATTGTCCTGATGCTCCAGGGCCTTCAAAATTGTAATAGGTGGTTGAGAAAGGATATGTGCGATTTATGCTTGTAGAACGCCTGAAAGTGCTACTTCAATGTTGGGCCTCTGTATATGGCCAGGCTGTGTAAAAGTCTCACACATGTGGTATCGCTATACTCAGGAGGAGTAGCAGAATGCATTTTGGGGTGTCATTTTTGCTATGTATATGCTATGCTTTAGAAATATATTATAAATGGACAACTTTGTGTAAAAAAAATGCATTTTCATTTTTTCTCCACATTTTCCAAAACCTTCTGGAAAAAAATGAACCGTTCAAAAGACTCATAATGCTTCATAGATTATACGTTGGGGTGTGTGCTTTCCAAAATGGGGTCATTTTGTGGAAAATTCCATTGTCCTGGTGCTCCAGGGCCTTCAAAAGTGTAATAGGTGGTTGAGAAAGGATATGTGCGATTTATGCTTGTAGAACGCCTGAAAGTGCTACTTCAATGTTGGGCCTCTGTATATGGCCAGGCTGTGTAAAAGTCTCACACATGTGGTATCGCTATACTCAGGAGGAGTAGCAGAATGCATTTTGGGGTGTCATTTTTGCTATGTATATGCTATGCGTTAGAAATATCTTATAAATGGACAACTTTGTGTAAAAAAAATGCATTTTCATTTTTTCTCCACATTTTCCAAAACCTTCTGGAAAAAAATGAACCGTTCAAAAGACTCATAATGCTTCATAGATTATACGTTGGGGTGTGTGCTTTCCAAAATGGGGTCATTTTGTGGAAAATTCCATTGTCCTGGTGCTCCAGGGCCTTCAAAAGTGTAATAGGTGGTTGAGAAAGGATATGTGCGATTTATGCTTGTAGAACGCCTGAAAGTGCTACTTCAATGTTGGGCCTCTGTATATGGCCAGGCTGTGTAAAAGTCTCACACATGTGGTATCGCTATACTCAGGAGGAGTTGCAGAATGCATTTTGGGGTGTCATTTTTGCTATGTATATGCTATGCGTTAGAAATATCTTATAAATGGACAACTTTGTGTAAAAAAAATGCATTTTCATTTTTTCTCCACATTTTCCAAAACCTTCTGGAAAAAAATGAACCGTTCAAAAGACTCATAATGCTTCATAGATTATACGTTGGGGTGTGTGCTTTCCAAAATGGGGTCATTTTGTGGAAAATTCCATTGTCCTGGTGCTCCAGGGCCTTCAAAAGTGTAATAGGTGGTTGAGAAAGGATATGTGCGATTTATGCTTGTAGAACGCCTGAAAGTGCTACTTCAATGTTGGGCCTCTGTATATGGCCAGGCTGTGTAAAAGTCTCACACATGTGGTATCGCTACACTCAGGAGGAGTAGCAGAATGTATTTTGGGGTGTAGTTGCAATTATGCATATGCTGTGTGAGAGAAAAAAACTGTTAATATGACCAGTTTGTGTAAAAAAAAAAAAAAAATTAAATTTTCCCAAGAATTGTGGGAAAAAAATACAACTTCAAAAAACTCACCACGCCTCTTAGTAAATACCTTGGACTGTCTACTTTCCAAAAAGGGGTAATTTTGGGGTATTTGTACTTTCCTCGCTTGTTAGTGTCTCAAGAAATGAGATATCCCTTCAGTACATCAGGCGTGATCAGATGTGATAAATTTTCCGTGATTGCCACCATAGTTTGTAGACTCTATAACTTTCACAAAGACCAAATAATATACACTAATTTGGGTTCATTTTACCAAAGATATGTAGCCGTATACATTTTGGCACAAATTTATGAAGAAAAATTACTTATTTGCAAAATTTTACAATAGAAACTAAAAAAAGTGTTTTTTTTAAAAAAAATTGCTGTTTTTTTTGCTTATATCGCAAAAAATAAAAAACCCAGTGGCGATTAAATACCACCAAAAGAAAGCTCTATTTGTGAGAAGAAAATGATAAAAAATTTGTTTGGATACAGTGTAGCATGACTAAGTAATTGTCATTCAAAGTGTGAGAGTACTGAAAGCTGAAAATTGGTCTGGGCGGGAAGGTGCATAAGTGCATGGTATTGAAGTGGTTAAAGATGGTTGATGAGGAATGCTTTAGCACAGTATAGCACAATGAGAATTTCCCTCACTGTCCTTCCCTGTCCCTACAAACAAGGTTTAGCACAGTAAAACAGACTGACACTCTCCCTACCTATCCTTCTCTTTCCCTAAACTAAAGGAATCCAGGTTAAGCAAGAAAAAAAAAATGTCACTGTCCCTGCCTATGCTTCTCTTTCCCTGCTCCGGAACACACTACACTAGGCCGCCGTGCTGGCGGCCTTTTATAGTGTGGGGCGTGTACTAAACACCCTCAGCAATAATTGGCCACAGGCATCCTGCCTGTGGCCAATCATTGCTCTCCTCGCTGCCGGCGCTGTGATTGGCCAAGCATGCGGGGTCACAGTGCATGCTTGGCCAATCACAGCGCCTGGATGACACTGCGATGGCGTAGTGCATTGTGGGCCGCGAATAAGGCGCGAACGGCCCAAATCGTTCGTTGTTCGGCGAACGATCGAACAGCCGATGTTCGAGTCGAACGTATGTTCGACTCGAACACCGAGCTCATCCCTATTCACCATATTGTTTAAGGATTTTGAGTAAATTTGGCAGTGTGGTCCTAGGATTAATAATATAAAACAAGACATCATCTGCATAGGCTGAGAGTTTGTGTTCGTCTCCTTCTATATTAATACCTTTAACATCGGGGTTATTTCATACCATAGCTAAGAGAGGTTCTAGGGACAACACGAAGAGGAGAGGGGATAGGGGGCACCCCTGTCTTGTCCCGTTTTTCATCTCGAACGCCGGGGACAGCGTACCGTTTATTTTAATCCTACCCGTCGGATGATGATAGAGTGTTTTAATCCACTGTATCATCCTGGGTCCTATTCCCATGGTTTCCAGGGTTTGTATCATGAGTCCCCAGTCTACCCTGTCAAATGCCTTTTCCGCATCTACTGACAGGAGTAGACCTGGGGACCCGTTCTCTTTTATCTCCCGAAGGAGGAGTAATGCTCTCACCCCATTATCCCTCCCTTCCCTTCCTGGGATAAATCCCACCTGGTCCGGATGTACCAGTTTTGGCATCAGTCCCTTCATTCGTTCCGCTAGGACTTTCGCATATAATTTTATATCCGCATTTAGCAGCGAGATCGGCCTGTATCCGGAGCATAGCATTTCATCTTTTCCCTCCTTCGGGATAACCGTTATTGTAGCTTCTAAGGCCTCCCTACCCATCTCGTACTCTAACAATAGTCCATTCATATATTTACATAACCTAGGGATCAAAATTTTCTTATATTTTTTAAAGTATAGCGCTGTAAACCCGTCGGGACCAGGACTTTTTCCTGCAGCTGTGTCCAACAGTGCTCTACTTATTTCCTCTTCCGTTATAGGTTTATCCAACGCCGATCTTTCGTTTTCATTAATCTTGGGCAGCCTCGCTTTCCCTAGAAATTCCTCTGTTTTTAGTTGTTTCTCTCCCATCCGCCATCTCTTCTGCTCAACTGAATACAGCCCTTCATAGTAATTTTTAAATATATCTGCTATGTCCTTTGTTGCATATAGTACTTCTCCGTTCTTTTTTTTTATCTTTTCTATAAAATGTCTGGTCTTTTTCTTTTGTACCATTTTTGCTAGATGTTTACTGGACTTATCCCCCCACATATATCTTTATTTTGCTATACAATTTAATGTCCTTTTAGTCTCTTGTTCCATAAGTTCTTTAAGTTCGTCCCTTTTCATCACTAATTTGTGGTACAGCTCTTGTTGTTGCCCCTGTTGTTTTTTATGTTCTTGCTCAGCTTTAAATATTTCTCCAATCAGGGAGTTAAGTTTTCTACTTCTCTCTTTTTTCTTCCTTGTCCCTTCCACAATCAAAATCCCCCTAATAAAGGCTTTGTGTGCCTCCCATAGGGTTGCCCCTGAGATCCCTTCTGTATCATTTATCAGGAAGTATTGTTCTAATTCCCTCTTTACCCTCTCTAATCCTTCCTCATCCTGAAGTAGTTCTTCATTTAATCGCCAGGTATAGGGTTGCTTTTGGTATCCAGGTACTTTTATTTTCATACTTACTGGGGCATGGTCCGAAAGTGAGGCTATTTCTATGTTCGATTCAATGACCTTATCCAGTATTCTATGTTCGACCATTATGTAATCTATCCTAGAGTACGTCCCGTGTACAGGGGAAAAAAACGTATAGTCCTGTTGTTTTGGGTGCATAATCCTCCATATGTCCACCATCTGGCTGTCATACAATTTTTGTTTTATCCTTATCCGCTGTTTGTTGTTTATCCCCTGTACCCGGGACATACTATCTAGTACTGGGTCCATACAGAAGTTCATATCCCCCATCAAAATTACATAGCCTGCCCCAAAATCATTCAGTTTTCCCAAAATTTCGTTAAGATATTTAATGGGGTTTACATTGGGGGCATAGATGTTTGCCAAAGTGCATCTCATTTCCCCCAACTTCCCTTTTAGAAAAATAAATCTTCCATCTCTATCTGTCATTCTTTCCTCCAATGTAAACCGCATTTCCTTGGCAAAATCTATTGCAACCCCCCTCGCTCTCTTGGAGATAGTATCTCCATAATACCACTTTGGGAAGCTAGGTGAAAATAGTTTAACATTTGATTCCAGAGTTAAGTGAGTCTCCTGTAGGAATACTATATCTGCTCTATAATTTTTAAGCTCTTTCAGAATCTTTGACCTTTTGGTGGGCGTGTTTAACCCTTTAACATTATAAGACAAAAAAGTTATTGCTGACATCTCCTCTTTTCTATTTTCTTCTAAGAAAATCAATGAGGTAAATTCTCCCCTCCATCCTCCCCCATCTCCCCCTTCCCCTCCCCCCTCCCTCCTCCCCCATCTCCCCCCTTCCCTCCCCCTCCCCTCTTTTGGCCCATTCCTGGCCTTAGAACCATTGGTGTTCTTTCAACTTGGTTCTCTCATTTAGAGGTGTGGCGGCGAAAAATGGGCGTGGTTTACGCACGATAGTGGGTGTGGCTTAAATGGGCGTGGTTCAAAGGGGTGTGGCTAGAGTCCGAGGTGAGAGAAAGAAATAGAAAGAAAGAAGCCAGATCCTACACCACAATAGAAATGTGTAACAAAATTGGCAGATAAGGATACTCCAAAACACCTGTTGGCGCTTCAATCATCCCGGCACCATGGTTGTTACGGTGTCAGGATGATTGAAGTGCATTATTTCTATTATTACATTGTAATATAAAATGAAATCATTCAACTCACCATAATGCCGAATCAGTGGAAGTGTGTCACCTGCCACCAGATGCCTCCCCAGCAGTCCGTCCTTGCATCAGGTGCTCCCAGAAGCATAGCCCCTCTTTACAGAACTGTGTCCCTGGCAGTGGAGCCCTCCTTTACATCTGGTGTTCCCGGCAGTGGAGCCCTCCTTACAGATCTGTGTCCCCCAGCAACAGAGCCCTCCTTACTTCAGTGTCCCCAGCAGCTGGCAGCAGCGGAGCCCTCCTTTACATCTGGTGTCCCCGGCAGCAGAGCTCTCCTTTACATCTGGTGTCCCCGGCAGCAGAGCTCTCCTTTACATCTGGTGTCCCCCAACAGCGGAGCCCTCCTTTACATCTGGTGTCCTCCAGCAGCAGAGCCCTCCTTTACATCTGGTGTCCTCCAGCAGCAGAGCCCTCCTTTACATCTGGTGTCCTCCAGCAGCGGAGCCCTCCTTTACATCTGGTGTCCTCCTTTACATCTGGTGGTGTCCCCCAGCAGCGGAGCCCTCCTTACAGGTCTGTGTCCCCTAGCAGTGGCAGCCAGCCCCGGGGAACAGATGCTCTCACCTCCCGGCGTCTCCGTGTGTGTGCTGGAGGCAGAGGCAGCTCCGCGGTCCATGATCATTTCCCAGCGGTGTCGTGCCGAGAATGGTTCCCCCGCCGGATTCTGTTCCCCCTGGCTCTCCCGACTCCTATCGGAACTCCGCCTCCCCAGCCCTGTACATTGCCCCTCCCTCACGAATGCTCATAATACCGCCCCGCCTTCTCATGTGTGAACACAGAGAGGGGAGAAACCGATTGGCTGCTCCTCCCCTCACCACTGAACACAAGAGGAAATAATCCTTGTGTCTGCAGCGGCGGCCATCTTTGTGTAGCCCGCCGTTTTTTTACCTCAAGCATTCCCGATTTTCCCGGCGGCCGGGACAAAGGCAAAATACCGGGAAAATAGACGGGACAAAATAAATACGGGACGAGGGTCCCAAATCCGTGATTGTCCCGGGAAAAACGGGACTGTTGGCAACTATGAGTTCCTGGTTCCTGTCTGCACATCTGCTGGTTCCTGTCTGCTCATCTGCTGGTTCCTGTCTGCTCATCTGCTGGTTCTTGTTCACCTGCTGCTGCCTAGTGGTTCCAGTTTACCTGCTGTGCCTCCCGGTCCGGGTCATCTGCTGAGTTCCTGGTTCCTGTCTGCTCATCTGCTGGTTCCTGTCTGCTCATCTGCTGGTTCCTGTCTGCTCATCTGCTGGTTCCTGTTCACCTGCTGCTGCCTAGTGGTTCCAGTTTACCTGCTGTGCCTCCCGGTCCGGGTCATCTGCTGAGTTCCTGGTTCCTGTCTGCTCATCTGCTGGTTCCTGTCTGCTCATCTGCTGGTTCCTGTCTGCTCATCTGCTGGTTCCTGTTCACCTGCTGCTGCCCAGTGGTTCCAGTCTACCTGCTGTGCCTCCCAGTCCGGGTCATCTGCTGAGTTCCTGGTTCCTGTCTACTCACCTGCTGTAGTTCCTGGTTCCTGTCCACTCACCTGCTGTAGTTCCTGGTTCCTGCCTCCTCACCTGCTGGTTCCTGATCACCTGCGGTAGTTCTTGATCCTGCCAGGCACTCGTACCCCTTCCACCTCCGTGCTTCCTGTTATACCACCAGGGGCCGCCGGTGGGAGCCGTAAGGGAGGCCTCCCTCTGCTAACCGGGCTCGTCACCGTCAGGTACGTGACAGTAGCAGACAGCCATGTCTGAGCCCGAGCAGGGAGCCTCACCTATGGAGGAACTATGCCGACACCTGGCGGGACTGACCGAGGCCGTTAAGAGCCTCCAGCAAGGCTACACTCACCTGGAAGGACAAGTGCGGGCCCTCACCAACCCCGATGGAGCTCAAGGGGGTCCACGTGCCTCCACTTCTTCCGCCGGGGCAGGAGCTGCGCCCACGGTGGTCATGCTTCCCTCTGAACCCAGGGTCCCTACACCCAAAAGATTCTCCGGGGACCGGAGCAAGTTCAGGGCTTTCCGGAACTCTTGTGAGTTGTACTTTGCCTTACAGCCCCGCACCTTTTCCTTAGAAGCTACCAAGGTGGGCTTTGTAATTTCGCTGCTTTCCGGAGACCCACAGAACTGGGCCCACCGCCTGCTAGAACGCAAAGATGCGTCCTTGGACAGCCTTACACTTTTTTTTGACGCCATTGCCCAATTGTACGAGGACCCTCAGCTCTCGGTCACGGCAGAGAACGCCCTGCGGACCCTTCAGCAGGGACGCAGAGCAGCGGAAGATTATGTAGCTGAATTCAGGCGCTGGAGCGCAGACACCAGCTGGAATGACGCTGCCCTCCGTCACCAGTTTCGCATAGGCCTTTCTGACCCATTGAAGGACGAACTGGCTAGGGTAGGAATACCAGAAAATTTGAACCTACTGATCGATCTGACAATTCAGATCGACCGACGCCTGAGGGAACGGAGGGTTGAGAGGGCCACGGGCTTCACCTGGCCAACCTGGATGCTTCCCCGGGTCCCCAGTCATCCGCACCCAGCTTCTGCAGCACCCTTGACCCCCTCGTACGATGCTCCTGAACCCATGCAGCTTGGGGTCCTCCGCCCTTCCCTTACTCCGGAGGAACGCCAACGCCGACGCGCGCACAACCTGTGCCTGTACTGCGGGGAGCCCGGTCACTTCGTTAGGAACTGTCCCCTGAAGTTCCGTAAGTGCTTGTCAGTATTCCCTGCTGTGATCAACCCTCAGACTAAATCCTCCTCTCACTTCGCTCTTTCTATCTCCCTGCAGCTCCCAGGAAGGACCCTGCAAGTCGTCGCAATTATTGACTCTGGGGCTTGTAGTTGCTTCATGGACTCAACTTTTGCCCGTACTCAACTTATTCCTCTACTTCCCAAGACCCATGGACTACAGGTTCACCTGGCTGATGGGTCCCTTATCAAGTCGGGGCCCGTGGTCGAAGAGACGGCTCCCCTACCTGTCACTGTCTTCTTCTCTACCGGGGTGCACCGAGAATATCTACGGCTGGATATTATCTCCTCTCCACTGTTCCCCATAATTCTCGGTATGCCCTGGCTACAAGCCCATAATCCTACCATTAACTGGGTCACGGGGGTGATCACGTTTCCTTCCTCCTACTGCCAACGGTCCTGTGGCTCACACAAACCCCCTGGGCCTGCCACCTTAATGTGTACCGACACTGAGGCCGGAATACGTCAGGCCATCCCTGACGCTTACCTGGACTTTCTCGATGTGTTTAGCAAACAGGGGGCAGAGACACTACCACCCCACCGAGCCTACGACTGCCCCATTGATCTACTTCCCGGAGCAGCTATTCCTTTCGGTAGGATTTTCCCTTTAACGGAGGTGGAACAGGGGGCCCTGAAGGACTACATCGATGAGAACCTTTTAAAGGGGTTCATTCGCCCCTCTACGTCGCCAGCAGGCGCAGGCATTTTCTTTGTAGAAAAGAAGGACCATACCCTCAGGCCATGTGTGGACTACCGTGAACTAAATAAGGTCACCATTAAAAATCGTTATCCTCTTCCTCTGGTACCAGAGTTGTTCCAAAGATTGGGAGCTGCCGTTATTTTTACTAAGCTTGACCTCCGGGGAGCCTATAACCTGGTCCGAATCAAGGAGGGCGATGAGTGGAAAACCGCCTTCCGCTCCCGGTTCGGACATTTCGAATATTTAGTGATGCCCTTCGGGCTGTGCAATGCCCCTGCCACCTTCCAGTATTTAATTAATGATGTTCTTCGGGACTTTTTAGATCTCTTTGTGATTGCTTATTTAGATGACATACTAATCTTCTCTTCCTCCCTTGACTCTCATCGCAGGCATGTCAGAAGTGTGTTAGACCGGCTTCGGCAGCATAAACTATATGCGAAGGCTGAGAAATGCGAGTTTGAGCGGGAGAGCATAGCATTTCTGGGATTAATCATCTCTGGCGAAGGCATCAGGATGGACCCACAGAAGATCACCGCAATCTTGGACTGGCCAGCGCCAGTGGATAAGAAGGGAATCCAACGGTTCGTTGGATTCGCCAACTTTTATCGTAAATTCATCCGGGGGTTCTCCGCCATCATTGCACCCATTACTCAGCTAACCAAGCAAGGTACCCGCTTCCACTGGTCCCCTGAGGCCCGAAAGGCCTTTGAGGATCTCAAAGGGCTCTTCACCTCTGCATCCATCTTAAAACACCCAGATTCCTCCCTACCATTTGTACTTGAGGTAGATGCTTCTGAGGTTGCAGTAGGGGCAATATTGTCACAGAGGCAAGGAACCAAGGCTTTGCTTCATCCGGTGGCTTTCTTTTCTCGCAAATTATCTGCGGCAGAAAAGAACTATGACGTGGGAGACCGGGAACTCTTGGCGATTAAGTCCGCCCTGGAAGAATGGAGGTACTTACTTGAAGGTGCTGCTCACCCGATCTTAGTATTCACCGACCATAAGAACTTAGAGTACCTGAAAACTGCAAAAAGACTAAAACCACGACAAGCCAGATGGGCCCTGTTTTTTTCCCGGTTCTCCTTCCATGTGACATACCGCCCCGGTGCCAAGAACACTAAACCTGACGCCTTGTCCCGAATGTTTCATGGATCCAAAGAACTCTCCTCACCCGATACAATCCTCGCTCCTGGGAATTTTCTCCTACTTCAGGAGGACCTACTCTCCCGGATCAGACAAGCCACCACTAGACAGGAACCCTCTCCTGAACTGGATCTGCAAACCAAGGATGGATTACTCTGGCACCAAGACAGGATATTCATACCAGAAGAACTAAAAATAACCGTGCTAGAGCTCTGCCACAATCATGCCCTTGCTGGGCACTTTGGCGTGGCTAAGACCACTGAGTTGGTACAACGCACCTTCTGGTGGCCTCGACTACGCGAGGATTGCAGGAGGTTCGTGGAGTCCTGTACTACATGTACCCGGAATAAAGGGTCCAGATCCAAAGCCTGGGGACTACTGAAGCCCTTACCCGTTCCAGAGAGACCGTGGAAAATGCTTTCTATCGAATTCATAGTTGAACTCCCCCCGGCTGAGAATCACACCACCATCTTTGTGATTGTGGACCGTCTGTCCAAGATGGCACATTTTGTTCCTATGAGAGGGACCCCCTCGGCCCCGGAAACTGCACAAATGTTCATTAAAGAAGTCGTCAGGCTCCACGGGGTACCTGCTAATATAGTCTCCGATCGGGGGGTACAATTTACCTCCCGGTTCTGGAGGTCCCTCTGCAAGACTCTGGGAATAGAGCTATCATTCTCTTCGGCTTACCACCCTCAAACCAACGGACAGACTGAGAGAACAAATCAGACCCTCGAGCAATATTTGCGTTGTTTCTCCTCCTTTGCTCAGAATGACTGGCTCTCCCTGCTTCCGCTAGCGGAGTTCTCCTACAATAACTCCATCCACTCCGCAACTAACCAGACCCCATTTTTTGCGAACTTCGGGTTTCACCCCACATTTCTGACCAACTCTCTCCCTGAGTGCTCAGTGCCCGCAGTTCTGGAAAAAGTGAATTTCTTCTCCTCTAACAACCAGCTTCTACGCGAAGCCATGGCAAGAACTCAGGAGTATAACAAGACGGTCTACGACAGGAGGAGACGGGGTGAATTAGCGCTGGCACCGGGCGACCAAGTATGGCTTTCCACCATCAATCTAAGATTGGCTTGCCCATCCAAGAAATTGGGCCCCAAGTTTCTAGGGCCTTTTCCTATCAAAAGGAAAATCAACGAGGTGGCCTACGAGCTGGAGCTCCCCGACTCCCTGAGGGTCCACCCTGTTTTTCATGTTTCTCTATTGAAACCGTCAGTCTCCAACCCATTCCCAGGTCGGACCCCGACTCGCCCTGATCCCGTCATCATAGACGGGGAACAGGAATTCGAGGTAGAAGCTATTTTAGACGCACGAAGAAGAAATAGCCAGAGTCAATTTTTAATAAAATGGAAGGGTTACGGACCAGAGGAGAACTCCTGGGAACCCGAAGAGAACATTCACGCCAAAGACCTGATACAAGCCTTCAGGAGGTCTCACCCCGAGAAGTTTGCTCCTAGGGGCATCCGGAGGCTGCCCCTTGGGGGGGGCAATGTCATGGAAACCCTGTCAGGAACAGACGCCCTGGACTTCCTGGTTCCCGCCCCCGCAGGTGACGCCCGAAGGGCTATTTAAACTCCTCACTTGCAGACAGTCCCTGCTGTCTGCTCTACAGCGTTTATCCCAAGTGACCTGATCTGCCTTGTTTACCTGTATCTGACCCGGCTTCCTGTGACCCTCCTGCTATCTGCCTGTACCTGACCATCGGCCTGTTTTCTGACTTCGGTATTGCCTGATCCTTTTGTGCCTCGCTGCCTGCCAGTTTACCCGACCCCAGCTTGTCTGACGATCCTGCCTGACCTTGGCTCTTGTTCACCTGCTGCTGCCTAGTGGTTCCAGTTTACCTGCTGTGCCTCCCGGTCCGGGTCATCTGCTGAGTTCCTGGTTCCTGTCTGCACATCTGCTGGTTCCTGTCTGCTCATCTGCTGGTTCCTGTCTGCTCATCTGCTGGTTCTTGTTCACCTGCTGCTGCCTAGTGGTTCCAGTTTACCTGCTGTGCCTCCCGGTCCGGGTCATCTGCTGAGTTCCTGGTTCCTGTCTGCTCATCTGCTGGTTCCTGTCTGCTCATCTGCTGGTTCCTGCCTGCTCATCTGCTGGTTCCTGTTCACCTGCTGCTGCCTAGTGGTTCCAGTTTACCTGCTGTGCCTCCCGGTCCGGGTCATCTGCTGAGTTCCTGGTTCCTGTCTGCTCATCTGCTGGTTCCTGTCTGCTCATCTGCTGGTTCCTGTCTGCTCATCTGCTGGTTCCTGTTCACCTGCTGCTGCCCAGTGGTTCCAGTCTACCTGCTGTGCCTCCCGGTCCGGGTCATCTGCTGAGTTCCTGGTTCCTGTCTACTCACCTGCTGTAGTTCCTGGTTCCTGTCCACTCACCTGCTGTAGTTCCTGGTTCCTGCCTCCTCACCTGCTGGTTCCTGATCACCTGCGGTAGTTCTTGATCCTGCCAGGCACTCGTACCCCTTTCACCTCCGTGCTTCCTGTTATACCACCAGGGGCCGCCGGTGGGAGCCGTAAGGGAGGCCTCCCTCTGCTAACCGGGCTCGTCACCGTCAGGTACGTGACACTGTGAGAATCTGTAATTCATTTCCTTGGAATTGGATAGGGGGTTTTTCCCTCAGTTTCCTTGAAATGTCCGCTTTGATTTCATAGTACCGGAACCTCACGATAATATCTCTCGGCCAATCAACTTCCCCGCTCCTTGGTTTCCCGATACGATGCACTCGCTCAATTTTGAGGGAGTCTTCCACTCCTATGTTCAATAGGGGATTAAATATTATGTTCATAATTTTCTTCAGATCTTCTCCTTTTTCCTCTGGGAGTGAGCGGATTCTCAGGTTTTGCCTTCTATTTCGGTTCTCTTGGTCTTCGAACCGATACAGTATATTTCTCTGATTTTGTTGTATTATTGTAACGCCGAGCACTCCGGGTGTCCCATCCAGCCCGGAGCACTCACGGCGCCGGCCCCTCTGCAACGCTCCGGCCAGCTCCCCTGGCCGTGGGCGCTGCTCGGCTCTCCTCTCCCCTTACCATCCTCTTCCTGCTTCCTCCCGGCGCGCGTGGCCCCGCTGCGTTCTAGGGCGCGCGCGCGCCGGCCTTCTAAGATTTAAAGGGCCAGCGCACCATTGATTGGTGCCTGGTCCAATTATGGTATCACACCCAAAACCTATTTAAACCCACTTCCCCTTCCTGTACTTGCCGGATCTGGTTGTCCTAGTACCTTGTGGAAGTGTTTTGAAGTTTGCCTTGCCTGTGTGTCTGACCTTCTGCCATTGTCTCTGACCACGAACCGTTGCCGCCTGCCCTGACCTTTTGCTACGTCTGACCTTGCCTCTGCCTAGTCCTTGTATACCGCACCGGCCTCAGCCGCCAGAGAGGTGGAGTCGCTACTGGAGGACACGACCTGGTTGCTACCGCCGCAGCAAGTCCATCCTGACTTGCGGCGGGCTCTGGTGAAAACCGGTAGCTGCTTAGAACCGGTCCCTCAGTGCGATTCGTGCCATCCCCTCTCTGGTACAGAGGATCCACCTCCTGCCTCCTCTATAGCCGCCAGTCCGGCCCGTGACAGTAGATCCGGCCATGGATGCCGCTGAGGTGCCGCTGCCCAATCTCGCTGATCTCACTACCGTGGTTGCCCAGCAGTCGCAATTGATTGCCCAACAAGGACAGCAGCTGGCGCAGTTGACCGCCATGGTCCAGCAGCGTCTGCCGCGACAAGCTCCAGCATCTTCTCCTCTCCGAGCGGCCGCTTCTAGTTCGAAGATCCGCTTGTCTCTTCCGGAGAAATTTGACGGGGATTCTAAGATGTGCCAGGGATTCTTGTCTCAATGTGCCCTGCATCTGGAGATGATGTCAGACCAGTTGTCCACTGAACGCTCTAAGGTGGCATTTGTGGTCTGTCTGTTGTCTGGGAAGGCCTTGGCCTGGGCCACGCCACTCTGGGACCGCAATGACCCTGCTACTAGGCTTGTGCAATTCGTTTCGTAACGAATCGAAATTCGTCCGAATTTAGCAACTTTCGGACATTCGGAAGCATTCGAATTTCCGAACAAAGCAATTACGAATAAAACCGAATCCGAAATAAATTATACCGCAAAATAGCGAATGCCCGAATGTCTTCGGCATAATTCGTTATGAAAAAACGTACGAATGTACAAATCCATTGGAAACACAATAACACTCACTCTGCTCTGCTCTCTGCTTCTCCTTCACCGTGCTGAACTCCCTCTCAAAATGGTGTACAGGGGCGGAGGCTATAGCCGCATGTAAAAAACGAAAGTAAAATACGAGATTTCTAATCCATTCGAAGCACAATAACACTCTGCTCTGCTCTCTGCTTCTCCCTCACCGTGCTGAACCCTCTCAAAATGGTGTACAGGGGCGGAGGCTATAGCCGCATGTAAAAAACGAAAGTAAAATACGAGATTTCGAATCGTTACAAATAACCGCTATGTATTTCGAAAAGTACAAATCCATTCGAAGCACATTAGGCATAATAGTCAGCGTCGTCGTGAGAGAGACACAGAAAATTACGAATCAACGAACCCCAAAAAAGTTACGAAAGTAGGAGTTGTGTCCAGAATCAACGAAAAACAACGTACTCTACCGAAAGTACGAATTATAAAGCAACAAAAAATTCAACGAAAAATGTCGCTTGCAAAAATACGAATGAGTCCGAACACGAAAAATCCCATCTAGCAAAATTACGAATGATTACGAATTAACAGGACCGGAAAGAAACGAACCGAAACGGAACTAATTTTTCCATTGTGCACAAGCCTACCTGCTACGGCCACCGTTCAGTCCTTCTTTGCTGAGGTTCGTAGCGTTTTTGAGGAACCAGCCCGAGCCTCATCCGCTGAAACCGCCCTGCTTAACCTTGTCCAAGGAAACTCCTCTGTGGGCGAATATGCCATACAGTTCCGCACACTGGCCTCAGAGCTAGCCTGGAATAATGAGGCTCTCTGCGCGACCTTCAAGAAAGGCTTATCCAGCCACATCAAGGACTGTCTGGCCGCACAGGACATGCCCTCCACCCTGACAGAGCTTATCCACTTAGCTACCCGCATTGACATACGCTACGTTGAAAGACGCCAAGAGCTTCGCCAGGAGAAAGATCTTGTTCGTAACAGGCGTTATCCGCGCCTGGCTCCTCTCTTCTTGAATCCTACGCACCCTGATACCATGCCTTCCGTCGAGGAGGCCATGCAAGTGGACCGATCTCGCCTGACCCTACAAGAAAGATCTCGCCGTAGGAATGAGAACTTATGCCTTTATTGTGCGAGCTCTGAACATTTCCTAAAGGACTGCCCTATTCGTCCTCCACGTCTGGGAAACGCCCGCACCTAGTGAGCGTGGGAGAGGCGTTACTAGGTGTGAATTCTTCCTCTCCACGTCTGACTATTCCTGTGCGGATCTCTCCTTCTGCTGGCTCCCCCTTCTCTGCGGTGGCCTTCCTGGACTCCGGTTCTGCAGGAAACTTTATTGAAGCCTCTTTCATCAACAGGTTCAACATTCCTGTTATCCGTCTCATCAGACCCTTCTTCATTACCTCCGTAAATGGAGAGAATCTGGATTGTACCATGCGTTACCGCACTGAACCCCTGCTTATGTCCGTTGGGGTCCTTCACCAAGAAAAGATTGAATTCTTTGTTTTGCCGAACTGTACTTCTGGCATCCTCCTTGGCCTACCCTGGCTCCATACCCTCGACTGGACCATGGGGGACATCAAATCCTGGGGCTACTCCTGCCACAAGCATTGTCTTAAGTCTATACCCACCACTCGAATTCCCATCTCTACTCCTTTGCCGGGCCTTCCCAAGGCCTATCAGGACTTTTCCAATGTCTTTTGCAAGAAACAGGCGGAGGTCTTACCTCCACATAGACCCTACGACTGCCCCATTGACTTGCTCCCAGGTACTACACCACCCCGTGGCAGAATTTACCCTCTCTCCTCTCCTGAAACCAAGGCCATGTCCGATTACATACAGGAGAACCTCAAGAGAGGGTTTATTAGGAAACCATCTTCTCCAGCCGGAGCGGGGTTCTTCTTCGTTACCAAGAAGGACGGTTCACTACGCCCTTGCATAGACTATCGTGGTCTTAATAAGATCACTGTTAAAAATCGCTACCCTCTGCCTCTCATCTCCGAGCTCTTTGACCGTCTGCGCGGAGCAAAGGTTTTTTTCGAAATTAGACCTCAGGGGAGCTTATAACCTCATCAGAATCCGTGAAGGAGATGAATGGAAAACCGCATTTAACACCAGAGATGGCCACTTTGAATATCTCGTCATGCCATTTGGACTTTGCAATGCCCCTGCAGTCTTTCAGGATTTTGTCAATGAAATCTTTCGGGACATACTGTATACCTGTGTGGTTGTCTATCTTGACGACATCCTAATCTTCTCTACCAACCTTGAGGAACATCGGCTCCATGTCCGTCAAGTACTCCAGCGCCTCAGAGTAAATCATCTTTACGCTAAATTTGAAAAATGCCTTTTTGAGTGCAGCAGCTTTCCTTTCCTAGGTTATCTGGTCTCAGGACAAGGTCAGGGGGGGAGGGTCGGGAGGGCCGATGGTATGGATTCCCAGCCTTCACCTATGCTCCAGCGCTCCGTTGTGTCCATTCACTGGCTGTTATCGGTAGGGAGGGGGGGGGAGAGACAGGCAGCTTCATCAGTAACTTAGCAGCCTCTCACGCTGCATGAAGTCCACGGTCTTCCCTGAGCGCTCCTCACACACCTCCTTCGGCAGCACGATCAGGCCCCTCCCTCAGGGCATGAGCATCACGTCCTTACGTCCATCTCCGTCCGACCACACACACATCTTCATTCACCCACTTCTAATGATGGGCATACATGCACCATTTATATATATGCCGAAGCATGGGGGCATCCTCCCGCAAAAGTTATGCCGCACACACATGGTCGGACTTTTCCACGGGCATGCCTCCGTCTGAATTTTGAATCGTATGTACGCGGCATTAGGAGCAAAATTGCTCCTCCGCCCCTGCTGCCCCATGCTTTGGCATATATGCTCTTTTTTTTTTAACTGTGGTGGTGAAAACACCTCCTACAGCACTGGAGTCGCAGGGATCAGGCCTGTCTCTGCGAACGCTGCAGTTATGTGTGTTGTGTTTTGTAAGTGACAGTGATCAATCGATACTGCACTTGGGTGGCCTGGGCTGGACGGAGGGGCAAAATGCAGGTGCTAGCAGGTATCTGGGCTGATCCCGCTAACACTGCGTTTTTGGGAACCCTAAACTGCTGGGGATGCTAGTATAGATCTGATCAGATCAGATATTGATCTGTTCAGATACTATACCACTAAGGATGGTGTATGCTTCACGCGTGGGTGTTAGCGTTACTGGCACTAACCTGATGCTGCCTGGGGCGACGCAGACCCTCTCTGACTCTAAAACCTAATTGATATCACCCGCCGGGCGATCAGGGGGTTAAACCTTTATTGGGTTATATACGGCGGGTGCCCTGACACTATAAAAAGCAAACTAACTAACCAGTGTCACCCATAACACTTATATGGTGATCACTGGTGAAAGGGTTAACTAGGGGCAATCAGGGGGTTAAACCTTTATTAGGTAATATATGGGGGTACCTGACGCTATATAAAAACCTGACGGGGAACATAAATAACAAAATAACTAACTGGCTAACCAGTGTCACCAGTAACACTTATACGGTGATCACTGGTGAAAGGGTTAACTAGGGGCAACTAGGGGGTTAAAAAAAATAACTGGCTACCTATCGGCACCAGCATAACTAATACAGCGATCAGAAAAACGATCGCTTAGTGACACTGGCAAAAGGGGGTGAAAGGGTTAGCTGGGGGGGCGATCAAGGAGTTAAACCTTTATTAGGTAATATATGGGGGTACCTGACGCTATAAAAACCTGCGGCGAACCTAAAAAAAAAACTGGCTACCTATCGGCACCAGCATAACTAATACAGCGATCAGAAAAACGATTGCTTAGTGACTCTGGCAAAAGGGGGTGAAAGGGTTACCTGGGGGGCGATCAAGGGGTTAAACCTTTATTAGGTAATATATGGGGGTACCTGACGCTATAAAAACCTGCGGCGAACCTAAAAAAAATAACTGGCTACCTATCGCATCACCGACACTAAGACAGCGATCAGAAAAACGATCGCTTAGTGACACTGGCAAAAGGGGGTGAAAGGGTTACCTGGGGGGGCGATCAAGGGGTTAAACCTTTATTAGGTAATATATGGGGGTACCTGACGCTATAAAAACTTGCAGCGAACCAAAAAAAAATAACTGGCTACCTATTGGCATCACCAACACTAATACAGCGATCAGAAAAACGATCGCTTAGTGACAGCGGTGCTAGGGGGTGAAAGGGTTACCTGGGGGGCGATCAAGGGGTTAAACCTTTATATGGGGGCGTTAGGGGGCTACACTGGACCTAAAACACTCTGTCCTGACACTTTTACAGTCACAAATGACACTGATTGCAGTGATCAGTAAATAAATTATCACTGTAATCAGTGACACTGTGACTGGGGGCTGGGGGGTGATCTGGGGGTGTCTGGGGGGGGCGAGCGTGTGCCTATGCGTGTGGTGTCAGTGTGCTGTTTAGTGCACTAACCTGTGTGTCTTCTCTCATGCGGCGCTCGGTATATGTGAGCGCCGCATGAGAGATGACATCACTTCCTCCTGCCTATGTAAACATTACACAGGCAGAGGAAGCTTTTCATTCGCCGGGAGCGATCGCGAAGGGGTGGCCGGAAACGAATGGCCGTCCCCTCATCACGGATCGCTCCCGCACCAAGAACCACCGCTCACTGTATAGAAGGGGGGTCCGATTGGAACCCCCAACTATACAAAGGCAGTCACGTACAGGTACATGATTGTGCCTGTCCGTGCCATTCTGCCGATGTATATATACAGTGAGCGGTCGTTAAGTGGTTAATGAGCAGATTCTCTTATGATTATCACTAGTGGTTGCTATAGCCACTAGTGATAATCACTGTTTGTCGGGAGAAAACAATTTCTGGGCAGGAGGGATATTCCCCTGTCAGCACTGTCTGTGTTGATAGGGGAATTATGCAAGTTTCTTTCCTGCAATCTGTGGATGCAGGAAAGAAACTTGCACCATATATTACCTGCCTATCTGAAAGTGAAAGTAAATTGTGAATGTCTTGAAAGAACAGGAGAGGGAGACAGATGGGGGAGAGAAGGGATGGAGATAATGCAGTTTAGTGATTACAGTGTACTGAAGTCTGCAGTGCACACACTTACCCACGGTCCAGGCTAGAATCTCAGGCATCATTCACACACAGCCAGGAATGCTGCTGATTTTCATATTTCCCGCCCACACATCCCCTCTCTTCAGATACAGCACGCCGGGATAGTGTGGGCGGGACTGGAAGGAGGAGGAGGAGCTGTATTCCTCCCTGCTCGTATGTGAGGAGAGTGGGGGGGGGTGGCTGGACTCGCTGGGCTGTGAAAGAGCGTCATAGACTGACACTCGGCTCAGCTTGCAGTCACCACTCTCGGAATTTACAGGCTGATTCTCCTGTCCTAAGGACAGGAGAAATCAGTCTGTTTTTTCAGTAACTGAGATGAAGGCTTGGGCCCCCCTTCCCCCCCCACAGTGCTCGTGGAGTCCTTCCTGCAACGCGCTCTTCTCCGTGCCAATGAGGATGCAGGGGAAGGAGCACATCGGGCGGCTGTGGTTGTGTGAGAGCTCGCATTATGCAGTGTCAGCGAGCAGAGGGAGGGGGGAGGAATCCCCCGCAGGAGCTGACTGGGGACGCTCTCCCTCTCAGGAGAGACTGTTACTCCAGCGGCACCCGAGCAAAAGACAAAAAAAAAATAATAGGGCACATGGTGGGGCACAGCATAATGTTGGGGGGGCCAGGGCCCCCTCTGGCCCCCCCTAGGGACGCCATTGGTCAAAAGGACTTTGTCCCCTCCTGGGGAGCAGTGAGGGACTTGTTCTTTCTGGCTTCCAAAAAAGATGTCTGAGTGCCTTTCCACGATCTCTTGTTATCTTTAAAGGAGCGAGACTGCCTGAAGTCTCTGTTGTTTGATTTCCGAAATCGAGACAAAGAGGTCCTTGTTCTCCGGACCTTCCTGTCCTGGGGGAGTAAGCCAGATTTGCCCCCTGTTACTCGAGAGATTGCTTTGTCCAGTTTCTTGCCGAACAAAGATTTTTCATCAAAGGGAATCTTGGACCAATTTTATTTTGATTCCAGATCGGCTTTCCAAGATTTTAGCCATGAGGCTCCTTTTGACATAACCGAGTGCAGCATTGAGATGGCCAAACAACGGCTCGTGTCAATCGCAGCTTCTCCTACGAAATCCGCCGAAAACTTAAGCTCCTCCAGAGCTTTGATTATGTCATCCTCGGGGACATCTTGGTGCAGGGCTGTCTCTACATTTTCCTTCCACGACCTAATGGCATTGGAAACAGATGTCAGCGCAATGGCTGGCCTACAAGCCGCCCCTGCAGCTAGATAGCTCCTTTTGAGGTCTAGATCAATTAGTCTATCCAGGGGATCCTTGAATGACGTTGAATTCTCCATCAGCAAGGTTTTGTTTTTTGCCAGATGCACTACTGCTGCATCAACCACAGGCATATAAGGTGAATAATATAATGATTTATTAACTGCTTGTCGACCAGTGCACAATGATATACATCGACAGCATGGCACGGACAGGGAGAAGGGAGTATATATATGTCCCCTTTAAGAAGTGGCATTGTGGACGCGCGCGCCCGCCACGAGCTCCGTGAGCCCGATTGCGGGTCCCGCGGACTTGATGTCGTCTCACAGTGAGGAAGAACGGGGGAATGCTATTGTAAACAAGCATTTTCCCAGTCTTCCTAGTGACAAGGACAGTGATCACAGCTTCCTGTAATCGGAAGCGGTGATCACTGTCGTGTCACACACAGCCCATCCCCCCTACAGTTAGAAGCACTCCCCAGGACACACTTGACCCCTACAGCGCCACCTAGTGGTTAACCCCTTCACTGTCAGTGTCATTTTCACAGTAATCAGTGCATTTTTATAGCACTGATCGCTGTAAAAATGACAATGGTCCCAAAAATGTGTCAAAAGTGTGCCATAATGTTGCAGTCATGATAAAAATCGCTGATCGCTGCCATTACTAGTAAAAAAAAAAATTAATAATAAAAATGCCATAAATCTATCCCCTATTTTGGAGATAATATAACTTTTGCGAAAACCAATCAATATATGCTTATTGCGATTTTTTTTTACCAAAAATATGTAGAAGAATACGTATCGGCCTAAACTGTGAAAAAAAATTGTTTTTTTATATATTTTTGGGGATATTTATTATAGCAAAAAGTAAAAAAATATTGCATTTTTTTTTTCAAAATTGTCGCTCTATTTTTGTTTATAGCGCAAAAAATAAAAACCGCAGAGGTGATCAAATACCACCAAAAGAAAGCTCTATTTATGGGAAAAAAAGGATGTCAATTTTGTTTGGGAGCCACGTCGCACGATCATGCAATTGTCAGTTAAAGCGATGCAGTGCCGAATCGCAAAAATGCTCTGTTCTTTGACCAGCAAAATGGTCCGGGGCTTAAGTGATTAAAGTAAGTGAATAATATAAATACAACCACCTCCAATATGACACAGTGCAATAAACCAACCAACAAACAGTGACCCACAAATAAAAACAGACAGATATGTACAATAAATGGGAAATACCAAAATCATAAACAATAGCCAGGCCAGGGTCATACACAGAGGATCAGCAGATAGATAAAGGGCAGTTCCAGAATCGCGGATGTAAGCCAGGCCAGGGTCATCAACGGGAGATCTGCAGATGGGGTAGGGAACAACAGAACAGGAAGAGGATGGATCAGGCTGCAGGGCAGGGATACAAGGTAACAGGTGGGACTGGATGGGGGATCAGAACAGGGAGACAGGATCAGGTAACAGATTACAGGTTCAGGTTCAGGATCAGATCACAGGCAAGCAGGTCAGGGCACAAGGACGATACCAAGGCGATGATAGCCATCATTAGCCGGGTATTTATGTGAATGCCTGTAATTGGCCTCAAGTAACACCGGAGCCCCTGAGGTGCTCTCTGCTCCACACTGCCGGGATACACCCGCTGGTGGACACCGGTACTACGGCCCAAGGATCCAACAGTGCCACCAGCAGGTGAGTCCTCTCACTACAGGTCCTGAGTGTAGGAAGACACCCGCTGATGCACACTGGTACTGCGATCCAAGAGACCGACAGCACCACCAACGGGTGAACCCTTTCCTGACAGTATCCAAATCTGCCAGTGGATACAATTTACGTCTGTTTTGCTCCACTCGTCCTCTATAATCTCTCTAATTTCCCCCATTAATAGGAAGACAATTTGTTTTCTCTTAAGAAATGGGAAATAGGTTTTTGATGAGGTTCTTCCGGTTCTTCCCAGGCAATAGCGCTCTTCACCGCTTGGATAAAGGGCTGTACCAGGGAGAAACTGAAACCGGACAGTTCAGAATCATCTGAGGACTCCTCGGATGGATCTTCCGGAGGAGATTGTCTAGCTGTTTTTCCTGATGCAGGCAAAGGAGTACTAACAGCTGATGAACTCGGGGTGTCGGGGTCTAGATCCAACATTTGTGCAACTTGTGGAACCGGGTGAGCTGGGATTATAGCCGCCAATTTAGAAAAGGAATCTTTCATGGTTTGTTTAAATAGATCAACCACCTGTTGGCCTTCCAGTTCCCAGTTGGCTGCGTAGTCCCTGAGACAGTCTCTACGGACTAGCTTATCAGGGAGTGGAACCGCGCCACATGCCCAGCACTTTTCTCTAGACGCCCGCGGTGGGGGAGAAGGAGAATGTCGATGTCTTTGAGAGCCTGATCTCCTAGAAGACTTATGGTGTGAAGAGTGTGACTTCCGCTCTGGACTATCGTCATTTTCATGGTGTCTTGAGGATTTCCTGGACCGCTTTGAAGGAACAGGGCTGAAACAAACAAAGTTTGTTTGTCAGTGGCGCACTCTTTTTTTTTTTTTTATACTCACGTACAGGTGGTCCCATACCTATTGGACATAGGAGGATCTTGACTGCGAGACAAATTACTCATGGCAAAATGGGCAGGAGGATCAGCTGCAGGAAGACGCAAGTAAGAAAAGAGGATAGAACCCAATATGGAGAACTAACAGAATCAGTGTCTAAAGTAAAAAAATGTTACATACCTGACTGCTAAAATGTTTTTGAGCTGCAGGGCACCACTGGCTATCAAAACGCAGCCCTGAGCCCAAATGGAGCCAAACTTTTTAAAAGTCAGGGTGGGGCGGCTTCACCTGCCTCAGAAAAAAAATGTAAAAGGAAAATGGTAGGGACTCTCAGGTCCACAACATAGCAGCACAGAGACATAGGAAATATGGCCACAATATATATCCAACTTTTATCCTTACATCAAAAAACAAAAGGCCGAACAAACAACTAGTGGGACTGAACAGGTACTTCCCATCAATGATCAAGAATACCATCACGTATAGTGAGTGATGGAGAACCCGAATACGAGTTTGAGTTAGAGAAAAGGGGAAAGGGGAAAGGAAAGTGATGGTTGGGAAGCCATTGAGTAGCCTTGGTGATTTTCCCTGAGACTATCTTAGGGCTCACTATATAAGCTATCAAAAGTATCGTACCTGTAAATACCAGAAACAGAAAGAAATAAGGAGGAAATGGAGAGAAAGGGAGAAAAAAAAACTAGACGGATAAAAGAAAGAAGAGAGAGGAAGAGAGGGTCATCCTAGAGTTCCTTACGGAGTCCAGTTATAACTGATCCATGGGTCCCATATCTTATAAAAAAAATTGGAGCTATTACAGAGTATATGGGTAAGCTTGTCATTAATCATGATCCAATTGAGTTTACTTTTAACGTGATCAAGAGGAATGATCGACTGTTTCCAATGCCTAGCAATTGTAATTCTCGCTGCCAACAGTATATACTGTAAGTGATCAATTTTATTGATTTTTTTGGGTACCTCATCTGGTAGTTTGTGAAAAAGAGTGGCTTCTGGAGATCTACAGATTTTAATTCCTGTTATTGAGTTTATGAGATTGAATAACAAGGGGGCATTGCCACCAAATATGATACATCGTCCCCAACTGGCCGCAACGCCGAAAACAATTTGGCGAGGTAGAGGGATGCATTTTAACTACCCTAGTCGGGACCAAGTACCATCGTAGGAGTGTTTTGTAATTAGCCTCTATAAGAGTGGTATTGATGGATATTTTGGATAGGTTAAAGGCGATGTCCTGCCATTCAGTCAGATCAAAGGTAAGGTTCAGGTCCCTTTCCCACTGATCAATATAGGCAAGTTTGGAGTCTGGTTCAATGAGAGAGGCGTATACCGCAGATATACGCCCTCTCTGAAAGCTCCTGTTTTTACATGATAGTTCAAATGTTGTGAGCGTAAGGGGTCCCACCAGTAAGTTGAGTTTAGATCTGATGAAGGATGCGATTTGGTCGTACCGGAATATTTCACTAGGAGGCAGTGGCAGCGCATCTTTAAAGTGATGTAAAGAGTATATTTGGCCTCCATCGAGAAAGTCGCCAATTCTTAATAACCCCTTATTAGGCCACCATTGAAACAATCGTGGTGTCAGACCAGGTGGGAACTCTTGGTTACAGAAAATGGGTGCTAGTGGTGTGTGGGGATGATAAAGGGCTACGGTGGCGTATTCTGTCCCAGATTGCTAAAGAATGTGATAGAGCGGGGCATAGTATAGGTGGGCGTAGATGGCTGGGAAGCCACATTAATGATCCTATAGCAAATGGATGGCAAGAAAGAGCCTCATTTGAAACCCAAAGGGGGACTGAACCTTTGGCAGTGGTGTAAGCCAACTGGGCAATCTGATCTGCTTGGAAATATGCCTGCAGGTTAGGGAGACCAAGCCCCCCCATAGGTTTAGGTGTAGAAAGTGTCAGTTTTTGCATCTGAGGCCTCTTGTTACCCCACACAAAGCGCAGGACTTCAGTTGGCAGACGTTGTAATTCTCCCCTCGGAATTGCCACTAGTAGAGTTCTGAAGTAATAAAGGAGTCTGGGTAAAAACATCATTTTGATTGAGTTGATTCTGCCAAACCACGAAAGAGAATAACCTGCCCAGCAACGGAGATCTTCCCTAAGGTTTTTAAATAATGAGGGGTAATTTGCCCTATAGATAGTTTCAATGGAAGAAGTTATTTGGACCCCTAAGTATGAGAGAGAGTGTTGAGTCCACCTAAAAGTAGCAGGGGGTAATTAAACATTAAATGCTGTTGTTTTCTTGAGAATTTAAAGATAGACCAAAGAGTTTTGAAAAATGGGTTAATAAGGATAGCAAATTTAATAAAGTCACTTGGGGGTTAGTGATATACATAAGGACATCATGGGCAAATAAAGCACATTTATGTTCCTGTTGACAACACAAGGGGTTAACCAAGCACACTCCAGATACAGGTAGGTGAATAGACTAATATAGGGACAGAGGGAAAATGACAAAATGATATGAGGAATGATAGATGTTTGTAGTCCATAACATATAAGTCCATAAGTTTCTACAACATAGCTCATCCGCAGAGAAGGCTGCCAGCTGACAGATAGAAGAGATCTGAAATAGCACAAAGGGAAACACAAAGCAGCGCCTACTGAGCGTAGCAATCAATGTAAATTTATTGGAATTAAAAACAGATGCAAGTTAACACTCACAAACGAATAAATGGGGAAAGCTTATCTGGATGAGAGTACAGATCGTCCGCTCTTCCCAGGAAGGAGGTGCTTTATTTCCGGATGCTGGGGAGAGATGATATCTCTAGATGTCCTCGGCGTTGAGCGGAACCACACGTTCACAACGGCGGTGACGGGGAACAGCTTCCCTGGAACATAGCAGTAACGATCACTTCCGGGTCATGGGGTCAGCGGGAGGGTGCGCGCGTTCGAAGCATGCGTGCTTCTTCATCAGGCTCTATGGGGGCCATATTCGATGTGGGCTATAAGTAATAATCAGGAGCTACCTGATAGGCTGCCTACTATCACTGTGGAAACCGGAAATGAACTGCGGCCACTAGATGGTATATCCTAGCGCTGACAATAGTCATTAAAAAGTTTATGAAATAGATAAGAGAAATATATAAAAAAAGAAGGGGACATATGTAATATAAAAAGAAGTGATCCCATATGGACCGACAATCATGAAGAGGACCTAAAAATTCTTAAAAAAATAAATAAAATCTTTTATATATATAATATATATAAAAAATACATATATATAAATATATATAAAAAATATGATATCCTAATAGCCAAAAAAGTGATATCTGAACATTATTACACGATAAAATTATTATATAAAAAGTTTTTTGTAAGAGATTATGTAAAAAACTATATAAAATATATGCAGAGGGATGAAGAGTGTACTACCAAAAACTGTTGATATCAAAATACCCATAATAGCTATATAAACTCTCAAGAACATAAACGCATGCGCACAGGGTAATATCCCCACATCCATGCGTAACTACATAGGGTGGCAGTGCATGTATGAAATCTACACGTGCAATATACATAAACAGACGCACGTATACATATACACACATACACACCTATTCAAGTCGAATCAATATGAACAAAGGGAATACGTGTCAAACGGAAACCAAATATAGGTATTAAACTCGTAACATACTAGAGAGATGAAGAATAAAAATAACAGATGGTAACATAAACATATATATGCACATAACGGTACCAATATGTGAAGCCATTATGAACGAATCATGTAAAAGAATATTGATCATTATAAAAGAATATTAATTTCGATACCCTCATTTAAGCCCCCAGGCGAAAGGCTATCGAGGGTATAGATCCAATAATTTTCACGCTCACATAATTTCTTATAGCGCTCAGCTTGTGGAAGATGTTTAGAGATGGCTTCTATAACCCAAACACGTAAACCCACAGATGATTGTTGATGGAACTCTTTGAAATGTCTTGCTACACTATATTTATCGAGACCTTTCTCAACAAAATTGCGGTGTTCTCCAAACCTTTTTCGGAGGGTGCGAATAGTGCGGCCTACATAAAATAGGCCACACGGACACGTCAGGCAATACACCACATACTCAGAAGAGCATGTATAGAAATCGGGTATGGTGTATTGCTTACCTTTACACGTAAACTCTTTCTGTCTATGAGTGACATGTTTACACGTGAGGCACAATGCCTTCCTGCACTGATACATACCCTTCAGATTGAAGAATGTCAAGGAAGCGCTAGCAGACGGCCCTGGGGGTTTGATTTTACTAGGGGCTATCTGGGCCTTGATGTTTTTGGCCTTTCTATAGCTTACTATGTGACGGTCTGTAAGTGTAGATTTTAAATGAGGGTCCTCCCTCAATATGGACCAGTGTTTAGCCAAAATCCGTTCCATCTTCCTGAATTGACTATGAAATTGGGTTACGAAACGGACTGGTTGGATACTGTCTTCTGTACTCATAACTCTATTCTTCCTCGCGTCAGCATTAAGATAATGTAGATAGGCTCCCTCCATTAACTCATCTGGGTAGCCCTTCTCCAAAAATTTAGTTTTTAGCATCGAGCCATGGGAGATATAATCCTGTGACCGGGTACAATTGTGTCTCAGTCTACAGAATTGGCTCTTGGGTATATTCTTCACCCATCGAGGGTGATGACAACTATCATAATGTAGAAAGGAATTGCCGGCAGTGGGCTTGGTGTAATTCTGTGCACAGATCACATGGTCATCATGGAAGAGCTCAAGATCCAGGAAGGCCAGAGTGTTCTCATTTGTCACAGCAGTAAAAGACAGACCCATGTGGTTGGAATTACAAAATTCTAGGAACCCTGGGATTAGTGTATCAGGCCCATCCCAGATTATGACCACGTCATCTATATAGCGGCCATAAAATACTAGATGGGAAGCATAAGGGTTGTTTTGCCAGATGTTTAGGTGTTCCCAATAACCCATCGTGAGGTTAGCATAGCTGGGGGCGAAATTAGCCCCCATAGCTGTTCCCTGGATTTGAATGTAGAATTGGCCATTGGCTTCAAAATAATTGTGATTGAGGCAATATTCTAACATTTCTAGTAAAAAATTGATCTGTCTGGTATTAAGTACTGGGTCCTCATTGAGAAAGTACTGTGTGGCATGTATGCCTACTTTGTGAGGGATGGACGTGTAGAGGGACACTACATCAAGCGAGACCCAACGATAGGAAGGTTCCCATCGATATTGTTGTAGCGTTTCAAGCAATGTTATACCATCTTTAATATATGAAGGGAGGTTGTTGACCAAGGGCTGTAAAAAATGGTCAATATATATGGAAAAGTAACTGGTAACACTTTCCATAGCTGCTACAATAGGTCTCCCCGGTCGATTGGCTAGATCTTTATGGACTTTGGGGAGATGATAAAAGTAAGGTCTCTTATAGAAGTCATGAAGGAGAAATGCGACCTCTGTTTTGGTGACTAATCCCTCAGTTTTGGCTTTATTAACAAGATCATGTGCTTCCTTGGCAAACGTGGGTAGTGGGTCACAGGTAAGCCTTAGATATGTTGTACTATCGGAGAGCAAACGAGCACTCTCCGATTGATAGTCCGCGAGGTTTTGGACTACTATCCCTCCCCCCTTGTCGGCTGATCTGATTATGAGTTTTCTATTGTCAGTAAGATTTTTTAGGGCAATGGTCTCGCCTTTGGAGAGATTAGTAGAGGATTTGTGTATAGGACATTGTTGGCACATACGTAGGGTCTCTGCATAGACTACTTGGTAGAAACTTTGAATGTAGGGTCCTTTGGCAAACGTGGGGTAAAAGATAGACTTAGGTCTGAATTTTGTCTGCTGAATAGGTGGAGAAGTGGGCAGATGTTGAGTGAGTGACTCAATGAGATCATCTGAGTCTTCAGTGTATAAAAGCTCTAGATGGTCCAAAGCCATGCGCTCTGGGACACTATAATCCTGAGAGTGATCTAAAATGGGACATGCGTCAGTGGGCATGTCAGATATATCATCATCAGCAGAAGGATCTTGATTGCCCTTCATGTTGAAAAAACGTTTGACAGTAATGTTTCTAATAAATCTATTGAGATCCAAAAATAGCGTGAATGGGTTGGGGGGTTCTGTCGGGGCAAAGGTGAGACCTCTAGCAAGAAGCGACTCTTCAGGTTTAGTCAATTTATGACTGGAAAGATTGAAAATCCTTACAGTCTGCGTAATTTCCCCTTCCTTTCTGTGTCTACGTCGTCCCCCTCTCCTGCCTCTGTGACAAGCTTTCTTTTTGGGCAGGAGAGAGGGGCGACCACTAAAAAAGAAGGAGAAAGAGAACCAAGGATAGATGATTCATCAGTGTGCACACTGGCAGTGGGTAAGGGTGGGTCCAATGTGGTGGCCGACATACTGGAGGTAACATTTACCTCCTCCAAGAGTTGATGAGGTATCTCAACTGGAGTGGTATCAGAAGGATCAGAGTTAGATGACAAAGAGCAAGATATAGCAGTATTAGCATGAGTTATGGTACTGGAAACTAAAGCATTAGTACAGAAAGAAGCGGATTTAATGGATCTAGAATCAATCTTGGTACTAGTAGATGGAACTGGAGGTTTAATTGGGGGTAAACCATCTGTGGATATATGAGCAACAGGATTATTAGTATCTTTATTCACGGTAGGGTATGACTGGGACCTGGAAGGTAGGGGATGACGACCATAGTTATTAATAAGGGGGCAAGATAAGTTGAACAGTGGTCTAATGGTTGGCCTGGGTACACAATCCATCAGCGGTATAATGCCGTCCGACCTAACCAGGCCAGGATCTTCATCATTGGGTTCAGGAGAATATAAATAAGAGGTTCTGGGTTTCTTCCAACAGAACACTCTATTGGTGTTATAGTCATCAAAATCTCTACGTATTTTGTGTAATTTGATTCCAATGAGGGAATCCTCTTGGAATTTTGTATTTAGTTTTAATTTTCTCAGCCATGACATAGGTAATGATGCAGTGTATGACTGAAGGGATAGGATAAGATCTTTAATTTTGGAAAGACAAGAGATGTATTGGATATCCCTTTGTTTGGCAACAATATCCATCCATTTTTGGGTGCAGAACTCAGAGATGTTGGCCCATTCCAGGGCTAAGTCTGCACCCAAAAAGGAACAAGTTTGGTATTTCTGAGCCCCCTTGGAGAAATTTTGTATTTTAAGTATTGGTCCAGAAAAAACCTGTCCCACCACTGTTGATTGGCTGCAACAATGATATCTTCAATTTTACGGAATTTAGCACATATTAACTTATAGCTAGCTCTAGGGACTGATGTAGATGCTAGAAAAAAATTGTCAGGAAACATAGCATATATTTCATCCAAGATGACATATTTGGCTGATTCAATTAGCAGTATAATCTCCATGATGTCCTAAATGTGTTGGAGCAATGATGTACACAAATGCACAAGAATGATAGCAGTGACAATATCTAAGTGCACATATCAAAATATGAACAGGGTATATATGTACTAAAAAATACACCAATATCCAGTGGCTGCTCGATTGAGAACTTCAAAGCAACATATACAACACAAGGGGTTAACCAAGCGCACTCCAGATACAGGTAGATGAATAGACTAATATAGGGACAGAGGGAAAATGACAAAATGATATGAGGAATGATAGATGTTTGTAGTCCATAACATATAAGTCCATAAGTTTCTACAACATAGCTCATCCGCAGAGAAGGCTGCCAGCTGACAGATAGAAGAGATCTGAAATAGCACAAAGGGAAACACAAAGCAGCGCCTAATGAGCGTAGCAATCAATGTAAATTTATTGGAATTAAAAACAGATGCAAGTTAACACTCACAAACGAATAAATGGGGAAAGCTTATCTGGATGAGAGTACAGATCGTCCGCTCTTCCCAGGAAGGAGGTGCTTTATTTCCGGATGCTGGGGAGAGATGATATCTCTAGATGTCCTCGGCGTTGAGCGGAACCACACGTTCACAACGGCGGTGACGGGGAACAGCTTCCCTGGAACATAGCAGTAACGATCACTTCCGGGTCATGGGGTCAGGGGGAGGGTGCGCGCGTTCGAAGCATGCGAGCTTCTTCATCAGGCTCTATGGAAACCTGAAGAGTCGCTTCTTGCTAGAGGTCTCACCTTTGCCCCGACAGCACCCCCCAACCCATTCACTCTATTTTTGGATCTCAATAGAGTTATTAGAAACATTACTGTCAAACGTTTTTTCAACATGAAGGGCAATCAAGATCCTTCTGCTGATGATGATATATCTGACATGCCCACTGACGCATGTCCCATTTTAGATCACTCTCAGGATTATAGTGTCCCAGAGCGCATGGCTTTGGACCATCTAGAGCTTTTATACACTGAAGACTCAGATGATCTCATTGAGTCACTCACTCAACATCTGCCCACTTCTCCACCTATTCAGCAGACAAAATTCAGACCTAAGTCTATCTTTTACCCCACGTTTGCCAAAGGACCCTACATTCAAAGTTTCTACCAAGTAGTCTATGCAGAGACCCTACGTATGTGCCAACAATGTCCTATACACAAATCCTCTACTAATCTCTCCAAAGGCGAGACCATTGCCCTAAAAAATCTTACTGACAATAGAAAACTCATAATCAGATCAGCCGACAAGGGGGGAGGGATAGTAGTCCAAAACCTCGTGGACTATCAATCGGAGAGTGCTCGTTTGCTCTCCGATAGTACAACATATCTAAGGCTTACCTGTGACCCACTACCCACGTTTGCCAAGGAAGCACATGATCTTGTTAATAAAGCCAAAACTGAGGGATTAGTCACCAAAACAGAGGTCGCATTTCTCCTTCATGACTTCTATAAGAGACCTTACTTTTGTCATCTCCCCAAAGTCCATAAATATCTAGCCAATCGACCGGGGAGACCTATTGTAGCAGCTATGGAAAGTGTTACCAGTTACTTTTCCATATATATTGACCATTTTTTACAGCCCTTGGTCAACAACCTCCCTTCATATATTAAAGATGGTATAACATTGCTTGAAACGCTACAACAATATCGATGGGAACCTTCCTATCGTTGGGTCTCGCTTGATGTAGTGTCCCTCTACACGTCCATCCCTCACAAAGTAGGCATACATGCCACACAGTACTTTCTCAATGAGGACCCAGTACTTAATACCAGACAGATCAATTTTTTACTAGAAATGTTAGAATATTGCCTCAATCACAATTATTTTGAAGCCAATGGCCAATTCTACATTCAAATCCAGGGAACAGCTATGGGGGCTAATTTCGCCCCCAGCTATGCTAACCTCACGATGGGTTATTGGGAACACCTAAACATCTGGCAAAACAACCCTTATGCTTCCCATCTAGTATTTTATGGCCGCTATATAGATGACGTGGTCATAATCTGGGATGGGCCTGATACACTAATCCCAGGGTTCCTAGAATTTTGTAATTCCAACCCCATGGGTCTGTCTTTTACTGCTGTGACAAATGAGAACACTCTGGCCTTCCTGGATCTTGAGCTCTTCCATGATGACCATGTGATCTGTGCACAGAATTACACCAAGCCCACTGCCGGCAATTCCTTTCTACATTATGATAGTTGTCATCACCCTCGATGGGTGAAGAATATACCCAAGAGCCAATTCTGTAGACTGAGACACAATTGTACCCGGTCACAGGATTATATCTCCCATGGCTCGATGCTAAAAACTAAATTTTTGGAGAAGGGCTACCCAGATGAGTTAGTGGAGGGAGCCTATCTACATTATCTTAATGCTGACGCGAGGAAGAATAGAGTTATGAGTACAGAAGACAGTATCCAACCAGTCCGTTTCCTAACCCAATTTCATAGTCAATTCAGGAAGATGGAACGGATTTTGGCTAAACACTGGTCCATATTGAGGGAGGACCCTCATTTAAAATCTACACTTACAGACCGTCCCATAGTAAGCTATAGAAAGGCCAAAAACATCAAGGCCCAGATAGCCCCTAGTAAAATCAAACCCCCAGGGCCGTCTGCTAGCGCTTCCTTGACATTCTTCAATCTGAAGGGTATGTATCAGTGCAGGAAGGCATTGTGCCTCACGTGTAAACATGTCACTCATAGACAGAAAGAGTTTACGTGTAAAGATAAGCAATACACCATACCCGATTTCTATACATGCTCTTCTGAGTATGTGGTGTATTGCCTGACGTGTCCGTGTGGCCTATTTTATGTAGGCCGCAATATTCGCACCATCCGAAAAAGGTTTGGAGAACACCGCAATTTTGTTGAGAAAGGTCTTGATAAATATAGTGTAGCAAGACATTTCAAAGAGTTCCATCAACAATCATCTGTGGGTTTACGTGTTTGGGTTATAGAAGCCATCTCTAAACATCTTCCACAAGCTGAGCGCTATAAGAAATTATGTGAGCGTGAAAATTATTGGATCTATACCCTCGATAGCCTTTCGCCTGGGGGCTTAAATGAGGGTATCGAAATTAATATTCTTTTATAATGATCAATATTCTTTTACATGATTCGTTCATAATGGCTTCACATATTGGTACCGTTATGTGCATATATATGTTTATGTTACCATCTGTTATTTTTATTCTTCATCTCTCTAGTATGTTACGAGTTTAATACCTATATTTGGTTTCCGTTTGACACGTATTCCCCTTGTTCATATTGATTCGACTTGAATAGGTGTGTATATGTATACGTGCGTCTGTTTATGTATATTGCACGTGTAGATTTCATACATGCACTGCCACCCTATGTAGTTACGCATGGATGTGGGGATATTACCCTGTGCGCATGCGTTTATGTTCTTGAGAGTTTATATAGCTATTATGGGTATTTTGATATCAACAGTTTTTGGTAGTACACTCTTCATCCCTCTGCATATATTTTATATAGTTTTTTACATAATCTCTTACAAAAAACTTTTTATATATTAATTTTATCGTGTAATAATGTTCAGATATCACTTTTTTGGCTATTAGGATATCATATTTTTTATATATATTTATATATATGTATTTTTTATATATATTATATATATATAAAAGATTTATTTATTTTTTTTAAGAATTTTTAGGTCCTCTTCATGATTGTCGGTCCATATGGGATCACTTCTTTTTATATTACATATGTCCCCTTCTTTTTTTATATATTGCTCTTATCTATTTCATAAACTTTTTAATGACTATTGTCAGCGCTAGGATATACCATCTAGTGGCCGCAGTTCATTTCCGGTTTCCACGGTGATAGTAGGCAGCCTATCAGGTAGCTCCTGATTATTACTTATAGCCCACATCGAATATGGCCCCCATAGAGCCTGATGAAGAAGCACGCATGCTTCGAACGCGCGCACCCTCCCGCTGACCCCATGACCCGGAAGTGATCGTTACTGCTATGTTCCAGGGAAGCTGTTCCCCGTCACCGCCGTTGTGAACGTGTGGTTCCGCTCAACGCAGAGGACATCTAGAGATATCATCTCTCCCCAGCATCCGGAAATAAAGCACCTCCTTCCTGGGAAGAGCGGACGATCTGTACTCTCATCCAGATAAGCTTTCCCCATTTATTCGTTTGTGAGTGTTAACTTGCATCTGTTTTTAATTCCAATAAATTTACATTAATTTGCTACGCTCAGTAGGCGCTGCTTTGTGTTTCCCTATGTTCCTGTTGACCACAATGAATACCGTAAATGTTAGGATGGAAACCCTCGCCATGGCCAGGGGTTCTATTGCCAATGCAAAAAGCAAAGGAGAAAGTGGGCAACCCTGTCTTGTGCCGCGCCTAACAGGGAATAATGATGATTTATGACCTCTAATTGAGACTTGGGCTACTGGGGAGCTATGTAGTGTCTTCAGCAAGGAAAGGAATGTAGGGCCGAATCCCAGGGTCTCTAGAGTAACAAAAAGGTAATTCCAATTTAAACTATCAAAGGCCTTATTGAGGTCCAGTGAAAGGGGTAAGAGTTCCCGGGCAAGTGGAGCATCCCAGTTGGAGCGTACCGCTGAGATCAGGGTAATGGATCTATGAATTTGGTCAAGTGTCTGATGTCCTGCTATAAATCCAGATTGATCCTGGTGGATATATTGTGCTAAAAAGGTATTAAGGCGAGAGACCAAAAGCTTCGTAAGGATTTTTAAATCACAATTTATTAGCGAGATTGGGCGATAATTAAGTACATCAGTAGTGTCTCTGTTGGGTTTAGGAATAACACTAATATAGGCCTTTTTTTCATCTAAGGGGACCACACCCCCATCTCGCAGGGAATTAAAATAAAGAGCCATATGCGGGGCTAGCTGTTCGGAAAACTTTTTGTAGTAAGAATTGGGAAGACCATCAGGGCCTGGTGATTTATGAAGTGATAATGTTTTGATAGTATTGCAGATCTCCTCACATGTAAAAGGCTGATCCATAAGGTCCCTATGATCTACCACAATTGGCGAGAGGGGGAGATTCCCCAAAAATTCCCTGATAGATGGAGGAGTCACGTCCCAGGTGTTCCCATATAATTCGGCATAAAAATCATGGAACTCCCGAGAGTCTAATTTTAGGGAGCGCCGAGTATGAATGTCTAGGAGTGAGCTTGCGTGCTAGTAAGGAGCCTGGACGATCTTGCCAGGTGAAGAATTTATGGTTCGTCCAACGTAATTGTTTCTCAGCTCTCGTGGTGAGACAAATGTTAAAGGGGGGTTCCACCCGCAATTTAATTTTTTTTTTAAAGTCAGCAGCTACAAACACTGTAGCTGCTGACTTTTAATAAGGACACTTACCTGTCCTACTCGCCCGCGATGTCAGCCCCCCCTGAGGCCGATCCCTCGGCGCTGGCAGCTCCCGGCACCACCATCCTCAGTAAGGGAAACAGGCAGTGAAGCCGTGCGGCTTCACTGCCCGTTTTCTACTGCGCATGCGCGAGCAGAGCGGCGCTTTGTGAATGGGCCGGCTGCTCTCTGGGATACACACAGTTCCCAGAAGGCAGCGCGCCCCATTCACAAGAAGACACCAAGTGTAGGACGAGGAAGAAGATCCACCGCGGAGGATGAAGAGGCAGATTAGGGACTTCCGCATAGCAATCGCTATTTCTGGTAAGTAAAAAAATGTTTTTTTGTTTTTTTTATTTGTAGATTTTTGCTGTAAAAAAATTTTTCAGGGTGGAGCTTCACTTTAAGTTCTAAGCGGGATTGTTCCAATTTTTTTTTAACAAAATAGGGATTGTTCCAATTTAGTAAGTCTAAAGCGAGCTTGGCGGGACGCGGTGCGTTAAATGTTTTTTTTTTCTTATTTCTTTTACTTTTTTATTTTTATTTTTACACTGTTCTTTTTTTTTTAAAAAAAAGTGTCACATTTATTCCTATTACAAGGGATGCAAACATCCCTTGTAATAGAAAAAAAGCATGAGAGGACCTCTTAAACATGAGATCTGGGGTCAAAAAGACCTCAGATCTCATATTTACACAAAAATGCAAAAAATAAATAAAAAATTTGTTTGAAAGAGCTATGGGCGGAAGTGACGTTTTGACGTTGCTTCCACCTGCAATGGTATGGAGCCGAGCAGGGGCCATCTTCCCCTCAGTCAGCTCCATACCACAGACCGAGAAGGATTTGATCGCCTCTCCCGCCACCGATAAAAGTGATCTTGTGGCGAATCCGCTGAAGAGACCACTTTTATCTGAAAGCCAAAAGCCCGCTGAAGAAGAGGATACCGGGGTGATGACAGCTAGCTGCTGCCATAACAACGGTATTCCTCTTCAAACAGCCGATGTATAATGACGGCGGGCGGTCGGCAAGTGGTTAAGTATAGCAGACATTAGTTCCACTTTAAATGATTGTATTAAATACATTGAAATTCATGTATATATATATATATATATATATATATATATATATTTATTTATTTAATATTATGTTATCTGTGATACCCTCAAAGCCCTGTATTGTGTGGCAGCATATTTAAAGGGAAAGGGAAGACCCCCACTATGCCAACATTCAATGGATATATGTATGGATTGAGAGAAACTCTCAAAAAAAAGGCGGACTTTGTGGGCATATCATGAGGCATTAATAGTATAGAAAATATTATTTTATTATAAATTTAATTAAAAAACATATAACACTCAAAAACACCCTTTTGCTAGACAAGGTCAACAGATACCCAATACAGCAACCATAGAGGTTTGGATCCTTGAATTGATATATGGAAAGTCCGTATGTATATGAAATTGTTGTTGCTTTGTAATAAAGATATGATCCAACAACTCCTCCATGCTTGCTTGTCAACACGTTTCGCAATTTGATAGTTTTATAAGGACATACTGGGTAGATGCTGATATACAATTAAAATAGAAACAAAAAATAAAAAAGAGGTATAAATATCCAACAATTGTACACAAAATTATTAGAATTTTTGTATTAGCATATATGCATCTTGGAAAAACTACATAAAACACATATAAAAAGACATCACATAACTGTATGCTTACCTGATAGGCCTTGACTCAAGGTATAGGGGATACCACTCATCACAGACTATGACTCAGAAAGAATCTTGCTGGAGACCAGCTTTCAAGTATTGCAGATGATAGATATATATATGTAAATAACCACCACATAGAGAGGTGGTAGAAAAAAGTATACAGCCTCCAATGAGACCACGCCTACTAATGATTCTATCAATAAGCAATATCTTATATAGAGTGTGTCTCAATCTAAATGGCATAGAATATCACATCTTTAATGCAGTTTTTCTTACCTAATAAAGATTGATTATGTAGATAATTTGGGACAGGGGTCTCCAAACTATGGCCCTCCAGTTGTTCAGGAACTACAATTCCCATCATGCCTAGTCATGTCTGTGAATGTCAGAGTCTTACAATACCTCATAGGACATGTAGTTCCGCATCAGCTAGAGGGCCATAGTTTGGAGATCCCTGATTTGGGACACAGAAAGTGAAATAGAAAGTGAAATAGAGGGCTACATTATTCAGCCATTTACAGATCGAATATTAATATCTTAAAATACACTGTATAAATCTCCATTTAGTATCAATCATATCAAGAATATGTGTATTACACAATATATGGTTTTATTTTTTATTGTTAGAATTATATAGTGGAATATTATATATATATATATATCTCAAAGATATCACTTCTATCATGTGTTGACCAACTGCTGTTAGCGCTCCTCAGAAGGTAGGGAAGTCTATGAAGTAAATAAATACACTGTATAAGAAACAGGGTATATTGTTTATACAAAACTTACAACAAATTCATGAAAGGATTGCATCCTTGCAATGTACGAAGATACCCACCTTAAAGCAAGATATACAGTGTTCCTCACTTGAGGGTTTGCTGGTACAGCTAGCCCCAAAAGACCCTCAGTGGGGTACAGGCACCTCAGAATATGAAAACAAATGCACAATGGTCAATACCATAGATCCTGCCATTAAAGGCATCAATGGGTATATTATCCCAACATTATAGTGCAAATGGTTATCAGAGCACGAGTAAATAAGTGACATCTTATATTAAGCCCACCTTTTCTCCTACCGTTCGATATCGCTGGTGTTCCCGCTGACTCACAAGGAAGAAACCATCTCTGCCTCCCTTTACGAGTTTGTTTGGCGCCAAAAACCCAGTCGTATCGTGTGGAGAACGTCAGTGACGCCACCGCATCACGTTCACATCATTGCGCATGCCCATTAGTGTGACAACCGAAGCAGCGCTCACTGGCCGAGTATTTGTGACGCCAACGTAGCGTCACATGCGCAGTATATTCATCCAATGATGTCATCCCCTTACATCCACACAGTCCATGACATGGGTAGGAGATAAAGCATATTTAAAGGGCAAGTCCAGCCAAAGCTCGTTTGGCTGAGCTTCTCCTATGGATCACAGGAGTGCACTCCTGTGACCCGTTTTCAGCAGAGAGTGGTCTGAAGTCCGCTCTCTGCTGACGTCACAGAAATCAGTCCAGGCACAGCGTCATCACGACAATAAAGTCTGGATCTGCCAGGTGCCTGGACTGACACCCGTCTCAGCCTCTCAGCGAGCCGCTAAGAGCCTGAGACGGCCGCTCCCCGCCCTTCCACAGCTCAGCACTCCATTGAGCGAGGAGGGAGCAGAGCGGAGAGCTGCTGATTGACAGTCAGCAGCTCTCTGCTTGGGGAGTAGTGAGAACCGAGTCATCGGCGATGTTCGATCGCTCGGTTCTCAGTGCAGAGGCACCATCGGATCGATGCTGCATCCAACTACAGTGCCTTGAAAAAGTATTCATACCCCTTGAAATTTTCTACATTTTGTCATGTTACAATCAAAAACGTAAATGTATTTAATTGGGATTTTATGTGATAGACTGACACGAAGTGGCACATAATTGTGACGTGGAAGGAAAATTATTTACAAATAAATATCTGAAAAGTGTGGCGTGCGTTTGTATTCAGCCCCCTTTACTCTGATATCTCTTACTAAAATCTAGTAGAACCAATTGCCTTCAGAAGTCACCTAATTAGTAAATAGTGTCCATCTGTGTGTAATTTAATCTCAGTATAAATACAGCTGTTCTGTTAAGCCCTCAGAGGTTTGTTGGAGAACCTAAAGCCTTGTACACACTTTCATCACCGGTTAACTCTTGAAAATCTTTCTGCTCCTAGGAGCGACTATGTCAATAGTGTTTGTAGGAAGTGTATCATGAGGTTTGTTAGACATGTACGTGAGGTTTCTGTCTCCCTTGTAGAGCCTAAGCTGTCCTGTGTATGTATTTTTTTGTGTTCATTGTCAAGCTTGATATTGGCTGTAATGTTATTTTATTTTCTTAAATAAAATCTTTATGGATAAAAAAAAAAAAAGCCTTGTACACACAATCTGATTTTTCGCAGAAAAAGCGTCAGACTTTTGTCCGACGGGCGTTGGCCAGGAACTTGTCTTGCATACAAACGGCACACAATTGTCGGCCAACAAACACGAACGTAGTGACGTACTACGTGGTTTTTCAGCTCTTGAGCGCCACCCTTTGGGCATCTTCTGCTAATGTCGTATTTGGGGAGCATTGATTCCAAGCATGCTTGTTTGTACTTTGGCCTTTTGTCTGACAGACTTGTGTACACACGATAGGAAAATCTGACAACAGACCGTTGTCCGTGGAAAATTTATAAGCCTGCCATCCAACATTTGTCGGCAGAAAGTTGGACAACAATTGTCTGACGGACCATACAAACGGTTGGATGTTAGGCCAACAGTCTGTCATCACACAATTCCCGTCAGAAAATCTGATCGTGTGTATGAGGCTTTAGTGAACAAACAGCACCATGAAGGCCAAGGAACACACCAGACAGGTCAGGGATAAGGTTGTAGAGAAGTTTAAAGCAGGGTTAGGTTATAAAAAAATATAACCAAAGCTTTGAACATCTCAGGGAGCACTGTTCAATCCATCATTCGAAAATGGAAAGAGTATCGAACAACTGCAAACCTACCAAGATATGGCCGTCCACCTAACTTGACAGGCCAGGCAAGGAGAGCATTCATCAGAGAAGCAGCCAGGAGGCCCATTGTAACTCTGGAGGAGCTGCAGAGACCCACAGCTCAGGTCGGAGAATCTGTTCACAGGACAACTATTAGTCGTGCACTCCACAAATCTGGCCTTTATGGAAGAGTGTCATGAAGAAAGCCATTGTTGAAAGAAAGCCATAAGAAGTCTCATTTGCATTTTGTGAGAAGCCATGTGGGGGACAAAGCAAACATGTGGAAAAGGGTGCTCTGGTCAGATGAGACTAAAGTTGAACTTTTTGGCCTAAATGCAAAACGATATGTGTAGCGGAAAACTAACACTGCACATCACCCTGAACACACCAGGGAAGCTGGTCAGGGAAGATGGATGGAGCCAAATACAGGGCAATCTTAGAAGAAAACCTGTAAGAGTCTGAAAAAGACTGGAGACTGGGGCGGAGGGTTCACCTTCCAGCAGGACAAAAACCCTAAACATACAGCCAGAGCTACAGTGCTTTGAAAAGGTATTCATACCCCTTGAATTTTTTCACATTTTGTCATGTTACAACCAAGAATGTAAATGTATTTTATTGTGGTTTTATATGATAGACCAAAACAAAGTGTCACATAATTGTGAAGTGAAAGAAAAATTATAAATGGTTTTCAATTTGTTTTACAAATAAATATTTTGTAAAGTGTGGCGTGCACTTGAATTGAGCCCCCCTGAGTCAATACTTTGTAGAACCACCTTTCTCTGCAATTACAGCTGTAAGTCTTTTTGGGGATGTCTCTACCAGGTTTGCGCATCTAGAGGGTGAGATTTTTTACTATTCTGCTTTGCAAAATAACTCAAGCTCTGTCAGATTGGATGAAGAGCATCTGTGAACAGCAGTTTTCAAGTCTTGCCACAGATTCTCAATTGGATTTAGGTCTGATCTTTGCCCTGTATTTGACTCCATCCATCTTCCCATCAACTCTAACCAGCTTCTCTGTCCCTGCTGAAGAAAAGCATTCCCACAACATGATGCTGCCACCATCATGTTTTACGGTGGGGATGGTGTGTTCAGGGTGATGTGCAGTGTTAGTTTTCTGCCACACAAAGCGCTTTGCTTTTAGGCCAAAAAGTTAAATTTCAGTCTCATCTGTCCAGAGCACCTTTTTCCACATGTTTGCTGTGTCCCCCACATGGCTTCTCGCAAACTGAAACGGAACTTCTTATGGCTTTCTTTCAACAATGGCTTTCTTCTTGCCACTCTTCCATAAAGGCCAGATGTGTGGAGTGCACAACTAATAGTTGTCCTGTGGACAGATTCTCCCATCTGAGCTGTGGATCTCTGCAGCTCCTCCAGAGTTACCATGGGCCACTTGGCTGCTTCTTTGATTAATGCTCTCCTTGCCCGGCCTGTCAGTTTAGGTGGACCGCCATGTCTTGGTAGGTTTTCAGTTGTGCCATACTCTTTCCATTTTTGGATGATGGATTGAACAGTGCCCCGTGAGACGTTCAAAGCTTGGGATATTTTTGTATAACCTAACCCTGCTTTAAACTTCTCCACAACTTTTTCACCGACCTGTCTGGTATGTTCCTTGGCCTTTATAATTCTGTATGTTCACTAAGTCTCTCTAACAAATCTCTGAGGGCTTCACAGAGCAGCTGTATTTATACTGATATTAAATAACACATAGGTGGACTCTATCTACTAATTAAGTGGCTTCTGAAAGCAATTGGTTCCACTAGATTTTAGTTAGGGGTATCAGAGTAAAGGGGGCTGAATACACTTTTCAGATATTTTTCAGATATTTATTTGTAAAAACATTTTAAAAACCATTTATCATTTTTCTTCCACTTCACAATTATGTGCCACTTTGTGTCGGTCTATCACATAAAATACATTTATGTTTTTGGATGTAACATGACAAAATGTAGAAAATTTCAAGGGGTATGAATACTTTTTCAAGACACTGTACAATGGAATGGTTTAGATCAGGGATATGCAATTAGCGGACCTTCAGCTGTTGCCAAACTACAAGTCCCATGAGGCATAGCGAGAATCTGACAGCAGCAAGCATGACACCCAGAGGCAGAGGCATGATGGGACTTGTAGTTTTGCAACAGCTGGAGGTCCGCTAATTGCATATCCATGGTTTAGATCAAAGCATATCCATGTGTTAAGCCTCGTACACACGACCGAGTTTCTCGTCGTAACAATCTCGTTGTTTTTTTCGACGAGATTCTTGTTAACCTTGACGAGTTTCTCGTCAAGCTTTCCATGCGTACACACTGACAATTCCAAATTTCCACGTTGTTCTCCGCGGTCACGTCCAGCACGTACGACGGCACTATAAAGGGGAAGATCGATTTCCTTGACGACACCCCTTGGGCTGCTTTTGCTGATCTCGTGTTACCGCGTGTGAAGTAAAAGTTTGGGAAGAGACGATTCGCGCTTTTCAGTCTTCGTGCTTTTCAGTTCGTTTTCTGAGGTTCAGTTTGTGCTTGTGGGTTCGTATCTTGACTTTCAGGGCGTCTAGGCAGGTCGTATCTGTTTTACAGTGCGTTCTTGCCCGTTCGTTTCTGATTTTCAGTTCATTATTCATAGGCCTTGCTGTTCTAAAGTGCGTTCTGTTCTGTACGTTCTGATAAGACGACCGTTTCCTAGCCATGTCGCCTGGACGTTCTCGTCGTCAAGTTCGTGCTGTGCGTGCGCTTGGTGTTGGTCTGCTTGTTTAGGACCAAGACCAGTCTATGAACGGTGTGAGGAGGAGTTCATGGACCAAGAATTGGTTGCTCCAGCGGGACCAATTCTGCCATATGCCTCTGCTGAGGGAGATCGTCGAGAATAATCCTGAGGACTACAGGAATTTTCTGCGGATGTCTGACCCCGTTTTTCAGGAACTGTTGGCTTTGGTGTCCCCCTACATTACCAGGAAGGACACCGTTATGCGGGAAGCCATCAGTGCTGAGCAGAGGCTCATCGCCACGTTACGTTATCTGGCGACAGGGAGAAGTCTTCAGGACTTGAAGTTCACGACAGGGATCTCACCCCAGGCTCTGGGCCTCATAATCCCAGACACCTGTTCTGCCATTATACAAGTCCTGCAGGAGGACTATATTAGGGTAAGTTTTCTCCTTTAACATCACATTTTATGTATTTCATGTATGCTAATGTATGGTATTTCTTTCATCCTTCCCTAATTACCATGATTGTAATATGCTGAGAATGTCCCCTTTGTCCCCATGCATGCTGGAAGCTTTAGATTGCCCATTTTCCTCCATGCATATTTCCCTTCACTAACCTTTCCAGCAGGGTCGCCTGTTGCTCCAAATGATTGGGGGTCCAACACCAATTTAGGAAATAAACTTCCTCCTTTGTGCCTATTAAACGCCCCCAGTTGCCCCCTCCAATGCAGCCATTTTGTTCCCTCCAATGCAGCCATTTTGTCCCCTCCAATGCAGCCATTTTGTCCCCTCCAATGTAGCCATTTTGTCCCCTCCAATGCAGCCATTTTGTCCCCTCCAATGCAGCCATTTTGTTCCCTCCAATGCAGCCATTTTCCCCCCAGCCCTGCACTTACCTTCTTCTGGTCAGCGCCATCCTTCTTCTGTCCTTGATGTCCTCTCCTGCCCTTGATGTTGCATCAGCCAATCATGTTACCATTAAACAGACTTGGTGAACATGATTGGCAGAGCAGCCTGTCAGTGTTTACCCAAGGAATGTCCCCCCCCCCCTGCGTCACCTATTTAACTTTTATGAAGCCAATTACATCCCTCAGGCTGTAATGTGCAAGCCTATTTGCCTCCCTGTTTCTGATATGCAATTTTCACCCCATAAATGCTGCAGTTATTCATATGTTGGTCGCTTAACAGGGGGCCATCCACCTGAATAGTGGGCGGCATTGACAATACATAGGTTAATGCAAGGCATGAACCTATGTATTGTTCTGAGTGACGGGCACAGGAGAGAGGGGGGAGTGCTCCAGCGCCCACTCTGGACGCACCGCCACTGCAATGCTATCCTGTGGCCAAACACATCTCCCCCCCCCCCCCAAAATATTTTTTTAATGGACCATCAGAGGCTGAACCATGAGCCTTCCATTATACTTCTTAAAAACAGATTAATAAACGGAGAATTTGATTGATGTTGGCCTCTAATGTTTTTTATTATAATCTCCTTGTAATGTAATATTTTAAAATTCTAATTTTCTTTCATCTTGTTTGACTCCCCAGCTTCCTTCCACGCCACAGGAATGTCAGACTGTGGCATCAGAGTTTGCCACTCGGTGGGACTTCCCCAACTGCGGTGGTGCCATAGACGGGAAGCACGTCCGCATCGTGCCGCCACCCCGTTCTGGGTCCTACTACTTCAACTACAAGGGGTTTCATAGCATTGTGCTGATGGCGGTGGTGTCAGCACGGTATGAATTCCTCTATGTTGATGTAGGGAAGAATGGCCGGATGTCCGATGGGGGATCCTTCATCCAGACGGAGTTTGCCCTCCGTCTCCAGAGTGACGACCTTGCATTGCCACCGGATGCAGGGAATGTTGAAGGACTCCCCTTTGTTTTTTTGGCTGATGAAGCCTTCGGGCTCGGACCGCATCTTATGAGGCCATTTCCTCAGAGGACCCTGACCCCAGAGAAGAGGGTGTTCAATTACCGGCTGGCCAGGGGCCGAAGAGTCGTTGAAAATGCCTTCGGCATAATGGCCAGCCGGTTCCGCATTTTTATGACTTCTATCCACTTGGCGGACTACAAAATAAACTATGTAGTTTTATGCTGCTGTGTGCTACACAACTTTCTCAGCAGAAAATCCACTTCTTATATGGCCACAGTATTGCCTGAGGCTGGACTTTCATCTGCAAATCCCCTGCAGGGCCTTGAATCTGCCCGTCCTGGCTTGCCCCCCCAAAATGCCCGTGAGGTTTGGGAGAAATATATGGAATTTTTCACGGGTAGGGGGGCAATTTCTATGCCAGGCTATGCCTAAAGATTCATGGAGAATGAGCTAAATAAAAATCTGATTTCAACTTTTAACTTTTGTTTGTTTCCTGTCTCCTAGTTTGTCTTAGTGCATTTGTAGTGCCAAGTGTATTTTCCTTTAGTAAATAACAACCATTTCACTATGTAACCTTAAAAAAAACACAAATAAGGTTAGAGCGTATTGAAAAAAGAAGCTACACGTTGTTTGTGTTCAAACATTTTACTCTGTGCACATTCACACACATGTTTACTTTTTTTATTTTATTTTTTGTCCTGGCCACAAACCGCCAATTCTTTTCTTAGGAAAATACAAAAACAACAGTTGCATTCCAAAAAGTACAACATTGGATATCTCTGAGCAATCTGAGACATTCACTTACACAAACTATGTCTCTATGTGCCCGTCCTAATATGGGGTCTTGCCACCCCTTGCCCAGCCAAAAATTGAATATGCACACATTTTGTAGTAAGTTTCAATAGGGATTTTAGACTCCTGATCCCTATTGTCAACATCTGCTATCTGCCATCAGGGGTGATCAATGGACGTGTTTTGGGGGTGCAACCCCTTCCTCAGTTCACCTACTTTAGATACGAGGAAGGGGTTGCACCCCCAAAAGACGTACATGGATATCCCCTGATGGCAGATATCACATGTTGACACACTGTGTGCATATTCAATTTTTGGCTGGTTTGATTGTCAAAAAGAGTTTAAAAGGTTGAAGAACAGTCATTCCTGAAACAAAAATGGGGGTTTGGTTGACTTATTCGATTCTCCCCAATACATCTAGAATGTCTTTAAATGTTTGATCCATCACATGAATTATTTTTTTATTCTGTCCAGTTCCTTGCTACATTCCATCACTTGCTGTATTATTCGGAGGGCACTGTCAGCAGAGAAACGTGTACTATCCTTCACCACAACATTTACATCTCCTAAAAACAAAATACAAAAGGTATTATAACTCTGCAGGCCTACATCTCTTACCTGAAGCTGTGGTGACAGATACTGACCCGTTGTGGTGACCCCATACACAAAAAAAAAAAGGGGTTAGAAAAGCAGCGCTGGAGACCCTGCTCCCATTTGTGCATATCAAGGTGCCCACAGCCACAGCAAAACAGGTGGACACTAAAATTGGGAGCTTGAGAGGCACATACAGGAATTAACGCTCTAAGGTCCTGGCTTCTCAGAGGTCAGGAGCAGCAGCAGATGATGTGTATGTCCCCAGTTTGTGGTACTACAGCAGGATGTCCTTTCTGAATGACCACATTGAGGCAAGGCCATCACTATCCACTCTTCCCCCCAGACTTCCCTGCAGCCAACCTGAGCCTTTCCTGGAGCAAGAGGAGGCAGACATCCTGGATGAACCTGATTTGGCCATCTGGAGCCAGGTATAGTATTTATAGAAAATGTATTGGGATAAAATTAATGTTTGACAAATATGTCAAGATGACAAACATAAACTATTTTGGGTTCCACAAGTGAAATCAAGATCTCGAGACATTAGTCTGGCCTAAATTGGGTGCAAAATAGTCAATCTGATGTAGTTGTAAATTGGTCAAAATGATTTCTGGATTTACATTCGAATTGCTTCAATCATGATCTGAATTTTGGATGCAAAGATTAAACCAACATATTAAACTATGTCTCTTTTTCATACACAGGATGAAATCAGCCAGGAGGAGGGTCTGGAAACTGTCAGGCAGGAGGAGGCAGGGCCCAGTGGCAGGCAGGAGGTGGCAGGGCCCAGTGGCAGCCAGGAGGTGGCAGGGCCCAGTGGCAGCCAGGAGGTGGCAGGGCAAAGGAGAAGCACCAGATCACAGGTGCCTCCCATCCGACTTCCCAAAAGAAGCAGGAGGGACAGGACCACCAGTGAGGCAGCAATGGCCCTTATTCGAGAGGCCCATGCCACCCTCAAGGAGCCCACATCCCCTGAAGAGGCCATTGCCGGCCTAGTGGAGGCAAAGTTCAAGGTGATGAGCATGGAACAACGCCTCCTATGCGAGCCCCTGCTCATCACCTTGCTGAACAAGGGGGTGATGGAAAAAATTACCCCCAATACCGCAATTTGTGAGGTGGCACAACTGTCCCAACCTCAACCTCCTCCTCCACCTCCACCTTCTTCTTCTGCCCCACCCCCTTCTCCTCCACCTCCACCTTGTTCTTCTGCCCCACCCCCTTCTCCTCCACCTCCACCTTGTTCTTCTGCCTCACCCCCTTCTCCTCCACCTCCACCTTGTTCTTCTGCCCCACCCCCTTCTCCTCCACCTCCACCTTGTTCTTCTGCCCCACCCCCTTCTCCTCCACCTCCACCTTGTTCTTCTGCCCCACCCCCTTCTCCTCCACCTCCACCTTGTTCTTCTGCCCCACCCCCTTCTCCTCCACCTCCACCTTGTTCTTCTGCCCCACCCCCTTCTCCTCCACCTCCACCTTGTTCTTCTGCGCCACCCCCTTCTCCTCCACCTCCTCCTCCTCCTGACAGGAGTACCCCTCCAGTGGCCCAGCCTCCAGCCAAACGAAGAAGGAAGGCTGCAGAGAAGGCTTCAGGGAAGGTTGCAGGGAAGGTTGCCAGGAAGACGAGGAAGTGATGGCCTTGCTTCATTGTGGTCGGACAGAAGGCAGCCTGTTGTAGTACCACACACTTGGGACATATATCTCACCTGCTGCTGTTCCTGACCTCTGGGAGGCCAGCATCAGATTGTGCTCAGAAATGTTGGCCTTCTCTCAAGCTCCCAATTTTAGTGTCCACACAGGGTTGATGTGTGCTCTGGGGTCCCTGGGATGCACAAATGGCAGCAGGTTCTCCAGCGCTGCCTTCTCTTTATTTTATTTCAAACATGAATAAATGTTATTTTTGTTTAAGTTCATACTTGACTATGTGTATTTTTTAAATATTTTAAATTTAGCTTTGGAGTAAGCAGAGACATTTGACAGCCAAAAAAAGGGACAGATAACAACCCCAAAAAAAGAATAACAATCTGATTTAAAAAAAATAGGGTGTAAAATTTAACAAATATTTATTAAAATATTCAATGGGAGATCACTATCAAAACATTGCCAAATTACAATTAACATCAGTTTGAAAAATCTAAAAATGTAAAATATTCAGAAGATCTTGCACGATATAATACACCTAAATCTTCTTGAGAGCAGCATGAAAAAGGTTAAAAAAAGATAGTCATAACTCTGTGTGAATATCAGCAGCAAAAGAAGTTCATTCGTTTGGATTAATGTAACATTCTAAAGAAGATTTCAATGCACAACATTTAAACGATGCAATAATTTTGAGCGTGACGAATGTGCTATCTCCATTACGAAGGCTTGTTTTACCAGAAGATGCACTTCCGTCTCATACTTGCTTCTGAGCATGCGCGCTTTTGGAAGAGTCGTAAAAGCATACACACAAACCATTTTCTCGTCACAAAACAGGCCGACGAGAAACACGACGAGGAAATCTGGAATCCTGACGAGAAAATAGAGAGCAGGTTCTCTATTTTCTCGTCGAGATTCACGGCAATTTTCTCGTCGTAAAACCATACACACGAACGGTTTTCTCAAGGAAAAAGCTCTCGCGGCACTTTTCTTGCCGGTTTTGGACGAGAAACTTGGTCATGTGTACGAGGCTTTAGAATGGCCCAGTCAAAGTCCAGACCTAAATCCAATGTAGAATCCATCCAATCTGACTGAGCTTGAGCTATTTTGCAATGAAGAATCTGCAAAAATGTCACTCTCTACATGTACAAATCTGGTAGAGACATCCCCAAAAAGACTTGCAGCTGTAATTGCAGGGAAAGGTGGTTCTACAAAGTATTGACTTTCGGGGGCTGAATACAAATGCACGCTACACTTTTCAGATATTTATTTGGAAAAAATTTGGAAAACTATTTATCATTTTCCTTCCACTTCATAATGATGTGCATTTTGTGTTGGTCTATTACAAAAAAAACAACAATAAAATACGTTTACATTTTTGGTTGTAACACGACAAAATGTGGAAAATTTCAAGGGGTATAAATACTTTTTCAAGGCACTGTAGGTAAGTAGGATACTGGAAAAAAAAAATACCATACTTCTCTTTTAAGCGTGAAATAGGGATGTGGTGTCCATAATAATTCTTAGGGATCACACTATACATATAGTATATAAAAAAAAGAAAAAAGAAAAGAAAAAGAACTAAAGGATTATGTCCAGCAGATGGCGCTCACGTTCCATTGGGTTGTAATATTCACATTCAGCTGTCGATTACTCATGCCTGGGCTGTATATGTTTGCCTGTGTGTCTGCAGAGGTCAAACATGGCTGCTCTTAGAAGTCCCGTGCACATATTTCGTAGTCTTCTGCGAGAACTACGCCACCTGCATGGCCCAGAGCGATACAAAAACGCTGCTGCTTGCAAATACATTCGGGAGCAATTCAGAAAGCACCAGGTAATGTTTATTACTTATTGGAAGGCTTCATTTCGTGTTATCAGTGTGATTTGAGGCACCAGGATCTGGAGGAGTGAAGGTGTGAGTGGAGATCCCAGAGCAGTGTCTTGTTCTTTCCTAATTGTCAGAGCTGCACAGGAAGTCACAGTAGAGTGTGATTGGGATCCTTTGTACCCTGTCATTTCTTCTGTAGAAAATGCTGGTGTCAGGGCAGTGTGAACTACAAGACTGACTAGGTACAATTAGAATAAGTTGGTGAAGTCCAAGTTTTTCCCTTCCAGGATATTTCACAGGTAAGTATAAAGACGGGGAGTATAACCTAGGTAATAGGTGCTCTCTTATCCGCAGGATGTTTGTTGTTTTTGCTGCCCTCCTGCTAAACTAATAGAGCCCACATTCCACAGATAAATTCTTCCCAATATCTAACGCCTGCAGCTTTTTGTGTATTGTATACATGCCTTGCCGCATATCCTGTCACCCTGGCCATCGAACACTTTAGTGGCACACGCCAATTTATTTTAAGGGGGAACGCTGTGGACTCTGGTGTAAAGAAGAACTCTGATGTAAGGGGGTTTCTGCTCACCAAAGCTCCAACTAGAGTTCCCAGCATTTCCCCTTAAAGCGGAGGTCCACACAAAAATGGCGGACCTCCGCTTTAAATTAGGGTTCTCAAAGCCCCCCCCCCACATCATAGTCCTCCTTCCTTATCTTAGTGTACACACTCGCACAGAGGCTGGAGAGAGAAGGAAGGGGGAGACTTCAGACATTGGATGTTGATCTCACCCAAGGATGAAGGCTCAAGCACTGACACCTTTCATCCCCGATGTATCTGTCGGCTGCTGAGCTTCAAATTTCCAGCCATCCCTTTCCATGGATTGGAGAATACCGGGGATTGGAGTTTGGCTGGGCAGACAGAGAGGGGTAAGGGCAGGAGGAGCAGAAGGAGATCAAGCCCTCTCTCCTCTCCTGTCCATGTTTGGGGGTGGGCACACCTAATGTACTTGGTGGTTGTGGTACTCAGTTACTTGGGGAACCGCAGTCCATTCTCAATAATGTGTTCCGGGTTTCAACAGGTCTGAAACCCGGACGCACAATTCCAAACCTGGACTGTCCGGGTGAATCCCGGACATGTGGCAACCCTACATAGACATCTACGGGGCTTCATCTCCTGATTACTACTTATACATAGCTCCCAACTGTCCCTTATTCGGAACAATGTCCTTTTGTCCTCATTGTCCCTCATTTTGGTCTGATTTTAAATAGCTGTATATAAAATGCACTACTTATCTTTGTAAAATTCTTTTTTTTTTTTTTTTTTTTTAATGCTAAACCTCTTATACCAGTGATGGCGAACCTTTTTGAGCCCGAGTGCCCAAACTGCAACCCAAATTAATTTTTTTTCCTCAAAGTGCCAACACTGCAATTAAACTTGAATACCGAGGTTTAGGTTTAGAAAAAACAACTCGTACAGTTGTCCAAACTAATTAACAGCTATTTTTTTTCAAAGAAACACAATAACAGAGCTTTCTGTTAAACATTTTTTATTGAAAAAAAACAACTGTACACGTGCATGTATTTTTGCATAAGGATACATTTGCTGAGCACTGGTAAGGATACATTTGCTGAGCACTGGTAAGGATACATTTGCTGAGCACTGGTAAGGATACATTTGCTGAGCACTGGTAAGGATACATTTGCTGAGCACTGGTAAGGATACATTTGCTGAGCACTGGTAAGGATACATTTGCTGAGCACTGGTAAGGATACATTTGCTGAGCACTGGTAAGGATACATTTGCTGAGCACTGGTAAGGATACATTTGCTGAGCACTGGTAAGGATACATTTGCTGAGCACTGGTAATGATACATTTGCTGGGCATAGTTAAGGATGCCTTTGCTGGTTATTTGTAAATATGGCTTTGCTGGCCGTTTCTAAAGATGCCTTTGCTGGCCATTTTGTAAAGATGCCTTTGCTGGCCATTTTGTAAAGATGCCTTTGCTGGCCATTTGTAAAGATGCCTTTGCTGGCCATTTGTAAAGATGCCTTTGCTGGCCATTTGTAAAGATGCCTTTGCTGGCCATTTGTAAAGATGCCTTTGCTGGCCATTTGTAAAGATGCCTTTGCTGGCCATTTGTAAAGATGCCTTTGCTGGCCATTTGTAAAGATGCCTTTGCTGGCCATTTGTAAAGATGCCTTTGCTGGCCATTTTCAAAGATGCCTTGGCTGGCCATTTGTAAAGATGGCTTTGCTGGCCATTTTCAAAGATGCCTTGGCTGGGCACTGGTAAGGATGCCTTGGCTGGCCATTTGTAAAGATGGCTTTGCTGGCCATTTTCAAAGATGCCTTGGCTGGTCACTGGTAAGGATGCCTTGGCTGGGCATTATTAAGGATGCCTTGGCTGGGCATTATTAAAGATGCCTTGGCTGGGCATTATTAAAGATGCCTTGGCTGGGCATTATTAAAGATGCCTTGGCTGGGCATTATTAAAGATGCCTTGGCTGGGCATTATTAAAGATGCCTTGGCTGGGCATTGGTAAAGATGCCTTGGCTGGGCATTGGTAAAGATGCCTTTGCTGGGCATTGGTAAAGATGCCTTTGCTGGGCATTGGTAAAGATGCCTTGGCTGGGCACTTGTAAAGAAGCATTTGATTACACAAGGGATAGAGATCTACAATGCTGTGATGGGTACAGGCACAGTATACTTTGCATAGCCACCGGACATTATTGTACATAAGCAGAGGACGAGTCTAAGGATGCATTTCTGGACATTTTTAAAGATGCCATTTCTGGGCATTTTCAAAGATGCTTTGGCTGGGCAATATTAAAGAAGCCTTTGCTGGGCATTATTAAAGATGCAACTTGTGTCTTGGACAGCAAATACGGCATTAGGTAAAGATGCCTGGGCTGGGCATTGGTAAAGATGCCTGGGCTGGGCATTTTTAAAGATGCCATTGCTGGGCATTTTTAAAGATGCCATTGCTGGGCATTTTTAAAGATGCCTTGGTTGGGCATTGGTAAAGATGCCTTGGTTGGGCATTGGTAAAGATGCCTTGGTTGGGCATTGGTAAAGATGCCTTGGTTGGGCATTGGTAAAGATGCCTTGGTTGGGCATTGGTAAAGATGCCTTGGCTGGGCATTGGTAAAGATGCCTTGGCTGAGCATTTTTAAAGATGCCATTTCTGGGCATTTTCAAAGATGCTTTGGCTGGGCAATATTAAAGAAGCCTTTGCTGGGCATTATTAAAGATGCAACTTGTGTCTTGGACAGCAAATACTGCATTAGGTAAAGATGCCTGGGCTGGGCATTGGTAAAGATGCCTGGGCTGGGCATTGGTAAAGATGCCTGGGCTGGGCATTTTTAAAGATGCCTTGGCTGGGCCTTGGCTGGGCATTGGTAAATATGCCTTGGCTGGGCATTGGTAAAGATGCAACTTGTGTCTTGGACAGCAAACACTGCATTAGGTAAAAGTAGACATTTGGTATGCTTTTGCACAATTAATGTGATTTTTGCTGTTGTATGCATGCTGAAAACTTGTCAAACCTTGGCTCATACTCCGTTAGTTTGAGAGCAACACATACAGCACTCAATTCATCTGTTAGTCTATTTCTGGCATCACATTTTGATATCATTCAATGCTGAAAAAAGCTGCTCACAAGTGTAGGATGACCCAAACAAAGTAAGAAAAGCAATCCCAAGTGTTTTCATTGCCTTAAAATTATTTGGCAGAGAATTCCACACTTTAAGTATTTCATTTTCTGAACTAGCAACTGTGCTGTCCTTTGTCATCCCTTCACATTCTATCTTCTCAAGTGTGGCACGCAGGTCATAAAATTTATTTTTCCAGATAGAGCTTTCTTGAAATTCAAGTAGCTCCATTTCCAGATTTCCTAAATTTAACCAGTGTAAGCAGGAAAGATCAAGTTCTTCAAATTTTGCTTTATCTGGAGAAGTAAGAAAACACAGGGTTGTTTCCATCTTACGGAACTGTACAAATCTGTTACTAAAATTCTCCTTTGCAACTGCTATAATGCTAGAAAATTCCTTGTAGATTTCATCATGGTTTGGCTTGTCTGTAAATGTTGTAGAATTTTCCAAATGCATTTTTAGATTGGGAAAATGTTTCAGCTGCCCACTTTCAAGGTCTCTTTCAAAAACCTGCAGTTTTCTCTCAAATGTTCTGATATCACAAAACATCCTTTCTGCTGTTTTCCCAAAACCTTGCAGGTTTTTGTTCAAGACATTGAAGTGTATTGTAAAATCAGTAAAAAACATGAGGTTGGTGAGCCAGGTCATATCAGTGAGCTGTGGATATTCCTGCCCCTTTTCAGTCATAAACAGCCTAATTTCATCCAAGCAGGCTACAAATCTCTCCAAGACCCGTCCTCTGCTTAGCCACCGTACATTATTGTACATAAGTAAAGTATTATACTGTGCCTGTACCTCATCAAGAAGTGCTTGAAACTGTCGAAAATTAAGAGCACGAGCCATGATGTAATTTACCATTTTTGTGACATCCTTGAGGATATCGTCTAATTGTTTACTGCTTTCCTTGGCACAAAGAGCTTCTTGATGTATAATACAATGAAATTGAATGACTGGATGCTTTGCTTCTTTGACAAAAAACTGTATGAAACCAGATGTTACCCCAACCATGGAAGGTGCCCCGTCACTACTTATTGAAACCACTTTTTCTGGCCTTATGTTTTGTGACAAAAAAGCCTCCATCACAGCATTGTAGATATCTATCCCTTGTGTTCTTCCAGGCAAAGACAGCAGTTTCATGAGCTCCTCTCTCATGGTGTCACCAACAGCATAACGCAAAATTACTGCTAGCCTTGCATGATTAGTTATATCTGTGCTTTCATCCAAGCACATGGAGTAACAGGCTGCCTTTTGTAAGTCAGTGGTGAGCTGCTGACTAACATCACTTGCCATATGCAGGACTCTATCTTTAACAGTATTTCTGCTAAGTGGCATTTCAGAGATTCGTTGCTTAATTTTGTCCTTGTTTGGAAAATCATGAAAAAGGGAATTGCTCACAGTCAACATGGCTGTTTTGATAAAATCGCCATCAGAGAGGGGCTTTCCATGTTTTGCTATGCACAGTGAAATTTCAAAGCTGGCATTTGCCAGATAATTTGTTTTAGAAAGATAGTTGCAAAAACTACGATACTGGCAGTGATAGTTCCTCAATTTCCCATCAAGAAACTTTTTTTCTTTCAGCTTCACCAAGTTCGGCAACACTTCTGTGGTTGGTATCAAAATGACGTCTGACACTTGATGTGCGAGATACCACACTTTCACTACACAGAACACAACGCTTTCCCATTGCGTTCAATCACTCCAAATGACTTTGTCCAGGTCTCTTGGAATGATCTTCCACTATCTGTTTTTAATTTAGCTTTTTTGGATGTACTCATTTTGGGGTGTTCAAGTCTACAAAAAACACAAAATGTATAAAATAAATATGGATGAAGCACGCAATACAAATCTATCCCTACCTACCTATACCAAAAATATTATTGCAACATTTAACAAAAAAGGCAATAAACCATGAATTGTAGAAGAGCAACTGACGGTTTTGTAGACAGATACACATCGTCCAATGTCCTGTGAAACAAGAAGGCGTGCTGTGCCGGTGCTGACACCGCTCTGCTGGGTCTGGAAGCTGCTGTAGATTCTACAAGAACTGCAGAGAAGAATCCAGGAGAGAGGGCTGGAATGAAAACAAAATAATTTTTGTCATTGTTGTCCATAGGGACACAGGAAACTACCATAGCCCGGGGGCCAGATGTGGGCATAAGAAACTCACATTTTTGTAATGTAGACAGATATAAGCTCAAATCGTCCAATGTCCTGTGAAACAACAAGGCGTGCTGTGCCGGTGCTGATACCGCTCTGCTGGGTCTGGAAGCTGCTGTAGATTCTACAAGAACTGCAGAGAAAATTCCAAAGGACTGGAATGAAAAAAACAAAAATTTGTCTTTAGGCCATTGGTCGCCGGATGTGGCCCTTTGCTTGCGTTCATTAGGCCCATGGGGCACTGATTTATCCACTGATACCAACAATAGGTTATATTTAATCCCCCCAACTCACACGAATGAAGGGGTACACATTCCTCCCAATGACACCAAAGATAGGGGCACTATTCCCCCCCCAAATTATGTTTCCCAATGATACCTATAATGAGGCACATGAACACCAATGATGGGGGGTAAAATGTTTCCCAATGACACCTATAATTAGGCCGAATAACAATGATGGGGGGTAAAAAATTTCCCAATGACACCTATAAAGGAGGCACATGAACACCAATGAGGGGGGTAATATGTTTCCCAATGACACCTATAATTAGGCCAAATAAAACCAATGAGGGGGGTAATATGTTTCCCAATTACAGCTATAATTAGGCCAAATAACAGCAATGATGGGGGGGGGGGGGTAACATTTTTCCCAATTACACCTTATTGAGGCACATGAACACCAATGAGGGGGTAATATGTTTCCCAATGACACCTATAATTAGGCCAAATAACAGCAATGATGGGTGGGGGGGGGGGGGTGTAGCATTTTTCCCAATTACACCTTATTGAGGCACATGAACACCAATGAGGGGGTAATATGTTTCCCAATGACACCTATAATTAGGCCAAATAACAGCAATAATGGGGGGTAAAAAAAATTCCAATGACACCTATAATGAGGCACATGAACACCAATGAGGGGGGTAATATGTTTCCCAAAGACACCTATAATTAGGCCAAATAAAACCAATGAGGGAGGTAATATGTTTCCCAATGACAGCAATAATTAGGCCAAATAACAGCAATGATGGGGGGGGGGTAACATTTTTCCCAATTACACCTTATTGAGGCACATGAACACCAATGAGGGCGGTAATATGGGGGGGTAAAATGTTTCCCAATGACACCACCAACATGATTAGGCCGAATAACAGCAATGATGGGGCAGAATTTTTCAAAATAACACAATGACACCAATGAGGGGGGTAATGCTTCCCAATGACACCACCAACATGATTAGGCCGAATAACAGCAATGATGGGGCAGAATTTTTCAAAAAAACACAATGACACCAATGAGGGGGGTAATGTTTCCTAAGGACACCATCAACATTATAAGTGAAGGGAAGTAAATGGGCAAATGACACCAATGAGGGGGGGGGGGGAGGAAATGTGCCCCAATAATAATTTAGCATTTTTTTCTCTCACCTTCCGAGTCCTGCAGCTCGTTCCCGCACGTCTTCTCCTCATGCTCTCTCCGCGTGTTCTCCGAGTCACGCCGAGGACATCAGCGCTGATTTGTTTCGGCGGTGTGGATGACACAGCTTCTTTGATTGGACAAGCTGCAAGCACGTCACGCCCACTCGGACACGTCACCGCTAGCCCAGAGAACTGTGGGAAATGTAGTTCCTGGGCGCGGTGTGACGATTTTAATCTTTTTATAAAATTTTATGTGTGCAGTTCTTGAGGGTCACGGCGTGCCCTCAGAAACGGCTCGGAGTGCCGGGAGCGGCACGCGTGCCACGCGTTCGCCATCACTGTCTTATACAATTTCTAAATTGCTGCATTTGTAAATTCCAAAAGGCAATATAAAGGAATAGTAATGAGAGAAAAAAAGCACTTTTTTTTTTTTCTTCTTCTTCTTCCCCCTTTTTAACCACCTTGCGCCCGCCGTACGAGAATATATGGCCGCAAGGTGGTTGTCAAATGCCGGGAGGCCGTTATTATACGACCTCCTCTATTTGGCCACTGGGGGGCGCGCGCGCACGTGCCCGGCGCTTCACTGCAATGCCGATGCGCGTGCCTGGCGGCCGCGATGTCCGCCAGGCACCCGCGATCGGCGGTTACAGAGACAAGGACATGGATCTCTGTGTGTAAACACAGAGATCCATGTCCTGTCAGGGAGAGGGGACCGATGCTGTGTCCCTTGTACATAGGGACACAGATCGGTCTCCTCCCCCAGTCAGTCCCCTCCCCCCACAGTAAAAATCACTAATAGGGAACACATTTAACCCCTTCCTCGCCCCCTAGTGTTAACCCCTTCCCTGCCAGTCACATTTATACAGTAATCGGTGCATATTTATAGCACTGTTCGCTGTATAAATGTGAATGGTCCCAAATTAGTGTCAAAGTGTCCGATGTGTCCGCCATAATGTCGCAGTCACAAAAAAAAATCACTGATCGCCGCCATTACTAATAAAAAAAAAAAATTATAAAAATGCCATAAAACTACCCCCTATTTTGTAAACGCTATAACTTTTGCGCAAACCAATCAATAAACGCTGATTGCGATTTTTTTTTTTTTTTTTTTTTTTTTTTTTTTTTTTTTTACCAAAAATATGTAGAAGAATACGTATCGGCCTAAACTGAGTAAAAAAATATAAAAAAAAAAAAAATGGGATATTTATTATAGCAAAGTGTAAGAAATATTGCTTTTTTTTCAAAATTGTCGCTCTATTTTTGTTTATAGCGCAAAAAATAAAAACCGCCGAGGTGATCAAATACCACCAAAAGAAAGCTCTATTTGTGCGAAAAAAAGGACGTCAATTTTGTTTGGGAGCCACGTCGCACGACCGCGCAATTGTCATTCAAAGCGTGACAGTGCTGAAAGCTGAAATTTCGCCTGGGCAGGAAGGGGGTATATGTGCCCAGTAAGGAAGTGGTTAATTATTATTATTATTATTATTATTATTATTATTATTATTTATTATTTTTTTGACAATTCTCCTTTAAGGGGTGTGGTAGGGGGGGGTGTGTCCTATGCCTACTTAATTTTGCTAATAGGTCTCCCTCATTACCATCTCAGAAAGTTGGGAGGTATACTTATAGTCAGCAACCCCTCAGGTATGAGATGTGCATACTCACTTCGGTCCAAGCTGTAGTAGTCAGCGCTAAAACAGCGATCGTCCAGGTCCTGTGCCCGAGCAGCTTTCCTCCTGCACACTGATCACAGTGGGTTGCTCGCTCAGCAATGCATTCATTCACGGAACACCTAGTATTCCCCCCCCCCCCCTTTTTTTTTTCCCCCAATGAATACAAAGATTTATTTGATTGGATGAGGTGGAGGACAGGGGCAGTTCATGTCTCCACCTCATTTAATCAAAGAGAATGTCTTGCATTCATTGAAAAAAATAAATAAAATACAATGCATTCTGGGAATGACAGCGCCGAGTAGGCAACCCCTGTGGTCAGTGTGCAGGAGGGAAGCTGCTCAGGCACAGGACCAGGAAGAATCATGGCTCTAGCTGTAGTAACACCTTCTACTGCAGCGATTGTCGGCTTCCCTAGCAGCCTCTGTTATGAAATATGCATGATTACATTGGGTCAGTCTGGATCAATGTACCGTATATACTTGAGTATAAGCCGAGTTTTTAAGCACAGTTTTTTTTGTGCTGAAAATGCCCCCCTCGGCTTATACTCGAGTCACCTTTTTGCGCCTGATCTCCCGGAATTTGGGGAGCCGGTACTGGCCGTCCGTAGGTCCCCTGGACCCCAAACTTGGCACACATGTAGCCCCACTCTTCCTCTACAAGTTTCTTGTCCGGGGGACGTACGGCTCGGGGGGCACCGATTTTTCAAAGCCGGGCACCCCCTCCATAGACTCCCATGTTAAACGTCAGACTAGTCATGGACACAGTGAGGCATGGACACAGTGAGGCATGGACACAGTGAGGCATGGACACAGTGAGGCATGGACACAGTGAGGCATGGACACAGTGAGGCATGGACACAGTGAGGCATGGACACAATGAGGCAAAGTGAGGCACACCCTAGGCTTATACTCGAGTCAAGTTTTCCCAGTTTTTGTGGTAAAATTAGGTGCCTCGGCTTATATTCGGGTCGGCTTATATTTGAGTATATATGGTAAGTATGCAGTAAAGATCCTGCATGGATTTTGAGCTATAAACCCTTTTTTTTTTTTTTCTTACAAATAGTGGTGGTATTTGATTACCTGAATTATTTTTGCGCTATAAACAAAGACTGACCATTTTGAGGGAAATTTTTTTTTTATTATTTATTTATTTATTTATTTTTTTTCTACTATGAAACATATCCAAAAATTGTTTACAAAAAATCTAAATCCTTCATCAATTTAGGCCAATATGTATTCTGCTACATATTTTTGGTAAACAAAAACCCCAATAAACGTGTATTGATTGGTTTTCACAAAAGTTATAGTTTCTAAAAACTAAGGGATATTTTTACTTATTTTTTTATTTTTTACTAGGAATGGTGGCGATCAGTGACTTTTGACACTTAGGGAACCAGTGTATATTTTTTTAGTAGAGACCCTAGAGAATAAAATGGTGGTTGTTGCAATATTTTATGTCACACTGTATTTGCGCAGCGGTCTTTCAAATGCAATTTTTTTGGGGAAAAAAAAATCACTTTAATAAAAAAAAAAAAAAAAACCGAACCAGTAAAGTTAGCCAAATTTGTATTTTATTTTTTTGTATAATGTGAAAGATTTTACTCTGCGAGAATCGTGATCTTTATTCTAAGCAAAAAAATAGTGATTCTCATTTTGGCCAGAATCGTGCAGCTCTTGTGTGTGTGTTCCAACGCAGAGGTGCTGCCCTGTAGAAGTTAAACTGCTATAGGGCAGACCTTAAGGGATTAATGTTTGTTACCCCCAGCGTTTCATATTCATGATGTGTCAGTTGTACAATGTACTTGTATTATAAAGAATCCTGTTCTCTTTGCATTGGTTCCTTTGTGTGAAATACCTGGGGATTCTGCCAGTCCCTCCTGCCTTCCCATTTCAAACTGACCTTGCTAGACATGAGAGCACATACAGTGGGTACGGAAAGTATTCAGACCCCCTTACATTTTTCACTCTTTGTTATATTGCATCCATTTGCTAAACTCATTTAAGTTCTTTTTTTTTTTTTTCCTCATTAATGTACACACAGCACCCCATATTGACAGAAAAACAGACTTGTTGACATTTGTGCAGATTTATTAAAAAATAAAAACTGAAATATCACATGGTCCTAAGTATTCAGACCCTTCAATGTGACACTCATATATTTAACTCAGGTGCTGTCCATTTCTTCTGATCATCCTTGAGATGGTTCTACACCTTCATTTGAGTCCAGCTGTGTTTGATTATACTGATTGGACTTGATTAGGAAAGCCACACACCTGTCTATATAAGACCTTGCAGCTCACAGTGCATGTCAGAGCAAATGAGAATCATGAGGTCAAAGGAACTGCCTGAAGAGCTCAGAGACAGAATTGTGTGAAGGCACAGATCTGGCCAAGGTTACAAAAAAAATTCTGCTGAACTTAAGATTCCTACGAGCACAGTGGCCTCCATAATCCTTAAATGGAAGACGTTTGGGACGACCAGAACCCTTCCTAGAGCTGGCCGTCCAGCCAAACTGAGCTATCGGGGGAGAAGAGCCTTGGTGAGAGATGTAAAGAAGAACCCAAAGATCACTGTGGCTGAGCTCCAGAGATGCAGTCGGGAGATGGAAGAAAGTTGTAGAAAGTCAACCATCACTGCAGCCCTCCACCTGTCGGGGCTTTATGGCAGAGTGGCCCGACAGAAGCCTCTCCTCAGTGCAAGACACATAAAAGCCCGCATGGAGTTTGCTAAAAAAAAAAAACACCTGAAGGACTCCAAGATGGTGAGAAATAAGATTCTCTGGTCTGAGGAGACCAAGATAGAACTTTTTGGCCTTAATTCTAAGCGGTATGTGTGGAGAAAACCAGGCACTGCTCATCACCTGTCCAATACAGTCCCAACCGTGAAGCATGGTGGTGGCAGCATCATGCTGTGGGGGTGTTTTTCAGCTGCAGGGACAGGACGACTGGTTGCAATCGAGGGAAAGATGAATGCGGCCAAGTACAGGGATATACTGGACGAAAACCTTCTCCAGAGTGCTCAGGACTTCAGACTGGGCTGAAGGATTACCTTCCAATAAGACAATGACCCTAAGTACACAGCTAAAATAACAGGAGTAGTTTCACAACAACTCCGTGACTTGTCTTGAATGGCCCAGCCAGAGCCCTGACTTAAACCCAATTTGAGCATCTCTGGAGAGACCTAAAAATGGCCGTCCACCAACGTTTACCATCCAACCTGACAGAACTGGAGAGGATCTGCAAGGAGGAATGGCAGAGGATCCCCAAATCCAGGTGTGAAAAACTTGTTGCATCTTTCCCAAAAAGACTCATGGCTGTATTACAGGATATGCAATTAGCGGACCTCCAGCTGTTGCCAAACTACAAGTCCCATGAGGCATAGCGAGACTCTGACAGCAGCAAGCATGACACCCAGAAGCAGAGGCATGATGGGACTTGTAGTTTTGCAACAGCTGGAGGTCCGCTAATTGCATATCCATGCTGTATTAGATCAAAAGGGTGCTTCTACTAAATACTGAGCAAAGGGTCTGAATACTTAGGACCATGTGATAATTCAGTTTTTCTTTTTTAATAAATCTGCAAAAATGTCAATTCTGTGTTTTTCTGTCAATATGGGGTGCTGTGTGTACATTAATGAGGAAAAAAAATGAACTTAAATGATTTTAGCAAATGGCTGCAATCTAACAGAGTGAAAATTTAAGGGGGTCTGAATACTTTCCGTACCCGCTGTACATCCCAGTGTGGTCAGTTCCCTCATCCTCCTTTTCCTGTGTCCCCCGGCCAGCGCTCCTGGCTCCTCCTCTCTACCCCCATAAAAGCCTTGTCTGTAAATGTAGACACAGGCAGTGGGGCTCTGCCTCTCTCCCCGCCAATGGGCCTCAACAAATGCAGTGAGGGGAGAGAAGAGCTGCAGATGTGCACATCGCTGGATGGAATGAGGGCTCAAGTAAGTGTAAGGGTGGATGAGGGAGGATACTGGTGCCTAGGAATGCATTAAGGGAACAAAATATTTAGGCTTTATAACCACTTTAAGTCAGGCATACAAGGATTAAAATTTGGCCAGTCCAGCAGGGACCTTCCTAATTTTGATCCATATATTGCACACCCTGGTTTTACAGAAGTCGATCTACTGATTGATTTCTGTACAGCCAGCCTCTCAGATTTTCTTGATCGATTAGTGCCGCTGGCTATTTCCGACAGCACTGATCATTTTATTTGATGGTGGGGGAAAAAACACAATAGTACAGCAGGAGTGTTTCCCTCATCCACATCAAATGTGTGGATGGGGGGAATTGGATCGGATCTCTGGTTAAACGAAAAAAACATGATCAATGTATTCCTTAGTCTCAAACTGTCACTTTCTGTTGTTAAAATGTATGCAATTCGGCCGCCCCCCTGTCCAAACACAACAGCTCAGCAGGGGGGATCGCTGTACTAACCTCACATGGTAGTACAGCGGTTCCTAACTGGAGCTGTCAGTTTTTTTTCGGGTTGGGCAAAAAAATAAAACTACTATACCAGGCTTAAATCTTGGCCATGCATTTATACAACTTTCTTATTCAATTTCTTAGATTTACCTTCAACTATGTAGTGCGAGAGGGCATGTCTGATTGCATACAAATTAAGTGTTTAGGTTTTGACCTCATAAAATATATATATATACTGATATAATATACTATATATATATATATGGCTTTGGTAAATCGAAAGGAAAATTGCATAATGTAGGGCTAGCCAAATTGGACTCTGAGACTCCCTCTCTGCAGAGAGAGGGTGAGACTGAATTACTGGATTTTAACAGTATAGGCACTTATTCGTAATGTTTTACATAGATTACTTTCTGCTAGTCTCTTGCAAGTATAGCTATCGGGAGATTTTTCTGACTAAAGTTCCACTTTACATTCTTGGGCATGGTTGGTATGGGAAATGGCTATAATTGGTCTGTGTTGGAGTCTCTGTTTAAAGTGGTTTTGAACCCCTCCATATACCCAGTGAAGTGACTATCCTCAGGTGATACACATAGATGAAACAAATCCTCCCACACAAGTTGTACCTGTTTTATCTACAGTCTTCTCTTTTCTACATCTGTTCAAAGTCCAGATTTTTAAAGCTTGTGTGAGAGTTCGTAAAAAAAAAAAAAGAGCGCTGAAATTACACCCTGTACAGCTCAGTGAAGAGATCTCTGAGAGCTGATTGAAAGGAAGAGACGCCCCCCTTCACAGTAAGAGCTGAGGCTGTCAATCTACTGGAGGTTTTTTTTTTTTTTTTTTTGTGCCAGGAAAAATTAGTTTGAAGTGACTCAAATCGGTAGACAGCTATGTCATTCAGTGCTCTTAATTGAGACAAGTGCACACTATAGAGGGATATGCTTTTTTCATATTTCATGTCTGAGATTTACAACCACTTTAAATCCATAGCTTGAAGGAGCAGTAAATCAAGAGTTTAATGATATGGCTCCTTAGTCGGTAAATCACACATTTAAAAATGTAAAAAAAACATTTTATTAGTACAAAGTGGGTTTTAAAACCCAAATTGTGTTTTATATTACAGCTTAGTTGTATTTGTTTTCTTTAATTGGCTTTTTTCCTTAACCACTTAACGACCGCTCACTGTTTATATACGTCGGCAGAATGGCACGGACAGGCACAATCGCGTGCCTGCCTTCGTATAGTTGGGGGGGTCCCATCGGACCCCCCCCCCCATTCTTTACAGTGAGCGGTGGTTATCGTTCCAGGAGCGATCCGTGATGAGGGGACTGCCATTCGTTTCCGACCACCCCTCGCGATCGCTCCCGGCGAATGAGAATCTTCCTCTGCCTGTGTAATGTAAACACAGGCAGAGGAAGTGATGTCATCTCTCCATGCGGCGGTCTTTTCGATCCGGCGCGAGGAGAGAAGACATCTCACAGTAAGTGCACCAACACTACACTCACACCAGTACACGTAGGCACACTTACACCCCCCAGTACCCCCAGTCACAGTGCACCGTTTGCAGTGGTCATTTTTTTTACTGATCACTGCAATCAGTGTCATTTGTGACAGTAAAAAGTTGCACGGCAGTTGGGTTTAGGTCCAGGGTCGCCCCCTAACCCCACCCCCCCCCCTAATACAGGTTTAACCCCTTGATCGCCCCCCAGGTAACCCTTTCACCCCCTAACGCCAGCGTCACTAAGCGATCGTATTTCCGATCGCTGTATTTAGTGCCGGTGGTGCCCTAGATAGCCAGTTATTTATTGATCAGATCTATACTAGCGTCCCCAGCGGTTTAGGGTTCCCAAAAACGCAGTGTTAGAGGGATTAGCCCAGATACCTGCTAGCACCTGCGTTTAGTCCCTCCGCCCAGCCCACCCAAGTGCAGTATCGATCACTGTAACTTACCAAACGCAACACGCATAACTGCAGCGTTCGCAGAGACAGTCCTGATCCCTGCAATCGCCACAGTTTTTTTTTGTTTTTTTAAGCGTTTGATACATTTGCTGACAGTCGGGTGCTTTTTTTTTTTTTTTTTTTTTTTTTTTTTTTTACCTGTGAATCTTACTAGTGTAGCCCCTAAATTTAGAGCCCAACATGGCAAATCGAGGGTACACTAGTAGAGGCCTACGAGATTCTGAGCATGACAGATAGTGAAGAGGAGGTCACGCATCTCTCAGATTCAGACTCAGAATATCTTCCCGTAGAAGACAGTGAAGTCAGCGGCTCCATGTCAGATAGCTCTGACGACAAAGATGAGGTCCCTGCTAAGGTCAGGGCGTACCCGATCCCGATCTTCTGAGGTTGTTGAGGAGCAAGAACCGCAGGGCTCTCGTATCATGGAGCAGAGTAGTACTAGCGCCGCTATTCCTTCTGGTGAATTGGCAAGCACCAGCGGCCTAGTACAGCCTGGGCGTACATCCAGCACTGCAGTATCACGTGGCGAGTCCCATAAGTGCAGTTCAAGCTGGCAAGCACAAGTAGTGTCCCGCTGCCACCAAGAAGAAGACAAAGGCAGGCCCGTCGTGCCCATAGTGCCCTTCCTGCAGAATTTGCCTATCCTGATTGGGTCCCCACCACTTCTGCAGAACCCGTACTTCCCCCATTCACTGCCCAACCCGGTATTCAGGTGGAAACAGCTGATTTTATACCAATTGATTTTTATTCGCTGTTTTTCACGGAAGATCTCTATAGATCTATTGTGGACCAGAGTAATTTTATATGCTGGTCAATCATCGCCGCTAGTCCCCAGTTGCCTTCCATTGCC